>ML677401.1:7400143-7567643 GCA_007922305.1 Dermatemys mawii | reverse complement strand
TAGGAGCAGAAGGGAGGTGAAACAATTCTACACACCCACAACATCCATCCTCTGGGCAAGAAAGCAGGGGATCCACAGAGATTTCTGACCCCACCTTTGCATATGGTTGCGCAGACACACCAGTGGAGTTGGGCTTGAAATAGCACTGGAAGTATGAGCTCTACCCAGACTTACTTTCTTGCAGAGAACCTCACAGATTTTACTTTCAAGGGGCCCTCCAATGCTATATGCAAAAGGGAAGGATTAGCACCTATAAGGAGAAGCTTACTGGAAATGGAATTTTAATTTGCAACTCCAGTACGTTGAAACAACCTGGGATTTAGTTTACACTGAAGCAGAATGAGTGTAATTATGTCCAAGATTTGACCGAAAACCAAGAGACACTGACAGCGCAATTCTAAATTCAGGTTGAGTTCAGTTCACTCACCCTTGATCATGTCACTTTAACATGCCTATGTTACAGAAAGGTAGCCATGAATATTTAAAACATGGGTTGCATGAATCAAATAGGTCACAAACAGGACAGGGATGCATCTACAACAAGTTATGCTTCTGAGGCTCAGATCTTCAGAAGTATTTAGGTTTCTAACTTCCACTGATTTCAATGGAGCTTAAATACCTGTGAAGATCTAGACCTGAGCCCACATACGTTTTCCCACTCTGCTACCAGTTTCCACTGTGAAAGGAAGTTGATCTCTTGGGATAAATAGACATGCAAAGTTTCTATTCTTCTGCAATTTTCATGTAAATACTATTTACATAAAAGGGTCCAATGATCTTTTTGTTTAAATATACTTTTTTAAAAAGTAGTGATATCTTAATAATAGATGATGTTTCAGTTTAGAAAACTGTAAACAAATGGGAACAAATACTAAGCTGCAAAATTAAATCAGGACATTCCAAACATTAAGATTGTATCTGCAGTATTAACTTGACAATAGTGTACATCTCACATATTTTATAGTTTACATTATGACAAGGAACAATATAAGAGTTTGCATTGAACAGGAAGAGTGAAGATACAGAATGTGTGTAGAGTGACCAAGTTAGTGTGATGGAAGGACCCTAACCGTTGGCACCTCCTGCCTTTTCCATGCTTTGTAGTGATTTCAGAGCCTCCACATTACATTAATGCTAGTTTTCCATGCTTTTGTCCTCTTTTACTTATATAAAAGGAAGTACTATCAACCAAAACCAACTTGTACAACTTAACTAAATATTGTCGAAGAAAGGAGAACTATTTATTCTGTTGTAAGGAATTCACCTAACATTGGACACTGCTGTAGAGTTAACTTTCTCACCACTTCAATCTTTGACGGACAAATCCTTATTCTATCTTATGTGGACCCTTTATTCCTCCACGGAGACACACCAGCCTGACTGAAAGGGACAAAACAACTCTGCAGTATCTCTGCAATAATGTTCAGAAAACTACTGAGGGATCTAGGAAGCTCATGCCCTTCCATCCCAAACAAGACTTCTGCATATGCTGTCCCCATCTCCTTTGCCCCTACTCCATCCCTTCATGTAGGTGGAACCACAAACTCAAATTTGGAAGGAATGGCAAAATGGCTACAAGCTTTTCTAAACAGGATTAAAACCTTATATAAAGAAAAAATATAAGCGAGTTCTACATCGTTTAATGAACAATATACTAGGCTTGAAACAGTAACAGTAGCTGCACGAATAACATACCTGACACAAATCCATAGAACAAAGAAATAAAAAATGTTGTCACCCAACGGTACATACCTCAAATCCTGTATGTTACCACTATCTCAACCAATACTAGCATAGACAGGTTTTTGTACTGTGCCTGGGCAATAACAGGTGTAAGCCTCCTGCCAGGTGTTGCTAGCAGCAAAAAGAGCCAGGTTAAATTTTCTAGAGGTTTCTTATCAAAACAACACCAGCTTGAGCACCTATCCAGAAAGGCGTGAAACTACATAGATCATCCTGCGTGCCCTTGATAAGGCAATACTTCCCCACTTGCAAGCACTCAGTCCAGGAGATGAAAACAAAGAGCACTTAAGGGAGGGCAAGGCAGCAACAACAGAGTAAACTGGAGAAAGCTAAAAATTAATAAATTAACATCTATTAGATAAGAATCCCAACCCCCTGAGTGCCCTAACAGTAGTCTCAACTTCAATCCTCCCCTTGCAGCAATGAGTGACTAATGAGTTCTAGACACTTCCCTCCACCCCAGCTTCACCACTCACAGAACAGTTATTGTCCAGAGTTGCAGGAGTCCAAGAATTCCAGCAAGTAACTCACCAGTACCAAGGGGAAATGTTGCCTGGGCTGCTCCTGGGACTCTACCACCTAAGAGTAATTTCAGCTTTGATTGCTGGGTCAAGAGGCTCACATCAGAGTCCATCAAGTAGGCTGCTGCTATCTGCAGCTTCAAGCCAAGCCACCTCAGGACACCCTCCTCTCAGGTCCACCCACCTCCTCACAGCCATTCACTGTCTTGAGGCTGAGTCTTAGGAAAAAGATCAGTGGCATACAGACCCTTAATATGACCCTAATCATCAGATGGCAGAAGCTCCTTTTCCATCTTCTTTCACCCAGTCCATGTTTCCTTACCCAACTCTGCCTGACTTCGGTCATGGTCAAGGAGACATTTTACTCCCAGCATATTTGGAGCAGTCCTCTTGTCCTTTCATTTTCAAACAGGGCTACTAGCATTTTTATTGGTCCCCAAACTGAAAACTTCACTGCATTTTAACCATAATATCCCAATCACAAAACTGAAATATTAATGAGGCCTGGCTCATTCATTCATTTTCTCTTGTTCACAAGCAGATATCAGCACAGAGCTCCCTCCCTTTGGAGTTCTCAGACAACTCTGGGCCACTCTTCTCCCACTTCACCACGAGTTTCAGTAGTGAGCGCCCTACTCCTTAGGGCTTCAGGCCACAGGGCTTTACACATGGCAGGACTCAATGTTTCTAAACCTAAAGTGGGTCTTCGTTAGGCAAGCCATTTACAAAGGTGCTGCAACCACGGCCAACATCATAGCTATGTGCACATAAATTGACTTCCTAGTGCCTCTCCCAAACACCTTCCTCCTGCAATACGTGCTCCTCCTTCCAAGTTCCATACAGGTGGCTACATCTTTCTTTTTAACATTTGTTGTTATGTCTTTTGTGCCAGCATTTGCTGACTTACTGGGGGCAGAGGTTACTAGTACACACACAAGCAGCAGATGAACTGCGGGCTCAGGGACACTAGTCCCGGCCTGGCCCATCCCGCCCCTGCTGCCTGAGGTTCCAACCCTCCCACTGGAGCCCTGAGTCCCCCACAGCCACCAGCCCCATCCCAGGGCTACCCGAGGGCCCCTGGCCCCAGAGTGCCAGGTGGGCAGGCAGTGGGGCCCTCAGACCCAGAATGCTGAGCCGTTGGCTGGGTTGGGGTCCCTAACTGCAGTCTGGCCCTTACTAGCCCCGGCCCCAGCCCCAGCCTGGGGCCCTAGCAATGGGGGAAGAGCCACAGAGCACTGGGAAGCAGGAGGAGGTCTGAGGGCAGAGCATGGGCAGGCCCACACAGAACTGTTTGAGGGAGGTATTACCTCCCCCGGCCTTTGATATCTGCTGCCCCGGAATATACAGGCCTTCTAAGGTACATGGGCTTTATCCACAGCTCCATGGGTAGTGGGTGAAGCTTCCCCTTAGGGTGGCGAGGCCCCTGCTCCATCTCATTCAGATGAGGGCATACCCCAATCACTGCTCTCAGCTCTCCTCTGGCTCTGGCCAGGGTGGAGGGGGGGCTGAGAGCTCAGTCAGAGCCACAGGGGGGAAGGAGGAGGCTGAGACTTCTGCCCCACCTGGGGTTAAGTAGTCAGCCTTGACCAGGAGCACGGCAGAGCTCTCTTAGCCCTGGATGGAGCTCAGAGATCTTCCCAAGTTCTGCCCCCAATCCATCTATTCCCCCCAAGGCCCTGCCCCCACGCTAGCTCCTTCCCATCCACGTGGGCAGCCCCAAGACTGGAAAAGCTCTGTGCCCTACTATGGCTGTGGGGCCGCAGCAGGGAGCGAAAGCTCCTCCAGCCCCGGGACCGTAGGCTTCCCCCAGCCTCCATTATGTGCTGCTTATGCACTGCTCTTTGTAACCTCTTTGGCCTCAGAGTCTTTCAGGTGTGCTGGTTTTCAAACCAGTCTCCCACTTCTTTGTGTGTGTTATTGCTGTTGGAGGAGGATTTGCTTCCACTCTGTTGCTGCCTTCATCCTCTTAGGAAGCATCCTGTTGGCCCTCGGTGTTACTTGTATATCTAGTTTCTTCTGACTTTCCTACACCACGCCAGCTGACCCTCTTTCTAACTCTTCCTGGGCCTGACCTTAGCTCTATCAGTCCAGCTGTGATGGTACTAGGCTGCTAATCCATTTAGCACTAGTTTCAATGGGTGTAATGTTGCCTCCTCTTTGCAGGTTTGCCAATTTCTTCTTCGGTAACCCCATCACGGCTGATGGAATTCAATCTTTCAAGAGGCTCCTGGGATGCACATGGGGGTCCTACTTCTAACTTCAGCTTGCCCTCTAGTCTAGGGGGTATGTCTACACTGCAATAAAACTCCCACAACTGGCCCTTGTTATCTGACTCAGGCTCACAGGATTGAGGCTGTGGGGCACAAAACTGCAGTGTAGACATTCAGGCTCAGGCTGGAACCTTTGCATTGGGACATCACAAGGGAGGAGGGTCCCAGAGCCCACACTCCAGCCTGAGCCCAAACATCTACACTTCAATTTTATCGCCCCACAGACCAGGCGCCGGGAGCCTCAGTCACTGACATGGGTCACTCACAGGTGTTTTGTTGCAGTATAGATGTACCTTAAGTGTCCATCTTCTTGAAATGTGTCTTTATCCTCTATTGTAATGCTCTTCTCTCACACTAAGAACATCCAATGTTGTACTGCAATTAAATACAGAGCACTGCCATACTACAAGTAGTACTTCTGTGTGTTGACTCCTACAAACAGTAAGCAATAACATCTTTTGTTTTGTGGGTTTCTTATCAACAGTCTGTGTTTGCCCATTGGCCTCAGAATTCTTTTATTGTACATCACCAGCACTTGGTCAAATTTCTCCAGTCTAGCATTGTTGCTTAGCAGTATTGCTGGGATTCCATTGCAGCTGGCTCCATATTCCAGCTGGAGTTGAACTGGTCATTGGTTGAATAGCATAGTTTCACATATGGCAGTCATACAGCTGGCAGCCTTCTTCTGCAATGTGTAGGTATTGAGAGTCTTTGGATTTTGCTACAGCACAAATCACTGTTTTTTAATTCCTGGAGTAGCCATGGCATTGAGACATAAAGTGGTTCTGTTGCCCCCACTCTTTGCATCATTGGTCATAGGTTGGTCATTTTTCCTTCTGCCGTTTGTGCTGTGCTCCACAGTACATACTGTGGGCCATGATGCCTATATTTCTGATCTGTTTGTCTTTGTACTGACTCCTGGGTTCCTTTAGATTGCATCTGTGTACTTGTTTTGCACAAATGGCTGTTAGTGTTTTGATCATTTCCCTGGATAGCTTAGCTGCCCTTGCTATTTGGAGGCATTTCTCTAGAGTTAGTTCTGCTCTCGCAATATAAAATGGAATCATGTGTCCCATAAACAATCCTTTCTTTAATTAGGTCATCTTTAATGTCTCCAAAGTTACATGTCGACATCATGATTTTCAGCTGTGTAACGTAAGTATCTATTTCCTCTTTTGTGTCTTGATTTCAGGTCCAAAAAACCCCACTACGTCTGCATACTGTCTTATTCTGTCTGAAGTCACAGTATTCACCAAACACTTTATCAGCTGCTCCAGTGTTCTGTATTCTTGTAACAGTGTTTCACTCACTTTTTGCCCTTTTTTCCTCAATAGATAGGAAGAAAGCTTTACTTTCATTTTTTCATCTTCATCCCTCATGGTCAGCTCTGGATACATACTCAATTTTTGTTTTCAAACTCGTGAAAGTTTTGTTGGTCCAGCATTTCTGGTGGTCTGAGTCCCAGTGGGATACCATTTTTTTCCGTTTTTACATGTTGTTTTGTTTTCCTGTTAATCACTTTCTCTTCCAAGCTCTGGGTCTCAGTGACCCACCAGGTTTCATGTACAGTGAGCAAGTTAATAACATGAGAGCACTTCATGTTTCAGATGAGCTCTTCATTAAGACAACTCTTTACAGAGATCCTGTTAATACAGCTACCATTCTAGCCATGTGTACACAGACTGATTTCCTGATGCTCATCCAAACTCTTCCCTCCTGCAACCTGTGCATCTCCTTCCAAGTTCCACATAGAATACAGACCACAACTCTGCCTCTCTAGACATTATAGCCTTCCAGAACCTCCTTTACCAGATATATAGCAAACCTAAAGCAACAGCATACACAAGACACTGTGCCTATCTGTTGGAAAATTGATTTAGGACTCAGTCCTGCAATAATCTACATGAAGGAGGACCTTAAGAATTAAGACCTTAGTTTGAAGAACCATTGTTCACTACAATATATTGTCACTTCAAATAAAGATTTTATTCTTTCAAATTTCTTTGCAAACACTGGCACAAAAATGAAAAATGAAAGATGAAGCCATAGGAATAATCAGAGTCAAGATGAAATCTGAAATTACATAATAATAATAGCCATGGTATAACAGAAGTCACTGTCATTTTCACTACTTTTCCTCAAAGAGAAAATACAACTGAAGATAATTCGCTAAAGAAGGACAAGTACTAAAATGGATCCTAAAAGTTATTGAGAAACAGAAGATATATCAACCGCTAATTCTGAATTCATAATCTCATCTTTAGGTTACTGTCTGAATACTCTATTATACTTACATTTTCAAAACAACTTCTTCCTCCTGTCTCACTTTCTGACAATCTTATTAACATTTTTGTTCAGATCTGAAGGCCAAGTAATGACACTGTAAGCAAGATAGAAATAATTCCCTTGTAACTCATCAACAGGGACACATGTGTATTTGGTGTTAGATTACAATTAGATCCTACTTTGTTTTGTTAAGACCTTACCCCAGTGAGACATGCTTTCAGTTTACAGTTAGAACCATTCCAGCTATGGTCTTACAATCATTGTTAGTAGTTTAACACCACTAATGATGGCACAAACAAGCTAGTGTAGAAGAAAACAAGTAAAACAATACAGTGCTTTATTCTGATGCAGATGGTTAAAACAAAAAATATGAAGGAGCCTCAGAAAGAAAGATGGATGAAGAAAAGAGACATTCAGAGAAAAGAGGAGCTGTACACCTAATAAGTACAGGAAATTGCAGTCCTAGAAGGTGGAAGATGCATACAAGAGAAGAAAGTGCACAGCAGACAAGGAAGATATGTTAGTGAAATCTTCCTATTAGCTATACATTAGTGTAGAAATACAGTAATATATACTTGTATTGCAGTATCCTTCTGGACCTGAGAGAAGGGAAAATTTTACATGTCTATGAAATGCCTCTATTTTGGAACCTTGGTTGGAAAATCCACATGCTTCTAAACTACTGTTTAACTGAATCACTGAGAACATGGCAATCAGTAATAGTTACTGCTTCAGTCAACACAGAAGTGCACAGAATCAGGTTGGTTGTATGCATGGTGACTGTAATAGCAGAATTTATTCCGGTTTATAGGCCTTACAATGCTGTAATAGGTACTATAATCACAAAAGCCCTAAAAAAAGAAAGAAAGAAATACTATTTTGCTTTGGGTTTTTTTTTTTAAATGAACATTTTCACAGATAATTTTTGTTTCTTTTGAAATTTCCTGGGTTTTAGTGAAAACTTAAAATCAGATTTTTTTTTCAGTTAGTTGGAGGTTTTCGAAAACTAAAACTTTCTGTTGAAAAGTGGAAAATTTTTAAAGAACGTTAAAAAAATCATTTAATTTTCTTTTATCCCAGAACATACATACCCTTTTCTGGCCAACTCTAATTTGTCTGTGTAATTGAGTAGGATGGGTGCCTAGCAATGTTTAGCAAATCACGCCCTCCTAGGGCTGTGAACAGACCAGTTCTTTAGCTTTTCTCCCAGCCTAGTGCTCCAGACAGCACTAGGGTGAAACCATACCTAGCTTCTGAGTGGACATGTTGGGCAGGGAAGAGACTCCTGGTACTGTCTTCCAGCTCAGCACAGGGCAGAATTTTATCCAAGGAATCTAATAACTAGAGTGTCACAAACTGTTGCTTCTGTAAGCTGAATACTCAATGGCAGAAAGCAACATATGTTATATCTGTACGCAGCAAGCTAGTGGCTCCTGATTCTTGGGCCTGCCGCAATTTGGTAAGATGGCAGTGATGTGTAGGGAGTGGAAAAGGGGAAGGGTGGACCATGACGGCAACCAGAGATAATGGTCATGGGGGTTACAGATACTTCCAGCCCCTGCACTCGAAGCTGCTTGTCCAGTACCCTTCACAGGCACTGACACTCACATTCTGGCCCAATTGCCTTTTCATGATTTGAGGCCAAAGATTATCCTGTTTTTGCTCTGTCTTTTGATTTTTGTACCACTACCACCACCCTGGCTCACCCAGTGTTTTTACATGTCAATTTGTATTGTCCACTCTCTCAAATTTACTAAGGTGATTTATTTTGGCTCCCAGCCATGAGCTCAGCCCATTTGTCCATCCCCTATCAATTCTGCTCCCCCAAGTTACTATCAATTCTGCACCCATATCAATTCTGCCCTTTCTCCCACCTCACCTCTGCTCTTCACACCTCGCTCTTAGGTCTGAGGGGGCTACAGTGGGGTCCCTTCTCCTCCCTACAAGCTGGGCGGAACACCACTCTCAGGGTTCTTCACCCCTCTTTTCTCTTCCCAGGCCAGGTGTTGCAGGGAGGCACAGGAGAGAAGTAGCTGCCCTGTGGCACATGAGAGGGGAGGAGAGAGCAGGGTTTCCCTGACTGCTGGGCTCTTTCCCCTCCCTCTTCTCCTCCTGTGAGAATGGTGTTGACTCCTGAGGGGAAAGCTCCCTACTTCCTGCAGGCTTCCTGATCAGCTGCTCTTCCCCAGGAGGTGTGGCAGTGGGGAAAGCAGCCACCAGGAGTCTCCCCCCAAGGAAATGGGGAGAGGAGGCTGAGTTTAACGTGCTGACACTCAATGAATAAGAAATGAGTAGTGGGGAAGAAGGGGAAATCGGGGGGCTGGAGGGAATGGGGGATACAAGAGGTCTTTGGCATTGGGAGAGGAGGAAATGGGGGACTCACAGAGCTCCCTTTTCAAGAAAGGAGGTGTGAGGGGTTACACTGAATCCCTGAAATAGAGGATGATGACACTCAGGGAGCATGTGGGATAGAATAGAGGGATGCAAGGAGCCCCTGATGTGTGTGCAATGAGCTGACAGAAGCTACAAAGAGTGCGACCTCTAGTTCTTTGTTAAATTAGTGTATTTTTGAGCCGAAATGTTAAATGTATGTTATCAGGAAAAGGTAAGTACAGAGTGTGCAGTATGTGTGCCTTTTAGATTACTTCTGGGGGGGACATCTGCACCACTGCGCAATGCAGAATTTTGCAGAAATTAACGTGCGCAAAGAATTTCCTTTCCCCAACAGAAATGGGCTGCAGTGCTGCTGGCTGCCACTAGGGCTGCTGGACCTGGCAGGGCCCAGCTCACACACACAAGACAGGTCCAGGGGGTGGAGGAGGAAGCTAAATGGTTCCTGGCAGCTGCAGTTCCCAGCATGCCCTGAAGGAAGGAGTCAGTGGCATACAGGAAACTCCATGCAAGCCTGGGATGAGCATCAGGCTGTTCCTCCCTCTTGATTCCTGGGCTCTCTTGGGGTAGGGGATGGTGTCTAGGCTGAGAGGGGAGGTGTCTGGGCTTTGGGGTGGGATGTGGGTATCTGGTGGCTGGGCTCTGCAGGGTTTGGATGTATTGGCAAGGGAACCGTGACTGGGCTCAGGGGAGGAGGGGTTGTGGGTCTCTGGCCCCCTAGCTGGGCTCGGCGGGGAAGGGGAAAAGGGGGCAGAGAAACAGGAACTGGGCTGTCATAGGGGTTTCTCTAACTCTCTACTCCTAGGGGAAATTTTGTGTGTGTCTGTATTACAGATATACCTGCTGACAGATATTTTGAAATAAATTACCAAAACAATTGAAACTGATTATGTAGTGTTATTTTGACAAATAAAATTTTGTGCACAGAATTTTTTTTATGGGGGGGGTGCAGAATACTCCCAAGTATTAGATGCACCATCAGCAATTTACATGGTCTCCATACCCAGATTGTATTGTATGATGTGCACATACAGAATTTGCCAGTGTGCATACTATAAAGCAATCTGACTTTTTTCTACAAAATGAACTCTAATTCACACTGAAAATCAAATAACTTAAATCAGAAAATCCACAAGACTAAGAAACTACCAGTATCTATGTTTCTGGAGATAAACTGTTTCAAAGTGACACAAATAAATATAAAACAAGCATTGGAATATGGTTGCTGCCTCATCATTTGGGGTTGTGGTCACCAATCCTTTTAAACGAGTGGAAAAAGAAATAAAGTACCCTTTTATGAATAAATCCAGATAACAGTACTGCAGGCTATTTTCTTCCTGGGAGGCATTAAGGCCTGGTTATAGCAAATGAATCTCTGTGGGTGCAGGATTCTGCTCATTTATACAGCCAATACAAGTATCTTAAGTACTCTAAGAACTTTCTTTCACCCGGTTTAAAATTTACCAGATTTTTAAAAAAATTGGTAGAAGGAAAAAGAAATAGAAAATGCTCTAAAATATTACCTTATTTACCAAGAACTAGACCTCATTAAAATTGCAGCAAAAATCAAAATAACAAACCCCAAACTCTGAAATCATGGTTTGTTTTCTAAAGTGAACTCAATGCTCATAAAAGGTATCTGACAACATTGGAAACTGAAATTTTCAATTTTCCACCTCAAGAGGCAGCAGCATTGTCAGCTTCACTTCCGGTATGATTCAGACCTCATCTTAGGTCTCTGATCCTACATCAAGGGCTGCCCACATGAAGGAGCTTGCAGGACTGGGGCCTTAAGAGACAAGGCAGTTCAGTCTTCATGCTCATTTGATCATTAGTCCGAGGAATGCCAAAAAGGGTGCTCATGGTGAGCCCTCGGGAATGCCAACAAGGAGCTCACCATTCCACTAAGAATTACACCGAGACCAACAACTCACTCATACAGGCCAAAATGGCCATCAGGCAGCAGAGTTTAGACCACCTTACCTGAAGCAGTAACTCAGAGCAGAAAGTTGCTTTACCTCATTACCAATATTCTGAACCATCCCTTATCCAAAAATTAGATTTCATACTAGAACTACAGAGGGACCCCTCAATGACTGCTTTGTTGCACAACACTGTTATTAATACATGACGCTATATTATTACTAATACTCACACACAAGTATCAGACCTATAATTCTCCTTCATTTTGTGGTAATCTACAGCAATCAAATAACTGAGCTTGTCCATCTGGAACCAGTACTTCATATTAAATTTCAGGTTGTACTAATGGTCAGTCCCATTTGTTGACAGCACAGCAGGGAGGGTTCCATTAAGGTGTAAATTCACAGAGTTCCATGATAATGCATCTGGAACAAAAAGATTGATGCAATAAAGAAGAAAATCATTTCAAAATGGGATGGTCACAGCCGGCAGAGGAAGGGAATTACCACAAATAAAAGAAAACCAGAAAAGATTAAACATATAGGCTTGAGAGGCCAGAGAGAGCAAAAAAAAAAAAATAGAAAAACAAGAGGGGCACATATTGACAAGAGTGGGAGGAAAACATATCTGCTTTGCATGACAAGTGAATTTGGTGTTTGAAAAAGGTTGCAGTCTATATGACATAGATAGAGACTGAAGTAAGAACATAAGAAAGGCCATATTGGGTTAGACCAATGGCCTATCAAGCCCAGTTTCCTGTCTTCTGTCGGAAGCCAATGCCAGATGCTTTAGAGGGAGTGAACAGAACAAAGCAATTATTAAGTGATCCACCCCATGTCATCCAGTCTCAGCATCTCACAGACAGAGGCTCAGAGGTACCCAGTGCATGGCGTTGCATCCTTGACAATCTTGGCTAATAAGTCCTCCGTTTATACACAAACCAGATCAACTCAAGTATTTTTCATAGTGTCATGCCTAAGCCATTCAAACTCCACTTGACAGATCACTTGTAGGGCTCAGAAGTTGATCAGCTTCCAACCCTTTCAAATTTTGGTCTCTCTAGGACTGCAAGTAAGAGTACCAATTGGTGCCACATTGGCCCAGAGTCACACATCAATGGAAGTTAGGAGCCTAAATACCTCCCGGGATCAGGGTTGTCTACTAGTAGTTGAACTGAATCTACAAATTTCACAGCATTGCAGTGTAAATTTCTGGATTTAATATTAAAGAAATTATGCCAGATGTTTTTAGGTTCTATAGCATTTCTGAAATAGCGCAATCCTGTATTCCTGAATACTTAAGAACCTGGAACTATTCTATGTGGCTAGGGTACAGTACAAAATTTAACTGTGTTTGAACATCATTGTGGAAAATCAAGCTAATTGACATGATGGTGACTATGACTTTAGTGTCACTGAGGACGAGAACAAATCCATTTCATAATGTCAGGTAACCATGAAGGCTTTAATCACGATTAACCGACATGATGCTGAGCAGGATTTACCCTCATCTATACTGACCAGAAAATCATGGTCAGCTGTCAGCTAACCTGTATTTCCACATGTTCAAAACAGTAGTGTTTTGTAGTGAAGATAAACCTTTTATCACTCTCTTTCTACCTGTGTAAATACAGTGCCTCTCTAGACAATACAATATAGTGTCTTTTTCCCACTTATGTCAGTATCAAAACTCACCATGACTTCAGTAGTCACAGGATAGGGCCAATATATTGTAGTTTCTGTAGGTTTAACAGTATATACACCTATTTCCAGAGGCTTGCAATTCTGTTGTAAAAATTCCTAAAGTCTGACACAGATGGGAGCTTTACACATCTTTAGGCCCTGAATTCAACTATTCAACATGTGTGAAGTTAGGCACTTGGGTGTTCGTAGAATATTTGTCTCATCTTGAAATTATATACATTTTGGGGAGGGAAAACAATTCAGCCTATTTTAGATTAGGTTTAAACAAGTATAGTTGCCTAGGTTCACTGAATATTCTTTTAATAATCAAAAATTATTCAAAACTGACTTATCTTGACATGCAAATTCAGGGCATTAATTTCTAATGCAGATTAAATTGTTTTGCATATTTCTGGAAAGCAATTATCTTTAAATAACAAAACACTTATTTAAAACACACATTTTTCTCAAAGAATGAGGGAGGGGAAGGGAGATAAGAGGAGGAGCACAGAGAGCACCAAGGGAAAAGGGTGAGCTTCCTTCTCCCCAACCTCACTATTCAGTGGCACCACCTCATCAGGTGCTCCCCCTCCTCAGTCTGTACCCCCTCTCACCGGCATTACTGTGACTCTCCTCTGCAGACTGGCTCCCTACCTCCAGTGTGAGCCCCCGTATAGTGCGTGGCCTCCATCTTTAGCCTATTTCTGAAATCTGTGCCCTCCCTCCCCACCTGGCAACCCCTAGTCTCAGTACCACCCCCATCGCCAGCCTGCCCCCCCCGCCCCCAGTCTACACTCCCTCCTCCCTCCTCCAGCCTGGAGCCCCCTCCGCAATCAGCACCCAGGAAGCTCCAGGCCCCCACCCCGGAGGGAGGACGCACCGCGCTCCTGTTCCCACCCACCCTAGTCAACTGCGCTTTACGACAGGCCCCAAAAACCCGTCGCGGGCTTTACGACGTGGCTGTGGTGCCGTACGGCGAGTCGGGGACGGCGGGGCCCCGAGCCGCGTCCGGACCGGCCGCTTCCCGCCCGCAGTAGCGGGGCTCCGCGGGTCAGTCATGGTGAGGGCGCCTCCGGATCCTTCCGTCCAGGCAGGCGGTGACGAGCAGGCCCCCGAGGGGGCGGGGTGGCCCCGGGCGGGGGAGGCCGGAACGGCCGTTAGTCCCGCTCTGCGCGTGGCCCGGGGAGCCCGCCTCGTGCTCGCCTGCGAGTCGCTTGGGTCGCGGGACGCAGCGCGGGCGCCCTTGAGGAGAGGGGCTTTGGCCTCGGCCCGCGTTGCCCCGCTGGCCTGTGCGGACTGCCCCGCACGACGGCAACCCTCGTCCTGGCCGGCTCGAGCCACCGCCCCGGCTACAGCCTTGTCTACACCAGAGGGCGTGTTTTTTCGCTATACCGCTGCCGTTAAAGCGGGGCAGAGTGACACCGCGGTCAAGGCTCTTGCGCCGGCCTAGCTTGTGCCTGCCCAGGAAGTGGAGTAAAGGCCACAGGTGTAACTGCAGCCGCACGAGGGGTTGGGACAGTGGCACTAGTCTGGTGAAAAATCCCACCTCCTCCTGCATAGTGATACCAGTGCCACAGCTGCCTGTAGACCAGGCTTCAAGATTTGTAGACATCCCTGATCTTTCATTACCCCCAGAGGCCTTACTCCTCAGTTTAAAATTAAGCAAAGCAACAGTATGCTGCAGACTTTTCCAGTGGAGGTGCGTGAGCCAGGGAGTGTGATGTAAGCTTGACTTAGGACAGCCCTAGCTGTGCTTTCAAAAGCCTGTACTGTAGGTGCAGTTATGCCACCAAAACCATGCTTGCTTGGCTGCTAGGGGTGAGTGGACTAAGTTATTCCAGTAAAAGCACAGCTAGGAGCGCTATGGCAGTGTAATACACTGGTACATCTATACTAGTTAAGGGCACCTAGTATAGACATGGCTGTGTAGATAATACAGTTCACCAACTGTTGCACAATCACTTATCCAAAATAGGACCATGTGTCCACATATCTGTTGATTTTCAATAATTGAACAATGTAATTATAATTTTGAGCATTCACACATATTGGATGTCCTGAATGTTTGGATAATTCAAACTAAACTCTAAATTTGATATTGCTGATGCATTATTTATCTGTGGAACTCAAAGCATTTTATAAATACCAATTAACCTAAGAAATGCATTTGTGATTAGTGACATATATGTTTCAGTACATGTATCCATATAGGACTACTGAAGCTTTTCTTTTTCCTGAGACTATCAGCAGCAGTTCCACCTGTAGTTTTGAAATACAGGAAGTAAGGCTTTAAAAGCTGCCAGCCAATGTGCACAAGTTAACTGTCTATGAGTTATACTGCAATTTACTGTTTTCTTGTCATATTTGAAACCATTTTAGTTTTAATTTATATATGTAAATAACTTGACTAAAGATTATTGCATTTTCATTTGTGTTAATTAATCAGTTTCTCTTTCTCCCCCACACCCAGGCTGCTACTCTGATAGCGGTTGGTCTGACAATAGCTGCTGCTGGATTTGCAGGTTTGTATCTGGTGTGAGGAATCTGACATTGGATTTTACTTTTCATTACCTGCTTCAATAATGGTGCAGTGTAAAATATATTATCAGTTCAGCACAACACAGTACATTATCGTTTAAAGGACACATGCATAGGAGTGGACTTGCTGATCTGATTGCGGCCAAAGAAAATACCTAAATTTTTCTCTTCTTAGTCTGGTCAAAAACATTTTTTTCCTACATACTAATCTGAAAGTAAATTATTGTACCGAATTTCTAAATCTTCATGAAATTATGCTTTTAGTTCTGTTAATGTTAGTCATTTTCCTTAAGGTCGTTATGCGATACAAGCTATGAAGCAAATGGAACCACAAGTAAAGCAAGCCCTTCAGAGTCTGCCAAAATCTGTAAGTTTTGTTTTATCCATAGTACTTTTTTTTTTCAACCTATGTTAAATATTTTTTTCTGTACATAACTTCACTCAGTCCCAAGTGAGAGGTTCAAGATACTCTAATATAAATAGAGACAGACCAAACTGTCATCAGAGTAGTACTGTATTACCGACTGGTGCTTTTTAATTGGGACAGAAGATCTCCAAACTGAATGTATAAAACACTCACTCATCTCAACAATTCTGCTGTAGCTCAATTCCAAATTAAAGTGGCTGATTTGGCAACTCCACCAGCCAGTTGCGTAAATAATGAAATTCAGTTTTGACTGAATTTCATGATAACCGTTCATAAGAAGCATCCTTGTACTCTTATAGATAGGAAAGTTTTGCAGCTATTAAAGAAGAAATGGTGATCTCTTCTTCACCTCCGGTATTGTTTAATTCACATTATTTTGCCTGTCAGTTTTCTTACTAATGCATCTTCCATTTCAGGCCTTCAGCGGTTATTACAGAGGTGGATTTGATCCCAAAATGACCAAACGAGAAGCTGCTTTAATATTAGGAGTGAGGTAAAGATTAATTTTAATTAAAAATGGAGGATGCAGGAGAAAATGCAGCACTAATGAGTTTAAGATCAGGGGTCTGATTTTTCAGAGATACTGAATCCTCAAAGCTCCCATTGACTTCAGTATCTGAAATTCAGTGCCAAATTAAATTAAAAGGGATTATCATAATGCAGAGACTGCTTTTACTCAGCTCAGTTCACAAGACTGGCTACCAGGTCTTTCTGAGGTTTCATATATTAGATGATTACAGTATGCTGTACAAGAAACATTACTTTTTAAAAGCCATTTCCAATTTGGGATTTAGTATTCAACTACATTTTTTTGGTATTACATTTGTAATTAGCTTTAACACCCAACCTAACTTTTCTGTCAATAAGAGAATGTCACTGTGCATTTATATCAAAGCATGGACTATGATCTATTTCAGAGGTCTCAAACTCAAATGACCAGGAGGGCCGCATGAGGACTAGTTCATTGGCATCACTGACACGCCCCCCTTGCTGCCCCTGGCCCCACCCCTTCCATGAGGTCTCACCCCTGCCCCACCTCCTCCTCCTCCCTCCCTCCTGGAAAGTGCTAAACACCTGGAGGTAGGCAGGGAGGAGGCGGAGGCGCAGGGAGCTTGGCGGCTGCAGGAAATTAAGTTTGGGGAAAAAAGGGGCATGGGGAACTTGGCTGGCCACAGAAAATAACCCTGCGGGTCACGTGTTTGAGACCCCTGCTGTAGGTGAACTACGCCTCATACTCAGCCTCAGTGTTACACATACAACGATATAAAAGTATAGTAAAAAATATTTTTCACGGTGCATCGAGTTGTATAACATGCGTCGGCACTACTCCTCGGGAACAGCAATCGTTTCCTGACAAATAAGGCATTGAATTTTATCTTTTACCTCTGTGAAAAAATATAAATTCTCCCATTTGTCTTGGAAAACTTTCTTCCATGAATGTTCTTTTTTTTTTTTTTGATGAAGTCATTTCCAAGCAGTTTTAATAAACTATATTCACTTAATAATGCACCTCACTCAAAGGACCAAACAGGAACTTAGATTTACTTCTATTAAAGCACCCTCCTGGACTGGGCTGCACTCACACTCCACTCTTGCTCCACCTCTTCCAACTCCTTCAAGCCCCTTCCACAAAGTTCCCACCCCAACTCCGCCCTCTCTCCTCCCCTAGTTCAACCCTGTCATCAAAGTTCTTACCCCAACTCCGCCCCCTCCCTGCCCCTAGTCAATCCCTTCCCCAAATCCCTGCCCCTTTCTCCCCCTCCTCCCCTGTGCATGAGGCTGGCCCCTTCCTCCCAGAAACCACTAAGCCACCAGAAAATTGCCTGGCGGTAAGTGGAGCAGCGGGAAGCAGCAGCGTGGGAGAGAAGCATGTGGGGGGGCGGGGCCACAGGGAGCTTGGGGGAGGGACGGGGGGCCTTGGGGAGCTTGGCCTGGGGCTGTGGGAGAGCTTGGCGGAAGGGGCGGGGGGCCAGGAGGAGCATCGCGGGCCGCATGTTTGAGACCCCGATATATTTAGTGTTTCAGTACAGAAATATTTTTTGTTTTTCTGTCACACATACTAATAAAGTTAATGACTGGTGGTTGCTTTCACCAAATTTTGGGAAGATTTATTTTGGTTTTGGCTGCAAAAGTTCCACAAGCTGTCTAAGCTTAGCAACTATGAAGGCACTGCCTTATTCAGAAAATTGTTTCATTTGAAGTCTATCTGGCTATTAGGAACCCTTGCCCAGAATGCTTCAAAGCCTTAAGATGTAGCTATCTTCATTCCTATATTCAGGAAATGGCTACTGAGATGACTTCAACTGGCAGACTCTCACTACATTATTAGCTAATGTATTTGGTGGCCTTCTCTGAAGCTGTCTGCCATCTATTCTGTAAATGACTGACCCTGAAGAGGCTGATAACCGCAGTCATCACATAGACACTTTAAAATAATAGCCCCCAAATTGTGCAGTGTGGAGGAGTGTTGTGGGGGCATGATGGGGCAGGGAGGGAGGCCCACTCCACTCTGCCCCCAGCTCCACCCCTGGCCTCTGTTCCCAGCCTTAGCTCCTGGCTCCTAGCCATGGCCTGACTCTGCTTCCGGTCACAGCTTTGGCTCGGGGCTGTGGCTCCGGTGAAGGGACAGTGAGCAAATTACATTGCGGGTGGAGATGGGGACTTGACTTAAAAAGTTTGGGAGCCACTGCTTTAAGAAGTGCCTCAGAGTGGTGATCAGAACTACTTGTATAAGTTAGATTTGAGGTAAGATTTTCAAAAGTGCCTATGTCCCATTTTCAAAAATTGGGCATGTAGAAGCACAAATCCCATTGACTCTGTGCGATTTATGTGCCCAAGTCGATGGGAGTTGGGCTCCTATGTACCTTTGAGAATCTGGGCATAAGGTGCTTTTTAAAATTTTGCCTTTGGCCCTTATTCATTCTTTCGCTGTCTAGATTTGCATCTCATTCATCTTCCTGATAACATAAGTCTGTGACATTATACATATTATTTGTATTGTGGTAGTAGCTAGAGGCCCCATCAAACAGTAGGGCTCCATTTTTCTAGGTACTGTACACAGAATGAAAAGGCCATATCTCCCCCAAGTTGCTTAAATCTAAGTAAAAATACTAAAAGTAAAAGTTTAGTAAAGGAAAATCACACAAGCAGGTAGTCATAACTAACAGTTTAGGGATTGAAATAACTAAATAGGTCTTAAATGGCTTGCTCTCAAAGATTGTATACATACACCCAAAAATGTTTACAGGACTTTAATCAGGTACAGTCCTACAGAGTATATGTTTTCTCTTTCAAATATGACTGAATTTCCAAGAAATAAAAGACCGTGAAAAGTAATGTCAAGCGAGCTCCTTTTGACAGTTCTACAGTAGAAACTGGTCAGCATCTGTCAGTGAAGCTGTAAAATACACACTAACTTTGGATTGATGGACTGAAGATGTTGAACAAAGCAACAGGAGACAAAAAACTATGCAGGGGGAAAGAAGTCTTTTCAAATTCCTTAACTTTTGAACTGCAGTATGGGACAAATTATTCTTAGTCAATTGCTAATTTTTTTCTAATTTTGCAGGTTTTCTAATTGAATAATATTTTTAATAAAATTCCTTTGTCAGGTTACCTAACTCTTTCTTTCTTCTTTTTAAACTAGTCCTACAGCCAATAAAGGTAAAATTAGGGAAGCTCACAGACGGATCATGCTTTTGAATCATCCAGATAAAGGTATGTAAAATCAGTAGGGATAAGTCCCATTTGAAATAAATCAGTTATTACTGTCCATTCAGTACCTTTTTGGCCCAAATTAATGGAACCAAGATAATGAGTTGTATAGGACATATGGTAGATCATTCATACATTAACAAAAAGAAAACGAAAAGCTTTCCTGAGAGGAAGTACGTCTTAAGATGCTTGAATCCTTGTATATTCAGAGGTCTCCTGCCCAGACATTTTAACAGTATGAAGACTAATAGGGCTGGTCTTCACTAGGGCGGGGGATCGACTGCAGATATGCAACTTCAGCTACGTGAATCACGTAGCTGAAGTTGGCGTATCTGCAGCCCACTTACCTCCTGTCCTCACGGCGACAGCAGTCAGCGGCGCGCTCCCCCATCAACTCTGGCTTACTCCTCGGGGGGAGCTGGAGTTCTGGAGTCGATGGGGCCAGCGCTAGCGATCAATTTCTCGTGTCCGTACAAGACGCGAGAAATTGATCGCTAAAACATCAACTGCTGCCTGCGGTAGTGAGGACGTACCCATAGATTCAGCAAATTAACTCCTCTCTCACCACCCGATATATCATCTCTGCATTGACTTATCATATAAAGACAAAAAAAGTACCTTTTCAGTGAAAGCCTACAGTGTGATTGTACAGCTGCTCCAACGTGTGGAACTCCTTTTGGTTAGAATTGGGCCATTATAGTCTTCAGAAACAGCAAAAAACTTAATATGTAGTATTGCTGCTTATGCGAAGTTAATGCTGAGATTCAGTTAAGTACTTAAGCACATGCCTAACTTAAACATATGAGTACTCCCATCTCTATTCATCATAGCACTTAAACCCCATTGACTTCAGTGAAGCTAAATCATGTCATAAGAAAGGCCATACTGAGTCAGACCAAAGGTCCATCTAGCCCAGTATCATGTCTTTTAACAGTGGCCAATGCCTGGTGCCCCAGAAGGAATTAACAGAACAGGCAATCACCAAGTGATCCATCCCCCATCACCCATTCCCAGTTTATGGCAAACAGAAGCTAGGGACACCATCCCTCTCCATTTGGCTAATAGCCGTTGATGGACCTATTCCCCATGAACTTATCTAGTTCTTTTTTGAACCCTGTTATAGATTTAGCCTTCAGAACATCCTCTGGCAAGGAGTTCCACAGGTTGACTGCGTGTTGTGTGAATAAATACTTCCTTTTATTTGTTTTAAAGCTTTGTCCTTTGGTACTTGGCAAATTGGGACCTTTTAATCTTGATTTAAAAGGTAAAATGGCCTCCTTGAAGTGACTGAAACTTCCCATTCACTACTTTGCCTCTTTCCTCCTCCTCAAATAAAACTGGTCATCAGGAGCTGCCTTCCCCAGAAATCTTTTAGCAGAGGCAACATCAAGTGAATTCTTAAGTATATACAGAGTCTAGTACTATGGGAGTCTCATAATATTGCCAATTTTTAACAGGAACTAAAGCAAAGAATACTGACCATAGGAGACACTGCCCTTTGTATTCTAAAAGGGTCTATGCATCTTTTGGTAGGTGATCAAATCTAATTTTGGTGCATTTGCAGTATATCAAAGTGGAGAGATTATATGATGATTAATCTACTAATCACCTGTATTTTACATTTCACTATTAAATTATTCCACCAGTACAAAAGCTTGGCTAAAGCCATGCTGAATTAGACTGGTTAATCTGTGGACTCCTTAACTTTGTATAAAATATGCAGGGAACATCGAAAACATTTGGAAAATAGTTCTGCATACCCCTCTAAATCCTTGGTGACCCTATCATGAAATTCACCAAAAGACACAGGACTAGGCTTGAGACTTAATAGAATTTAGGGTTTGTCTGCACATGAAATTATTCCAGAATAGCTATTGCGGAATCACTATTCCTGAACTCTGAGTGGAGACATATTCCAGAATCAGTCGTCTTCCTATCAAGCTTAATCCTCTTGGTTGGACTAAAAGCTATTCCTGAACTCCATGTTTAGACAGATCCTAAGTATTCTGCAGCTTCTGTTAGACATTATTTGTCTATTAACTTATGAAGTAGGGACACTCATGTATTTCTTCAAACAGATGTGCTCACATTTTTCTTCCTACTGGTACCATTAAGCCAGAATTGGGCAATAATGTAATAAAGTAGAAAAGGTTCTCCAATTTTGTGATGACTTTTTTTTCTTTTAGGTGGTTCTCCCTATGTGGCAGCCAAAATCAATGAAGCTAAAGATTTACTGGAAGGCCAAGCTAAGAAGTGAATGTGGATATTTAGTTGTAAAATAATGGTTTAGTTTATGTATATTATCAGTTTTAATAACTGATCCAAAGAAAGTTGACACCAAACTTTTTGACTTGATCAATGATTAAACTAATGAGGGAACCTTCCCCCCCATCACTCCCATCTTGGTTGCATCATGTGCATCTTGTTTTGGGGAGGGTGGGGGCTTAGAAATAGTACTTTTT
Source organism: Dermatemys mawii (assembly GCA_007922305.1). Classification (NCBI taxonomy): domain Eukaryota; kingdom Metazoa; phylum Chordata; order Testudines; family Dermatemydidae; genus Dermatemys; species Dermatemys mawii. Next base: position 7,545,686 of record ML677401.1, on the reverse strand, counting down.
AAAAAGTGATTCTAAGCCACTATCTCGAATAGTGGTACAATTTACCTCTAATTCAAAGTATTTTTGCAAGGATCACATGGAAAATATTGTGATTTGGTCTGGCTAATCTATATTCAAACAACCTGATAGTCTTGAGCACTCTGTAAATGTTGAATTTCTGTTTAACCAGGTATTTCTGTTTGAAATTCATGCTGCTATGGCTTAATATCCCAAAGTTAGCAAGATAATACTAAAGAGAGAAAAGGTTGGGTTGAAACAACCTAAAGAAAATTATGGGGATTTATTTGCACAATAGGAATGAAGCATTTAGAAATTTAGTTACATTAATGCAACATGTAAAATGGAGAAAGCAGAATGTACTGAATTCTCTTGTAAGATAACTTGTAACTTTCAAAAACAAGTTGGACATAGTGCTATTGATTTGTCTTCATGTATTTTTGACTTATTTCTACACTGATTTTCATTATTCTTACTGATTCCACTGCATTTCAATAAAAATGACAAACTTATACTTGTAGTAATAAGTACTAAATTCATAATATACTAAAGCCTTACAGTATACGATTCTTATCTTAAGAATAAGATATAAAGTACTCTTAGGATAACACTGAAGTTTGTAGTAAGAGATGAAAAGTGGGAATTTTACTTGCATGAGTTTTTGAGAGAGATTTAGACTCAAAGTTACAAGGACAACGTGTTTTGTAATGAGAAATTGTAAAGGAGTTTTCCCTTCAAACTATCCATTCTCCCTTGGTAGAAAAAACATATCGCTTTACAGCACAGGAGTTGTCATTTATACATGGACCAGCATTCACACAACTTTTATGCTTGTATTGTGACCAAACTGAGCAGGGCCAGCTCCAGGCACCAGCAGAGGAAGCACGTGCTTGGGGCGGCACATTTATAAGGGGCAGCATTCTGGCCAATCTTGGGGCACCACATTCTGGGCTTTGGGGTTTTTTTTGCTTCAGTAGCATCCCCCTGCCCCCCCCCCCTTTTTTTTTTGTGCTTTGGTGCTCTTGCTGCTTGGGGTAGCAAAAAAGCTAGAGCTGGCCCTGAAACTGAGGTCTCTGCAACTTCTCCCTGGGTTGCTCTGATCCCAGTCTGCAAAAATGTATTTTTATGTTTCACTATGTGTGGGAGTGTCACCACTGAAATTTTGTGCACTAAGAAACAAGCAAAACTAAATCAAAGATGGAAAACCAGAACTACTGAATTGTTTTTAAAGGAGCATTTAACAAAAAATATAGAAAAGCATGAAGATTTATCTATATGATTCAATATGGTTGTCCACATATTCCCCAAAGTAAAATACACAGATCTGTAGGTCCAGCTATGATGTATCTCAGGGTATTAAAAAATAAAAACTTGTTAATGGCTCTCAAATCTATCTCTATACTTATCACCTCTATGTCTAGGATCACATTTTTCTAGATGTCAGACCACATTCTTAAATACACACATCAGATGAACTCATCTTTCTCCCTTCAACAGTGCCATTGTGACCACCACTACCCTCCCCATTACTCCAGTTTACTTTAGAATTATTTTGACTCGTTTTCTTCCCCAGCCAACTGTACTCTCACCGAATCGTGACACTTTCTTATACTGGAAACAACCCATCCCCTTCAGCTGAAATGCATATCTGTCTTGGTTATCTCTTGCCTCGACTACTACAGCCTCACTAGCCTCTTTGTTTTCCATCTCAGCTCTTCTGGCTATATAAAATGCAGCAGTTAAAGTAATGTCATCCACTGCTTAGAGCAGTGGTCATCAAACTGGGGTGCGCAAGCCTCCGATGCTGCTGCCGAGCCTGCCCGGGAGACCGCCAAACTCCGGGGTGGGCTATTTTAGTCCTGCTGAAACGCAGCTGCCAGCAGCTTCCATTTTTTGCGTCAGCATTTCAGCGGACATACCTGCCCCGGGGGCCGCCAGACTTTTTCCTCCACGGAAGGGGGCCGCGGGGGAGAAAGTTTGCAGACCCCTGGCTTGGAGCATGTCGTTCCTCAAATCCTTCGACAGGCTTGCATTCACAGAATCAGGTTTAAGATTGTGTTCTCTCTCAAGGCTCTGCACTACCTCACCCACAGCTGCGGTGGTATCTTTCTGCATCCCTCTGGCCTATGTCAGAAAAATAGCAACCTCATTGGTCTGCATTTTCTAGTCCATATCACTATTACTCCCATGCCTGAAGTGGCCTCCCCTATTTTTACAGTGCCAGGCTTTCATCCTCTAAGTCCCTTTATAAAAGCCTGAAAATATCAACACATGTGAATGTGCCACTGTCAATACTCCCATCTATAAAAAAATAAGTTATCTTCTCTGGATCTCCAAGTCCCTTCTAGTCTAGAGGACAAAAAAACGTATTTTTTAAAGCATCTTAACTTATGTTTTACAAACTTCTGTGTAGAGAGGTCAAGCTTAACATGTTATCTAGGTCTTCCCTAGGAGAGAACCTAGGGTTCATCTCAACCACTTAGAAAGAGGTTAGTACTAAATTACGTCAATAGTCTGAAATATCTTGAGTTACCTTAACTAAGTCATCTTTCTGATTAAAGGAAACTAAGTAACCAATGGAAGATCAAAGTTTATTTTTTTCTACCAGCATACAAAAACATATTGCACATCAAACAACCAAAATAAAAATACTCTACTAAGGACTAACATATGTAGTTTATACAGAATAAACTTTCTGGAAATTGATCTTTTCAGTAGTTCAGGTTATGTCTTAATGGACATGACTAATTCAGCTTAGTGTTTTAACTAAAGCTATGTTTGATTTTTAAATACTGTACAGTTTAATAAATAAACCAAACAAAGCCTCAAAGTAGAACAGTCACTGCCAATGTCACCCAATATCCCTGCAGATTATGAGAATTTAACAAATGTATTCCAGTGGTCTGCAGTTTTTTTCCTCTACATACAGCATTTAAAAAACATGTATTAAAACAGACCAGTTTCCAGACTAAACTAATGGAGAAATTACAATTCAGTGCAAAATATTTTAGACTGCATTTCTTTCTAGTTTTCCTCAGGTGAAGAAGTGGTTGCATATTATTAAAAATGTAACAAAAGCAGCTAATGCTTTCATAGAGAATATTACATTAGGGATTCCCCCCACATCTCTGCCATATTTTGAAAACAAAATAACATTTCCTATAGCCAGCAAGTTTTTGTTTATTTAAATGTTACATATACTATCTCAAGGCACATCTGATGATATATTTATAACACAGTAGGTGTCAAAGTATGTTTAACATATGATTTCTTCAGGATTCCTCCCCTTTCTGAATTCCAAAATGGAGGAACTGAAAGTGCGGTGTCAAGACTGGCGATCCATATTCTATCTTTGGCAAGCTTATACAAGCACTATTGTAAAATGTAATGTAAAAGAACTGTAAACTAGGAACTTCAGTTTATGAAACACCATTCAGCACTGCTTCTTCCTGATTATTTTCTTCTGCTTGTATAGTACTTGACTTCTCTTCTTCAGGACTATGCTGTGGCTTAGAAGGTTCATCCCCAGAAACATTAGCAGGGCCATTTATTGCTTTTTCTGAAGGGCCATGTTCTTCAATCACATCTTTTGCCTTTAAAAGAAAAAAGATTTAAAAACAAACATACTAGATACAACATGGACAAACCCAATGGGGGTGGGGGAGCAGAGTCCAGTGTGTTTTAAACATCAGAAGGGGAGCCCAGGTCACCTGAGTTCTAATCTTGGCTCCGACAACAACTCCCTGATAGGAATTGCCATAGTGGAACAGACCAGTAGTCCATCTATTCCAGTATCCTGTCACCAATAGCGGAGATCATCAGATGCTTCAGATGAAGATGCAAGAAACCTTGCAGTAGACAGTTATGGAATAATCTGTCCCCCAAGAAAGTTTCCTCCTAACCCCCAGTAATGAGAGTTTGGCTTAAGTCGCATTAGGTTTTATATCCCTTTCAAATCTCCCCTGCTGTTTAGTATTACCTAGTATAATTGGCTATTCTTGTTATCCATATAAATGAATAATACCTTTTCAGATCCTCCTAAACTTGTCATCTTAATAAATGGCAATATCATATGTGTGGGTGGAAACATACTTCCTTTCTTTAGTTTGATTTTGCACCCTTTCCTATCACTGAATGTCCCCTTGTTCTGGTATTACGAGATGGGTGAAGAGGTTCCCAGTTTACCATCTCTGCACCATTCATTCTAGCTTCTGTAGCCTTATGTAAGTCACTGAATATCTCTGCCTTATTTTCCCCTATTTGTAAAATATAAAATATAATACCCATCTCACAGGAGTCATAAGAATTAATATTTATCAGGTGCTTAGGTGGCAAGTATCTAAGGGGTAAGGACTTCTAATTTTAGAGTCAGATGCAGTAAATTCAACTAGTTACGTATAAACCAAGAAAGTCCACATTATAATTCAACAAGAGATGAACATCAACTGCTGTGTACTCAGTCACTCTCTCTTGTGATGTCATAGTCATCTCAAACAGTTGCCTCTTTACAAAAGAAAGTGGTTTTAAAACACCAGAATTTCAGAAAGACCACCTGATTCTTAAATATTCTGCAAAATTTACTATTTCATAATTTTGCTGAAGATAGAAACAAAGTACTTTTGAGACCTATTTCAAATATACATTCACAGGTAAAAGTATATCTGCCTGGCTAGTTAGAATCAATTATCAATATGGTTTTTTATTCCCCAGTTGTGAAAGACTATGAGCATTCCATCACTAAAGAAGAGAGGAAAACAAAGCACCATATATTTTTTAAACAATTAAGAGTTTTCTTCCTTTTTCCTTACCATTTCGTTCTTGTTTTTTGCCAATGTTTCCCTTGGGAGGTTTCTTTGTCTACTCTGAGATTCGGCTCGCGATATGTAATCAGCTACTGTGACTGTGTGAGGGAAGAAAAATTAAATATGCTGAAGCATGAGGAAATATTTTTCAGATTATTTCATGTTTAAACACAGCTAATTTTCTACTGTGCAATTGTTTAGGATTTTCTGCATTTAATGCCTAAAATATAGATTTTACAGCTGATAAATAAGTCTTATTTGTGAATCACTTAGCAACTCTTTGGGTGATTAAAAATTATAATTAACTCAAAATTTAATTTATAATAATTTCATAGTAATGATCAAATTCTGTCCTTGGATAAACATGCTTGGCTTCCACTGAAATCAATGGTAGCTGAACACACATCTTACTTCTTCAGGCAGAATTTGGTTATAAATTAGAGTAAAAAATAATTATAGTTTGAGATAGATGTAGGCTAAGCAATCTGAAAAGAAGGACCACCACTGAACTCTCTTCATGACATAAAACACTTTAGATTGTAAGCACTTTGAGAAAGGGAATTTGTTTATACTGGTACATTTTACTGGCTGGAAAGTGAAGTGGACAACTATGGTACCATATAAAAAGTAAGGAAATTTCACTCTAAGGTATCCCACAAATAGACTGAAGGGAGATTAGAAACATGGGAGGAAAAGGTGGAAATAAGGGAAAACAAATTTTTAAAATAAGTAGTATTACAATTTATTTCTTGAAGAGTTCTTCATGAACTAAGCAGACCCTCCTGCTATTTCCTGTCCAATCCTGCAATTCAAAAGGCGACTCTGTACTTCTAGAACACACATTTGTGTACACATTTTGAAGGGATAAACAATGAGGTGATGAACCTAAAGAAGTTAGGGAGCTTGTCAAATCTATTGTATAACAATTGATAATTATACTTAGCATCTGACAAACTCCAGCTAGCTATTTTTCTGGGTTTAATGGTGATAAAATGATAAGACCTATATCAGGGTCCAAAGCAAAATGTATTCATTTGGTTTCTGTTCCATTACTATTAGACATGTCGAAAATGGATGCAACTGCTCAAGAGTTACCTAGTTTTGAGAACAATTCAGTTCTCAACACCAGGGAAGGTGCTCCTTTAAAATACTACTTTACATTCAAATGCTGTAATGATTTACATACAAGCAATAGAACTACTCACATGAATAAGTCTTGTATGCACAAATATTCATCCAAACTGTGCAACAGTAAAAGAAATGTTAAAACTAAATGTCTCAAATGAGAACTGATTTTGTATATTGATTTTTAAACATCTGATTATTCAGTGAGCTTTTCTCATGTTTTCATATTTAAACTAATGGATTTTTTTTTAAAAAATCACATTACAAAAGGAAAAAAGATCCAGTACTATCTCTGCCATAACGGTATCATCATAATCTCCTTCAATTTATTCATATTATATATTAATAAAAAAATTTGGACAGTATTATAAGACTACATATCTTTCACTAGTACTCTCACAACCTAACATGCTATTACTCTACCTTTTATTTTGTTTACAAATATTTACTAATATAATCAAAGTTTATTCTGAATAGTGGCAACAGAAAAGCACAGCCTTGTGAAATATGGGGAGAAACTAAACTGACTGAAAGCAAAATTGAGGGGTAGTTGGGGTTTTGTTTTGTTTTTGAGTTTTTAATAAAGCATGTTTCAGTTGAATGGAAATGCTGTCATGGCACTTCAAATGTTGATTAATATCTTATTATGTATCTCATTTACAATAACCCTTGTAAGGCTGAAGCTGGAATTAATTTTCTACCAATCTATTTCCTTCTTTGTAAGTAAACATCTATTTATTATAGGACTGAGGAATGCTCGTAAGTACTGGACTGTTTTTTCTTTTTTTAAAGAGCACTGAAGCATGTGTTTCAGGAAAAACCTACACATATGAACAATTACATGACCCTCAGCAAACAGATGCCAGTAAAACAGACAAATTTTGAGCATACCAGGCTGGAAAACGTCCCTTTAAATTTAACAAAATGTCTTCTGAATTTACAGTCACGCATATTTTAGAACAGGTAACAAAATCAGAATTCACCTTTAAGATTTGAAGTGTTAGTATACATAAAAAATGCTTCAAACCACAGTACCAAAAAAACAGAAACATGCAATTTTCATTTAAAATGTCTTTTTTCAATTTATGGATGATTAACTAGGTCCATAAAAGTGAGGGACTGATAGGACTGGCTTGATACATGCATAGGGCAGGCAGATATCATGTAAATTCCCTCACATTGTTCTGCCAATGCACCTCAGAACTATCTATGCCACCACTGCTGTTCCAAGCCATCTTCCTCTCACATGAAAACAGTCAATAGTGAAAATTTTAAAAATATTTGGTCATGTCACTTTCAGTGGCCTGCATAGGTGTAAGTGCAGGACGTGTCCCAGTATTCTGACAGAGATTGATTCTGAACCACTGAAATCAATGGAAGTTTAGCCATTGACTTCAATGGGAGCGCAGCATCAGAAGCATAAACTGTATTTACAAGTGAAAAATTAAATTTTAAAGAATAAAAAAAGTTAGTTTCATTAGACAAGTTATGAATTAAATATGTTCTTTTGTGAGAACTGGGTCTGTCTTGTACACAGTAGTCTTATTAGTTATTAAGTAATTTTTATTTACAGTAGTGCAGCTATATATAAATATATATATTTTGATAGACGTAAACGGCAGACACGACATTCTTTCATGCTTGTGATCTGAGATTACCCACAGCTCCTCTCGAGTTACCTGGCTGTCTATCTTCTGCCTGACCCCTGAAGCGACGCCTGCGGCTACGATTGCGTCGCTGGGGTTTTTTGTCACTATCATCTGCAATTGCAAAGTTTACCATGAACTATTCTGACGATAAAACTGTTTTTCTTCAGCAGTTTAAGGATGGGCACAGATTACTTTTATTAACATGGAAGACAAAATAAGATACACTGAAAGAAAATGGAATTTTTAATTGGAAGCATTCAAAATTGATTGGAAACCTGATCTTTCAGTTTGGTCCAGATTCAGTAAAACACTCAAACACATGCTTCACTTTAAGCATACACTTATGTTTACTTTGATGAATCAATGTCTGCATGTGGTTTCTGAACATCTAATAAATCAAATATAAACTGTTACTAAACTACTACCAAGCTGACCATCGATCCCATGTCATTAGAAAGTTGTGTTTTCCTTATGTTTCAGTAAGATTTGTCTGACCACAATGTCACCACAAAACAGATGATTCTTCAGCAGGTAACTTTATACTTTTGATATGTGGGAGACAACAATTATATTCTGGATACCAGCACCCTGTTCATCAAGCCCACATCCAGGAAAGCCCCCCATTCAGGAAAGCACTAATGCAAATACTGATTAAGTGAATTGGGGCTTATTCAGGGAAAGCACTTAGATATAGGCTGAATGGAGACAGACAAACAGGTGTTTAAGTGCTTTCCTAAATTGAAGTTCAAGTTGACAATCACTGAAGAAGCAGAATTCTGGCCCAAGGAGAACCACAAGTGTCTTGTTTCTCTAGTCATCCTCAGATATGGACATGCTATAGGACTGCAGTCGAGACCAGTAAGAGAAGGAAACCTCATGTTACTTCCATGGATGTGGAAGACTTTTCACCACAAGAAAATGTTAGATAATATATTAATATTTTTTTAACAAAAAATAGATTTTCCACTCACAAAAATGAACATATGGTCCATTACGCTTACACAGCTGATTCAAACAATCTTTTGTGAGGTAACTTATTCTGTGATTCTGTTTCCCAAGCGATAACATACCTAGGCCATTCTCATTAACAGAAGCAGTGTCAGATTCTGTCATTCCATCCATGAGAACAGCATCTTCATCAGTCCTTCGCCTGCGTGACCGCCTACGACGGTTAGTACTGTGATGAGATTCACTGGCATCAGTGTCCACAGTCTGGTCTGACTCTGTGTTATCAAGTAAGCTGTAAGGGTTGCTGTCCGGATCTTTAAGCACTAAATATATGGAAAAGGTCCATCGAAGACAAACTTCAGTTACAAATAGTGGGTCATACTGACTTCATTATACATTTTAAAATACAAAAGTGTATAAAATCATGTAGTACATTGCCGTACATAACAGTTATGGTTTTATGCTAGTTACTTTGGGATTTTTCACTAGTTCCAATAAGCCAACAGGGTGTATTCCAGGGCACCACAGCACAGTAGAACACATCAGCACATCATCAAGAAACCCTCAATGTAATATTTAAAAGAAATTTTTAGAAGATTAGGTTTTTTAATCCACTTATTTGCTGAATGGCCCTCTTAACAGATACATACATGTGGGGGCTTCCAATGTCACAGTCCTGCTCACTCGCTCACCAGACAGGAGTGTGGGTCCCATCACGGGCAGGAACTGTTCAGCAGTCCCCTGCAGCCGGGAGCTTATCCTCCTCTTTGCAGTCCTGCTCCACCAGGATAGGACTGTAACCTCCCCTACACATTGAGCCCTGGTGTCTTGGTCCCTTTGGCCATGCAGAGAGCCCCCCTTAGGTCTGGTGTCAGTGCTGGAAGCCCTCTGCAGCCACACTGTCAGCACTACCCTAACCCAACCCCTATACCTACTCCCTCCCTTAATTTCTAGCAACTGTAAAAATAAATACATAGTTAAAAATAAAAATCATTAACAGTCAAAATTAGAAAAAAAAATAAAATTAAATTCTTCCAAGTCTAATTATCTGTGTGGGCTGGTGAAGGAGTGAGGAGTAGGAGTAAAGGATTAGGGAGAAATGGGACCCAAAGCAAAGCCCTTAAACTTTTTCACGTGGTGCATAAAACATGCAAATCCTGTCAGTCATGTACAATCATGTCATGATCCAACTGTAAGTATCTAAACTGATATTTAGACTATTTTTTAAAAGTTACAATATTTCAAAAATATATATTCATACTTTAAAATAGTGATTTACTTAATTTAAGAGAAAATACAGCCAGTTGTCTGCAATAAAAATTAAACCCAAAATATATTTCAACACACTACCAGAGCTAATGGATGACTTCCCACCACGTGGTCCACCACGTCCACGACCCCCAGAAACACTACGCCCTCTTCCTCCAGGACGTCTTCTGCTGTCCCGCTGATGTCGGCTCTCCCGATCATCTTCCCCTGCCAGTGACCAATCGCTCAGTTCATCTTTTCTCTCAGATTCCGTTTCAGAGGGATTGGACAGCTCAGAGTTTGTACCTTTAATAGTATAAAAAAGAAAATCAAAGATGGACATGAAATTTGTGGCCATATGCTGGCTTCAGATGCACATAGGAATCCTACTGACCACAGGGATCCACGTGTATCTGACATCAAAATATGGTTCTTAGGTTTTAACTGATATTTAGCAACTCTCTAGAAGACTCTTAACATGCGGTCAACGATTTATTATGCAATTTTATTGTTTTACAAGTGCAATTCATGCATAATGTATATAATTTTGTCTTTCTGTACATGAACACACAAGCACTGAGGGATTAATTCCATCTATATATGCTTATGGGCTATATGATCCAGTTTCTAGGCAGCTTTTCTGAAAATTCTCAGGGACAACTTTACCACCGTATATAGAGTTGTTAAGCAACTACTCAATAATACAACTACCTTAATGCTGGTTTGAACAACTTAACTATATCCATAAATCTCAATTTGATACTTCTGGATAACAAACTCTCTATAATTTTCTATTGGATTAAAAATACAACTCCTGCCTTTTTAAGCACTCAGACACTGAAGTAATCAGGAATGAAAATATTTTGGTCACTTGTGATTATCTCATGAAATACAATACCTTGAAAATTAAACTCCGTGAGATAAGAGAGCTCGTTATGTACTACATCAAGATACTGACAACTGTACAGCACTCATTCCAGTTTAGTACACAATTCACCAAGAGTACAAAATGGTTTAACCTCTGACACGTGGAAGCAATATTTTTTGGTGCGGACAGTAGGTACATATCATCAATGCTTACCACGGGGAACTCTGGATTTACTGACATCAGGATTAAACAAAGGTCAAGCTAATTGCTGGTCCAACATTCCAGAAAGTAGTTGAAAAATTCTTAAATGACAACCTTAACCATAAGATTAGAATCATAGAATTGTAGGACTGGAAGGTTTTCTAGTCAGTTTCCTGCACTAAAGGCAGGACTAAGTATTATCTAGAGCAGAAGTGGGCAAACATTTTGGCCCAAGGGCCACATTGGGGTTGAAAAACTGGATGGAGGGCCAGGTAGGGAAGGCTGTACCTCCCCAAACAGCCTGGTCCTGCCCCCCATCTGACTCCCTTCCACTTCCCATCCCGCTCATAATCCCCAACCCTGCTCCTTGTCCCCTGAATCCAACCGCCCCTGCTCCTTGTCCTGACCGCCCCCTCCAGTGACTCCACGCCCTTAACCACCCAACACTCCTGCTCCCTGTCCCCTGAATGCCCCGACCCCTATTCACACCCCCGCCCCGAGAGACCCCCCAGGACTCCCATGCTTATCCAACCTCCCCTTCTCCCAGTCCCCTGACTGCCCCCCAGGACCATCTGCCCATTATCCAACCCCTCTGCCTCAGCCCCCTTACCATGCCACACAGAGCTGTGTATCTGGCAGCCTTGCGACCCAGATGGAGCCAGACACGCTGTTATGCAGGCGCGCTCAGCGCAACCCCGCCCCTGAGTGCTGCCCGTGCGGTGGCATGGCTGCAGGAGAGGTGGGACAGCAGGGGATGGGACAGGGGGTGCCTCCCCAGCTGGGAGCTCAGGAGCCGGGAAGGACGGTCCCGCAGGCTATAGTTTGCCCATCCCTGATCTAGAGCATTCCAGGCAGGTGTTTGGTCTAACCTGATTTTAAATATCTCCAATGACAGAGATTCCACAATTTCGCAAGGCAATTTATTCCAGTGCTTAACTACTCTGCCTCTTGCCACATGCCAGCCACTTCCGAGGAGCTGCCCCGAGGTAAGCGTCGTCCAGAGCCTTCACTCCCTCCTGAACTTATATCCCCTGCCTCAGCCCTGAGCCCCCTCCCACACCCAAACTCCTGCTGCTGCTGGGGAGGCAGAGGCACGATGGCCCAAGAGTGCCCCAGCAGCGGCCAGTGCAGCTGGCCCGGAGGCCGCCCGAGCTGCTCAGGCAATTCCTGGCCCAGTCGCACTGGCTACTGCAGAAGTCTCAGAAAGTCATGGAATTCATGACTTCCGTGGCTTCTGTGATAGACTAATAGCATTAGCTGTAAGTAACATCTAAAAATGGAATGTATATTTAAAAATAAACCACAGCATCGTTTCCCTAGGCAGAAGCTTCCATACCTGTTCTGTAATTTAAAAATACTCACCATAACCAGACGTATAATTGGGGCCTCTGCGACCTCTCCCTCTTCCACTATATGACCTGGATCCTTGTACTGAGGAGAGAGTACTCTCATCAGTAGTGTATCCCTTTTCCTTTTCAGGGCCTCTGGTGGAAGAAGGTCTGAAACCCATACCAATCTGACGCAGTTGTTCATCAATCTGTAGCCTCTCCATCCTTAGCTGTTCTACTTCCTATTTTCAGAAAGATAAAATCATAACCAGTTTTATATTATTATTATGTTTTAGAAAGTGAATTTAACCCTAGGTGTCATTTCAGCAGAGTATGTCTAACAGGTTTTCAGATCTCCCATTACCAATCAATAGTACATCATCTATTTGACAGCTATCTCCAAGCCAGAGAAAACCTTACATAGCCATGTATTTGCTTTCCTTATGCTTCATTAATGCTTAGGTCCTTCCTTAAGCTTCATGCTTAGTTAAGCTGGAGTCAGCACATCACATGCAAAAACAGTTACCTGAACCATATTGTTGTTGTTCTTCATATATATTCCACATCAATATACTGGGCACGCACACACCTAGAGTCAGAGACTTTAGCTAGCATTATCTGTCAAGATGGCACATGTGTATTGCACTCGCTCAAGCCATGGACTGAAAGTATAAAGGGTGGAGCCACCTTAACCCCTATACTCAGTTCTTTCTAACAAGAATCTAGATGTCTTCAGATGCCAATGTAGCAGGAAAGGTATGTGGGTTTGGAATATATAAATGAACAACACATCTTGAAGAAAAATAGTTACTGTACAGTTAAGTAACAGTTTCTTCTCCTTCAAGTGACTGCATAAATATATTCCATTTTAGGTGATTCCAAAGCTATATTCCTTAGGTGGTGAGAATTTAGAATATATTTGAACAAGAGCTGAAGAACAAACTTCACAGAGTCTGTATCAGCTCTAAGAGATATTGTAATGGCACAGTGTCTTGTGAAAGTATGAACTGAAGTCCATCTGCAGGGCAGCCACAGGTCCATGACTGCAGAGTTAGCTTCCTCTTTAGTGAAATGAGCCAGAATTCTCTCTGCAGGTGTGACATTGGCCAGATTGTAACAAGCTTTGATGAAGAACGATATCCAGTTGGAGATCATCTGTGCAGAAGCCACCTATCTGATGTTATCACTACGAAGAACACTGTCTTTGCAAACAAGAAAGAAAGGGCTCCAGAGCCCATGAGCCAGGCACCATGGGGAGCTCCAATCAGCAACCAGATGGATTAAGAAGGAACCGAGAAGGGGTGAGGATGACTCTGCCCTTTTATACCCTTTGTCCACAGCACAAGGAAGGACAAGGCACACGTGCTGCTCAGATGAGTAATGCTAGCTTGCAGTCTCCAATCTGAGTGCACTCAGCATGCACACACAATACGGAATTATATATATGTAGAATCACTCAAAGGAGAACCTATGTTAAAACGTTAAGATGGAACTGAAGTTAGGACATGCAAAAAATGTAGATTAAAACACATCTCTGCTCCCTTGCATATATGAAAGATAATATGGTGAATTTTGAATCACAAACTTTTTATCAAATATACACAACAATGTTCACCTGCAGCCTTATTTTATTAACCTTATTTGTATTTTAGATAACGTGTGATTACATAATTTAAGGCCAACGTAATGCATATGAGCAAGGGAACAAAGTTGATGCTATGAATACAACCTTAGGTCTAATCTTGAAAGGAACTGAACTTCTGCTGGTCCCACTGAAGTAAAGGTATTACTCAAGAACGTAACTATAAATTGATAATTTCCTCTAATAAGCATTTCCAAAATACAAAGATAAAAACGTACCTTCAGGTAGGCAATATGGTATTCTAAAAGAACTTGGACATTGCCAATGTTTTCTTTAGTGCCAACAAATACGAATGGGACCATTCCCTGTAGGAACAAAACTGTATAATCATTCTCAAAAAGAGCAACATATTATCAAAACCACAAAAAGAACAAATTATCAGTGTAAGTATTGTAAATAAATGACAAACATCACTCATAACAATGTAGTCTGGACCTTGGACTGTATCCATGATGCACTAGATACAGTTAGGGGAAGGAGGCAACAACAGTGACAGACATTTCTGCACTTCTCTGAATCTCGGGCTACTGTAAGTTATAGAAGCTTCAGGATTGGTTTAAGTTTAATTTATGCTTGGCTGTCTATGGCCCCAACAGGCCATTTCAGCAGCTGCAGACTGCTGGGGCATGGGGATATTCAATCCATACCACTTCCCAGCCATGCTCACTGCACTAGTTGCCACACAGGAGTAGCTGTGGTGGTTTTATGCCATTCCCAATTTCTCCCAAAAAGGGAGAATCCTTCACTATCTAGTTAAACCAGCCTTTCAGCACAGATGAACCTTAAAGGGATCAAAGTTCTAGCTCTATGATTTCAAAGTAAATAAATATTATCATGAATAAAGAGTATAGCAACTACATGACAGCTGTGTAGGTGATCAGGTGGGAGAATTGAAACTGCAAATCAAAGAATTGGTTATTGAGAAATATATGATTATTTAATCAACTTTCCTGAGTTGCTGAAGCTTAAATGTAAATTTATTGCTGGTGAAAAGTGCTGGTTTGACAGCTCTGGAGAGTGAAGTCCTCTGTACATCCACACAACAGGTACAGCACTGGCAGCTGCGGTGCTTACTTCCTCTACTCTGACCCATAAATGTGCTCAACCAAAACCTACAAGGATCATCCTTAAAGGGTGAAAGAATAATTCAGTCTCCAGAGCCAGTTCTTTGGCCTTTCTCCTGGGAATGCCAAGAAGAGTCCCTCCCATTTAGTGTCAATTCTAGTAATTTTTTGTGATATGGATATCAGTCAACCAGCAACTGGACTGAGACCAAAATAATGTCTCATAAGCAACCAAACAGCCATTAGATACTAACAACCTGGGCTACGTATGAAATGGAAATCTCAAACTAACCACTGAGTGATTCGGTACCCCACCCCTTCCCTGACTTGTCAACTTTCTACAAATACTTGGCTAATATTAAACAGAGAGTAAACAGTATCGCCTTTGGCCCTTCCAAAACCATTTGTTAACAAATTGCATTAATGTAGTTTTCAAAAATACAAGTTTAATAGTTGAAGGAAAGATTAAATAACTTACATCTTCTCTGGGCAGTTTGTTTTCATTGTCCCCTTCAATCCTCACGCGGACGACTCCAGACTTGTCTACAATCTCCTGAATCACTTTTCCATTTTTTCCAATAACTTTTCCTTGAGGGGATGAAAATAGCTATTTTTGAACCAATGTTGGAATGTTTTCTTTAACATAATTTCCTTGTCATTTCCAAGTCACATGTACTAAAACAGTAATAGTAATAAAAAAAGAGAGTCTTGCTTTATGAGCCCAATTATCCACTACCTTGGACTTTGTCACATTTTTCACCTACTTTATATAGGTGCAAAGGACAACACAAGGTACAAGTGGGAGTATCAATGCAATGTACAAATCAGGTATGTGCCATGGATGGTGATGGCTGGATCCACATTAGGTTCAAGTGTGAGAGTGAATCAGGGCTAGGATTCAATGGCATGATAATTTTACAAGCTCTTCTTGCTTTATTTCAATGTATCTGAACCAGAACCAGGAAATAATAGATTCCTATATAATGGAGCCAACCTAAAATTTAAATAAGTCCTTCTGAAACAGAGATCTTTCAGACCTACAGTCATACAACCTTGCACATTGATAAACAGCATTGGGACATACAATAGAAATTATTTTAAGTGACTTCCAAACTCGGGGGTGTATTAGTAGCTGGAACTGATGATTCAGTAGATAGCATTCCTCTCCTAGTACCTAACCCGTAACAAAGTATGATGTTAGAAGCATTCAGCTTGATGAGATACCTTCTATCAGAGGAGATATAAAACGGAAGTCCAAGAGTACACTGGGAAAAGGAGCCTTAGGAAAATGTGTGTTTTATCTTGAAGAGGAAGTGGGAACCAACCTTTATTTTTCAACTGCTTAAGAGACAGGAATTATCCTAATCATAGAACCATAGAAATTTAGGGCTGGAGGAGATTGTCAGGATTGCCTCCCCACTCTGAACTCTAGGGTACAGATGTGGGGACCCGCATGAAAAAAGAAATAACCCCCACAAGCTTATTTTACCAGCTTGGGTTAAAATGTTTTTCCCCAGAACACAAATTCTTTTGTATCTGGACCTGGTACGCTGCCACCACCCAAACTAGGTCTAGGGTAGTTTGGGGACCCTTCTTTCCCTTTCCACTAACCCCCCAAACTTCTTCCTTCCCTGGGAAGCTTGAGAAAAAAAAAAAAATCCAAACCTCGCCTGATCCTGCGAGACGTGCCCGATCCAAAACCAGGATCTTACACAATGAAAAACAAGCAGTCAGCTTCTTAAAAGAAAGATTTTAATAAAAGAAAAAAGAAAGGAATAAATCCCTTATAACCATCAATAGAACAGCATCTACCATAATCAACAGAAGGATTCAGAAACCAAACCTCTCCCCCAAGGCAATTTTCTCCCATAGTTGATATCTCTGCTGAAGCTTACAATATCAAGAAGCACCCAGCCAACACTCACCACTGAGAACTCTCCAAGTGATAAAGAGAAGGTAAACTTACTGACTACAATACTTAATAGAATCTTATAGTTACAGTGAAAGACATAGCTGTGTTCCCCCCATAGCCGATGTGAACAGAGAGAGACTCAGAGAGAAACTGAAACTTAAAATCCTTTGTCTCCTGAGGAATTTCTCATTGGTCAGTTGTCCACCTCTCAGGTTACCTTTAGCTTAACCCCTTACAGGTAAACACTAATTCTAGGCTACTTCACACTTATGACAGAGATATTTGACAAGAAGTCATCAAGCCCAGTCCTTGCACTGAGGCAGAACCAAGTAAACTTAGACCATTCCAAACAGGTGTTTGTCCAACTTGTTTTTAAAAGCTTCCAAAGATGGGCACTCCATGGACCACCATTGGAAGCTTATTTCAAGGCTTAACTACCCTTGTAGTTAAATTTTTCCCACTAATATCTAACCTAAATCTCCCTTGCTGCAGATTAAGACCATTACTTCTTGTCCTATCTTCACTGCACATGCAGAATTGATCCTCTTTATAACAGCCCTTAACACAGTTGAAGACTGTTATCAGGCCTTCCCTAAGTCTTCTTTTCTCAAGACTAAACATGCCCAGTTTTTTTAACTTTTCCTGATAGGTCAGGTTTTCAAAACTTTTCATCATTTTTGTTGCTCTCCTTTGGAATCTTTCCTAAATTGTCGTGCTCAGAATCAGACACAGTGCTCTACCTGGGGCCTCAGAAGTGCTGAGTAGAGCAGGACATCTACCTCCTGTGTCTTACATACAGCATCCTGTTAAATACACCCAGAATATTAGCCTTTTTTGCACCTGCATCATATTGTTCACTCATATTTAATCTGTAATCCACTATAACACCCAGATCCCTTTACCACCTAGACAGTTATTCCCCACTTTGCAGTTGTGCATTTGATTTTTCCTTCCTAACTGAAGTATTTTGCACTTGTCTTTATTGAATTTCATCTTGTTGAATTCAAACCAATTCTCCAATTTGTCACAACCATTTTGAATTTTAAACCTGTCCTCCAAAGTGCCTTCAAGTCCTTCCAGGTTGGCATCATCTGAAATTTTTTAAACACACTCTCTACTACATTATCCAAGTCATTAACGAAAATACTAAATAGTACTGACCTTAGGACTGACCCCTGCAGGACCCTACTAGATACACCCTCCCAATTTGACAACAAACCATTGATCACTACTCTTTGAGTACAGTCTTTCACCTAGTTATGTATCCATCTTACAATCATTTCAATCACATTTCCCTAGGTTGCTTATAAGGATCACGTGGAACTGTGTCAAAAGCCTTATTAAAATCCAGGCATATCAGGTCTACTGCTTTCCCCCATTGACTAGGTGAGCAATCCTATCAAAGAAGGAAATTAAATTGGTTGGGCATGGTTTGTTCTTGACAAATCCATGCTGAATATTCCTTATAACTAGGGCCAGGGTTTTCCAGCAATGAAAACAGAGTAATTTCAGATTTTCAAAACTGTATATTTTAGAAATTCAGAATATGCATTACATTAATGCAAAAAAATATTGTTTTGTAATACTGAGGGCTAGAGCAAGCTGTGTGTGGAGGGGAGAGGGCAGGAGCTAGCGGTATGCAAGGGAGGTGAATGGGGAAGAGGTTCTGTGGACACTGCTAAGAGCGGGTGCAAGCATCATCTATTCTGCAGCACGTGAAGGAGCTCTGCCCGCCCAGGGGACGCTCCACAGTGGTTTTGCTGAGCACAAGTCTGTGTGAGGCAGGGGAGAAGTTGACAGTGAGTCTCAAGAGCAACCAATCCCCAGCCTTTGCCCTGCACCTTGGGAATGAGTCACGTGGGTTGCCAGATTTCTACTGCCTTAATAGCCCAGTCTGTTTATTGAATCAAAGCAGGGGGTGGTCATGGGGTGTGCCTGTATTAGGAGGAGGGGGGTACTGGAGAAAAGTATTTGGAGGGATGCTGAAGGGGTATGTCTGTACTGGGAGGGGATATTTGCGGGGGTGCTGAAGGAAATACCTGTAGTCAGCCTCACATTTGAGGTTGGGGACAGTGTTGTGATCCCTGTCATGCTGGCAGAGTGGCTGGTGCAGGCCCAGGACACAGTGTCAGCCCATCAGTCAGTGCCTCCCTGCAAGCCTCTCCCCAGGGCAGGGAGCCACAGCCTGGCCCTGTCTATCGTCCTGGGAAGAAATCTGGAAAGGGACGTGACCAGGTATTCCACCCACATGTCATCTCCGCTCCAGCCTCTACACTGGCGATGAGTCAGGCATCTTCAGGCATAAATCTGGGGGTCTGCGACCCGTGTGTCTTGCCCACTCTCTGACTGGAGAATCACGAAAAAACTGGCAATTTCCGGCCTGGCCCTACTTATAACTTTTATCATCATCCAGGTACTTACAAACTGATAGTTTAATAATTTGCCCCTGTATCTTTCCAGGTATTAAAGTTACCAGTCTATAATACCCCAGGTTCTCCTTTTTAAAGATAGGTGGTGCTATGTTTGTCCTTCTCCAGTCTTCTAAGACTTTTCCTGTCCTCCAGGAGTTCTCCAAGATAACTGTGAGCAGCTCTGAGATTGCATAAGGGTACTTAAGGAACCAGCTGAATCATACCTTTTTACAGCTTTAGGAATTTCATCCATAAAAAAGTATTTCTGCCCCCAGATTAAAAAAAACTAAACTAAAAGGACACATGATATCTCTAGAATGATTAGTATACATGAAAAGATGTGACTATCATACTGTTGCTGGTCCATACTGCTGCACGCCATCCAAAAGGCATAACAAGTCAACTAGGACCAAGCATTGGAAAATGGTATCTTAGTTGAATCACCGTGCCATTCTTAGGGTTCAAAGGAAATTTTTTTCTTTTAAACTTAATTTCTAAAGATCAATTTCAACATTAATTTTTAAAGAGAATTTTTTAGGTTCCATTCCTCCCACCTTTACACAAGCAGAAAATTTAAAAGCATATGACTGCAGAAGTCTGAATCTGTTATGAATCTCAAAATGTAACCATAATATCTAGGCATTCTATTTAATTTTTTTAATTAATTACAAGATAGAATTGACAACAAGATGTCCACATGTGCAACTCAGATGTTTCCTATTATACCCATTGTTATTTTAAAATATTTTAGTTTCTGAGTGAAGGGAGAAACTGTCAAATACTGGCATCTAAACCTTCCATGCATAATCATATTGAACAGGTTTTCTTTCCCCAAATTTTCAAGTGTTTCAAACTTTTAGCAGTATTACATACCAACAAGATTTCTGGGAACCTGAATAAAATCTTCCACAAATTCCAAGTAACTTCTAGCCTTTTTTACTGCATCAGCACTCTAGAAATGAACATAGAAGTTTATTTTAAATGCAACATATCAAAAATAAAGCCCTGTTACAACAGCTGGAAATCCTCCAGACAACAGCAGGAATGAGATTAAATTAATTTAGTTTTGAACTAAACGTTAGAGAAACAACAGAGTCTAAAAAGCTCAGGAACAAAACAGTGGCAAGAGTGGCATAAATAGTGAAAAACAATGTTTTCACACTATTTAAAATGAAGTCTTTATATTCTGCAATTTACCACAGTTAAAACCAACTCTCAAAAACACCAAAAAAACCTTTATGTTACCTTGCAATAGCTCTTTGAATTTTAGAGAGATCATCAATTGGAAAGGCTATATATTCTTTTTTCCCCAAATGGCATGCACAATTTCTAAACTGACATACTTTTATAGAAATAGCTATATAACTAACATCACAAAGAAAACACATTTACTTCCTTTTTCTTATATATGACATTTCTGTTAATATACCTCAGAATATTAGCCTTTCATGCAACTGCTTCACATTGGTGACTCATATTCAATTTGTGATCCACTATAACTCCAAGATCATTTTCAGCAGTACTACTCTTGACAGTTAGTTCCCCTTTTGTAGCAGTGCAATTGTTTTTTCCTTACTAAGTGAAGTACTTGTCTTTCTTGAATTTCATCTTCCTGATTTCAGATTAACTCTCTAGTTTGTCAAGATCATTTCGAATTCTAATCCTGTCCTCCAAAGTGCTTGCAACTCCTCCTAGCTTGGTATCATCTGCAAATTTTATAAGTACACTCTCTATTCTATTATCTGAGTCATTGATGAAATACCGAATAGTACTGGACCCAGGACAGACCACTGTAGGACGTCACTAGAGAAATCCTCCCAGTTTCAGAACAAACCACTGATAACGATTCTGAGTATGGTCTTTCAACTAGTCATGGAGCCATCTTGCAGTAATTTCATCTAGATCACATTTCCCTAGTGTGCTTATGAGAACATCATGTGAGACTCTATCAAGAGTTACTGAAGTCAAGATATATCATGTCTATAGCTTTCCCTTCATCCATTAGACTAATAACCCTGTCAAAGACAGAGAGAGCACAGCTTGGCTCTCCCTCTCTCATATACTACCTTTGGGAGTACTGGGAGCTCCTGCTCTATGATGCCCTCAGAGGAGATATGGGATGCAGGAACTCTGAGCTGGGTTTAGGTGGGGGAGTTCCTCCCTCAATACAACTGCCTCAGCAGCTCCCAGGTATTCTTATTACAGAATCTGCTGCTGTTACTTAGGCAGTGATGTGGCCTGAACTTAGAATTTTCATGCTCAGTTATTATTTTAGTTTGCTGCTGACATTTTCCTAAAGTACATAAGTGAGAAAAGGGAAACAATTTTTAGTAGTTTATATCTCAATAAAAGTTGAACAGAATTTTATAGGACAAAAGGCATTTTGCTAGACTGAAGACATTCGACCCACCGCAAGACCTTCAAGGCTTCCCTGACGGCATTCAAAGGCCAGCTGCAAGCAATGACGGTGTGACAACTTCTTAAAGAAAAAGTTGCAGAATGCTTAATGAAAAATGTTAGGCAGCCTAAATATAGTGGTAGCTACCAACTCCTCCTACAATACAGGATATTAAATTTTTCTTCTAATGTGGAATAGGAGACCTGGATATAATCTTAAAAAATAAGATCTTTGTGATGTTAGATACATCAATATTGCAAATAAACTAAATTCAGAAATAGTCTGTGAATTTATTTTTATATTATTTGTATACATGTTACACTGCTCTGCTGGTGCAGAACTGCACTCAACTGGCATAGTTGGTGGCAACAGGATCAATCTAGTACAGGATAAACCTTGGGTAGCTGCCAGAACAGCTCAACTCCTACTCCTCTAACTAACATAGGAGGTGTACGAAGGGAAGAGGGGGATGTTGGGAAAGCCCAAGCAACCCCAAGATGCAATACCACCCTACTGGAGCCACTGACAGCCAGCACAAATAAGAAAAGCCTGAGGACTGCTTTTGTGTGATTTAGGGGAAAGGACTAATTAAAGCAGCCCCAGGATCACCAGGGCACAAAAATAGCTTTAAAGCCTCATTTGTATATTCCCCTCCTAACTTGCATCAAGCGCTCCTCAGCCAGAGTCAACGATCAGGGCTCTCAATCTGTCAATATTTAATCCCTTTATAGAGCTACATGAGCACACATATTTATACACTTCAGTGTATTTACTATGTAGAGAGGACTATGGCAATTTGGAGAGAAACATGCTAGTCTGAAGAATGGCATGTAATATATAGTCATTTAACAAGAATAATACCTTGCAGTAAGTATTTTGTCCTGAGCAAGTATACAATAAGTAGTAGTGCAACAAAAAGTAATTTCTTCCTCCTCCACCCCATGCTGCTTAAGAGCCATTTTTATAACTGATATGTTCTCCACAGAGTGCAATGTATTACACCAGTGGTAGTAGACTATATAAGGGGTCTTTTCCATCTTTATTATTATTAAATTCAGAAAATGACTTTAACTGAATGTTAAAGTTCCATAGTTAGAGTCACAAAAGA
The DNA here is from genome assembly GCA_007922305.1 of Dermatemys mawii. Taxonomy (NCBI): domain Eukaryota; kingdom Metazoa; phylum Chordata; order Testudines; family Dermatemydidae; genus Dermatemys; species Dermatemys mawii. Next base: position 7,522,985 of record ML677401.1, on the reverse strand, counting down.
TTAATATCAGCCTCAAATGAGAAACAGCAGAAGACACTGCTGCAGAACTTTTTGATTAGTTAGCAATGAATGAGTAGTGATCTGTAAATAACATTATGATATGTGAACTGTGCTCCAGTCTATTAAAGGAAAACATACTGTGCAAATTATATCTTCTTTTAAATACCAGCTTTACTTCTGGAGCTTTCAATCACATTGCCAAAACTCCATGGCCAGAATGAAGAAATCTAAACAGAATTACAAATTTCTAACTTGGTTGTCATTTCAAGATGCTAGGGAAGGAAACACAGAAGACTGAAGTTCCAGAATGATGGAAAAGGCAATGCCCAAAAAGAAAACAAGAAAAAGGCATGCAGGGAGCAGGGGGTTTACTGGTAAAAAACTATGTAATCTTTTTTGAGTGAACAGCTAAAATGAGAAACATTTATTACATGATATTATAGTAATTTTCATCTTCAAAATGCTTTACAAATATGAGACAGTTAAATATATCACCTACAACATTCCCTCTGTGAAGTGCGTAGTTTTATTCCCATTTCACATCTGAGGAAACCCAGAGGGTAACTTGACTGGCCCTACAAACTATGTCAGAGTTGGAATTAGAACTCAGCAGTCTCTGACTTTTGTTCCTGTGCTCAGATCTCATCTCTGTGCAGTAGTAATAAACACCAGAGTAAACCAACTATTAAATAAAAAAAAAACAAAAAAGCCTTTTCCCCTTACCTCTCCATAGATCCTGAAAGTACCAGTATCTTCCTCAAGCTCAATTGCAGTTACTCCTGGAACTTTCCTCGCTTGCTGTATGTTACTACCATGTGTTCCTATTGCTAGTCCCATTAAATCTTCTCTTACAACAAATTCCTCATGAAATGCTGCTGCAAGTTGTTTTGTGCACTAGGGAGAGAAGAAAGAATTTGTCCACCATAAGAAGGAACGCAAAACTGAACACAGTTAAATTACTTTAAACAATTCCATTCTAAGACAGCTTACTTCTAAGTGTTTTGTGGCTTCTTCATTTCTTGACATGAGCATTAGCTTGGTACGAATGCTGCGCAAATGCATGTCGCTCAATATATTTACTCTCTTCACTGTTGATTCACTGGCAGACTACAAAAGGAGAAGTGGTAAGATAAGCATTATCCCCTTTTGATAAAGAAAATCCACACTCAGAGGGCAAATTAGAAGTCTGTTTACTTTTACAATTAAACTGAATTGTAAATATAAATCCCAATTTAGAAAGTCAGTTATTGATATTAGCCTTTCTCGAAGTCTCAAAACAAGACATACCCGGAAAAATTCAGCTTCCGAAACAAAACCCCACAAATCCATTACCATTGACTCTATATGTTCACAGCCAGTTCTTCTATTGGACCCAAGTCCTACACAGTGAAGACTGCACTGAGATAATCCAACTACTGAGCTATTATAAATTGCTAGATTATTTTATTTAATCTTTTTATCATATATGTGCAGGTCACCCACTTATTGCCTGGAAGATTCAATAAAGTAAGAAGGGAAAACAGAATCTAAAGAGTCAAATTTACATGGAAAATTTTGTCCCAGGGAAATAGAACTGCAAAGACCAACTATTGCTGAGGAAAATACTACGTAACAGGAGCAAATCTAATTAAGCCAGGTGTAATGTTTGGGGGATTTTCCTGCATGGATGTGGGTGAAAAATAATATGTTAGAAGGCAGATGCAGCAATCGCCAAGCCAAACCCAATTTCAGGTTCACTGCATTTGAACAAATTTGTGAGAGTTGCCTTTCATTTTTCCCCATGATACTTGGAGACTGAGTACTAGCTTTTCCCTGGCTTTGACTGACCATTAAAAATAGGTAAAAGATAGGATTAACTACCCTGAACCTATTATTCCGTATATTACAAAATTTCCCTAAGGCTCCCAATTCCCTAAATGGCTACGGTTATGATTATGATCCCTCTTCTCCATTCAGTAAAGAGAATTTGTGCAAGAGTGTTTTTACCCTTGAAAGAGACTAAGCATGTTACTTCTGCAGAAAGCTGCATCGCAGGAAACATTAATCAGAGACACCAAAGATCACTCCCAAACTCAGGCTGCCTTTGATGTAGTACTGACACCAATCCAATGAGCCTACTCCAAAATACAATATTTTAAAATGATATTATGAACACATACATATATTAAACTGCTTGAAATGTGCATAGCCTTAAAAATAAATCAGTTCACACAGATATGCAGGAATCTGTAACCAATCAAAATGTAGCAGTTAATATCCTGAATATTCATGCACTGTCTGCATAAAAGAATAAACGGATTTCTTACCAGTATTATTAACTGCATAGTTTCAGCATGGTAGAAAATTCGACAAGCTCCTACAGCTTTCTTAAAATCCTTATGTGCATTTTCATTAGCGCACCTAGCAAAATGAATAATATAAAGGTTATTTCAGCTGAAGAGTCGTATCAATAAGAACTATACAACCCTATTAGTCAAAAATGAGAATGCTGCATTAGTCTGTAATAAGGAATGTTTCTCAGCCTGGAAAACTCCAGACTAGTCCAAGATGCGTCAGTGGGGATGAGGGGGATGTCCACCTGATTTCACACTGCAAATGTGGAAATCTGCAGCTCCTTGAAAGTCTTTTCTACTTCTTACTCTATACTGCAGCTGGCTACAACAGCAGCTCACATGTACAGGGTTACAGGCTCAGGAAGCAGCCTGTTTGACCAAAGATGATTTCTTCCATGGCATTCAGCTCTACCACAAAAGAGCATGTGGCCCAACCACCAGAAAACTACCAAGCCTTCTGATGGAGGGAAGGAGAGGGCAGATACTACTATCCCAGAGTATGACATGAGGGAACATTTGGGGGTGGGAGATCATCACTTGTTGGTTCCAGCAAGGCTGATTGGAAACCACATCGCTTTTGTATTTGATTGAAGTATCACAGTTAATTACACTTAACTTTGAACCATAACAGGAGTATTCTCTCCAAAAAATAACCTAAAACAAGAATTTAAGATACATATATGGAGAAAGGAATATGCCATGTTGAAATGAATAGTAGTAGTTACAATATGTAGAGCTACTCACGCATCTCTCAGATCTTCAGGAACATCCACTGTGCACTTAAAGAATGTGTTCTTTTTGACAGTTTTATTTTGATTCACAGGTCGAAGTCGTTCAAATGTGACTATTTCATTGTATGTGGCATCACAAGCAGCATATTCAATGACATAAAACTAAGGGGGGAAAGTTTTTTTTAAAAAATCATTCATTAAAGTAACCATTTCACAAAGATAACAGCTACTATATCCACCACCAAGGAAATATAAAATATGGGTTTACACATTAAAACATTTTGACAAAGCTGTGCTCCTGTAATGTTATATGCCTATGCAGACCCCTCTCCCTGAGTGTCCCACTGAAGCCAATGTGTCTCTATATGGGTGAAGGGGTATGCATATGCACATCGCATTGTACAATGACTGGAAACTACGTTTGCTCCATTTGTAAATCAAATACTGTTTTTTGACTGCCAATACTGTCGACTCATCCAGGACGTAAAATTTAAACTGTCTTCATTCTGCTTAGTACATCCCATGTACTACTAAAGGTAATGCAACAAGAACTCAGCTGACAATTTTTCCAAACACACCTGAAGGAGAACAGAATCCAGCTAATTTTACACTGATGTACTGGCTCTGAGGGAACAGAAGTAAAAGTTAAATCCACTTTGTAAATAGGCTGACCAGCAGATAACTATTGGACATAAAGGAGGAGGAGGTATCCTTCCTTCTCAGGCTATGATGCTACTCTGTATTTACACATTTATTTCAGATTCAGGAGACAAAAGGTCTGGAAGATGTAAAAGCTGCAAATATTCTGGCCCTTCTCCACAACTCTTCAGTACACAGGAAGAGCCACAAAGCTCAGCTTTGTGCCAGGGTATGCATTTTTTACATAGCTTTCCCAAATCAAATCCTCTTTTCCACCCCATGGGGCAACTGCAAAAGAGTAGGCAGAATCTTTCCTTGCTCCTCCACAGAAACAGATATTTGTTTTTTGTCAACATAAGCAGACTTGACTGAAATACATACAAGGAACAGATATGTCTGGTAAGGTGGTGCCATATTTCCATAAAGTCTTTTCTGACTAAAACCACATGTTAAATTCAATTTGGTTCACGAACCCATTTCTAACAATTTGTCATATGTATTGTCTAAATAAACTTTTGCTCTCTTCCAATTTAATTTTAATGCTTGAAAATGCATATACCTGCAACCATATTTTGAAGATTAAAAAAAAGTCCATCTGCTCTTAGAGAATATATCTTACCACATTTAGAAGTGGTTGAGTTTAGCAACATGCCATATAAACAGATTTATTACCAAAAATAATGATACGGTTGTTCATCATCAGATACATCTTTTGCGAATTTCAGATTAGTCCCTTGTGTAGCAAACTTAAATCTGAGAATATCCAGCCAAAGCATCTATAATGAACTCAGAAGTGAATAAAAGCTTGAAGATTATATAATTTGCAACAGGTGTAATTCTATCAGTACTCTGCAAGGACAAGTGAGGACACAGGAGATCAAAGCATGAAAACAACTCATTGTCAATAACTCTGAAAGGTTTGGGGAATCAGAAGGCTAGATAACTTCTCATTTGTGTACATAATCAAAAACACATTGCTGAGTTATACTGAAAAAAACATAGATTGCACACCTATGGGCATTTGTACTGTTTCTCACTATTTAAAAATCCAGACCTCTAACCAAAAGCTTTAGTTAGCTGGCTGGTAGTAAAATCCCAAGCTGCTGGGACATACAAGAGAAATATATTAGGGCTTGTATTTAACCCCACTGTGGGGGAGTTGACCTATGTTCTAATCAGTATCTCTCAATGTCACAAATTTAAAGTGTCCTTTCTTGCCAGCTTGTTCATCCATACAGACCACAATAAGAGAAGATACCTAGACAGGGGACTGTCCTTGACAATGGTCTATTTCAAATGATGTGCTTTGAATAACTCTTTGCCCCAACGGAGTTCAACAGAAGCACTAACAAAAAGCTAAGCAAACATCAAAGCCCAGGAAATACATAACAAATTTCTTATTCCCAACCTTGTTTCCTGACTGAGCTTCTGCAGACCTACTACTTCTTAAAGACCAAAAAATACAGCTTTTCAGTTGGTAAGGGTCACTCCAACTAGTACCCATCACATCAATTCACAATACAGCAATAATATTTTAATGGGACAATGTCAGATATGTAGCCATGATTCTCTAAACCCAATTAAGTGTCAGGGTGTGCAAATTTTGTTTGTGCCTGCAAAAGCAATCTATATGAATAGCATAAATGGAAGACTAGCAGAATCAGGCTATTTATTACAGGGGTGTTGTTGAGATAAACATCTTTCAAAATGCATCCTTGTCCATATTAAAGATTATCACCTTCATTTATTACTGATTTACTGAAAACTTTAGAAATCTAACTTGCTGTTCTAGCTACCTGGGTTACTTCTAGGGCACTCACCACACGGCCAACTTTCACTTTTTTTGTTGTTTGTATTTTATTCAGTTTAAAACTGTTCAATGTCTAACTTTGTTTTGACTTTCCAAATCTCTTGGTTGATGCATAATACTGTTGTATTTGGGCTCCCAATTCAGCAGGGTAATATTTAAATGCAACTCCACTCTCAGTCCCCATTCTAAAAAAACCCAACCCCAAAACTTTTAACTGAAATGTGAATTAAATTAATGAAATGTCATCAAGTTAGGTTTTATCGCTTAAGCCCAAAATTTAGTGCATTTTTAACTATTCATGGAAATATTTTTTTTTTTAAAAAAAAAAAACGACGTGTCCTAGCTGCATTTTAATTAAAACATGGCTGCGTTCTCCTAGCACATAGGAAGAGAAAACAGAAGAGCATTGAAAAATGTTTTTAACTGAAACAACAGATTACATTTCACTCAACTTAGTGAAAGGAGACTAAAGAGAAAAACACAGTAGAACCTCCGATTTAAATACCTCAGGAATGGAGGTTGTTCGTAACTCTGAAATGTTCGTAATTCTCAACAAAACATTATGGTTGTTCCTTCAAAAATTTACAACTGAACATTGATTTAATATAGCTTTGAAACTTTACTACACAGAAGAAAAATGCTGCCTTTTTTTAGTAGTTTACATTTAACATTGTACTGTACTGTATTTGCTTTTTTAGGGGGGGAGGTCTCTGCTGCTGTCTGATTGCATACTTCTGGTTCCAAATGAGATGTGTGGCTGACTGGTCTGTTTGTAAGTCTGGTGTTCATAACTCTGAGGTCCTATTGTCCATACAAATGATGTGACGTAACTTAATTATTAGAGCTGAATCAAATTTAAAATCTTACCAGAAACACAGGTAGGAACATTTTTTGCTTTACATATTTTTTTAACCTCACCAATTCTGTTTGAAATATAGATTAATGTGTTTAAATTATGTCAGAAATTAAGTATATAGATATACAAGGTACCATTTCTGGACAAGGTAGTCCAGAAAGGACTCATCCAAAATACGGACACAACTCAGAGTTAGGCATGCAATGTAGTTCTTGCAGAACCTAAACAATCAGACCCAAGGTATACTGACCCAAGGCGTGTCAAACACACAAAATGGCAAGTATCCAGGAGCTATCCCCACTCAGTGAGCAATTTACAAGAAAAAAATATTGCTATTTCCACCTGTGCATAGTCAGCCACCTGCAAGTTACCATCACCAAGAGCAACCTTAATTTATGACCTAATCTGCTATCGTGGTTGTGTGTTGGTAATACTTCACTTTGGGTTCCTTCTCCTTTTTTCAAGCTACACTTTGTTTCTGTATTAGTGATGCCCATTCTCACCTGCTACGTTTTTCATGTCCTTATATCACAGTGTCATTTCTCCATCACAAGATACTGCACACAGATTTAATGAGTCTTGCAATATTTACCTTCCATACTTGCTGCACTTCAAATGGGAGCAGATAGTCCTAAATTTTAAAGCAACTTACCTCTCCTTTCATCATTCGAACTTTTGCCAGCCACCAGCCACAAGGCTCTTGGTCATTTGCTCTTGAGTAAACCTGAAAGGAAAAAATACAAGAGGAGTATATTTAATATACAGATATACAGTTAAAAAACCTAATGAGTTAAACCAGCAATGAAGCAGAATGAATCTTTTTCAACTAACTCAGCTAATCACCAAGATAAAAAACCACCAGTAGTATAAGATACTGCAATGTAAAACTATGTTTATATAAAATTCCAGTTAGTCATAGTCATATGCGCTTCTCATCACATAAATTTTCATAACATTGTACTACACAGATTAGGTGTGCAGATTCTGTTAACAATACACAAGGCAGGTTTTTGAGGAGTTTAAAACTGGAACACAAAAATTTACTCAATAGCATGTGAAGGCACAAGAGTCTTGCAATTCCACAATAAATTCAAACACTTTTCTGTGAGGCTAAAGTGCACAAGAACCAAGAAATTCACAGTTAAGGATGCCATTTGTCTATAGTTTACCCAACGACCTGGGTTCATGTCGGCTCATGATAGTGCCACTATAGGTACTCCAATACTTACTTAACATTAAGCAAGTGATGAATTGGGGGACATTCACAACTTTGAATTACTCCACATGTTCAATATCCATTAATGTAGTAAACTAAAGCCATCAGAAAGAAATTTATAAATGGCCAGGGCAAAACAGACAAAAAATATACCCTGCACTGGCCAGACTGACTATGCCAAATAGGTTTTTTCCCCTGATATTACAAATGGAAAAACTGCTATGGCAATTCTTAGACTACATGTCTAAAACCCATCACTGACAATGCTGCTGTCAATACTACCTTTCTTCCTGGGTGTTTTAACCTGAAAGAAACCCACCATCTTCCCCTCCACCCCCCAAAAACTTGTCCTGTATGTATATATGTAACATACTTTAATAGTAGGAAATTCATGAAGAGATATACTACCCTTCTCTGAGTATCAAAATCAATAAGGCAAGTCTAGTCCAGTCACCTCAAGAACATTTATGTTCAAAAACTCTTGATGGAAAATTAAAGAGTCAGCCAGTAAAAACAGATAACTGAATCATCATCAATAATAAAGGACAAATCAAAATGAAAACAAGCAGTTTCATACTGGATGTCGTGGTACACATATTATCCCTAACACAGAGATATACATTTTCAAGTTTTTTTTCCACATCACCTTTACAACCAAGCACTCTCTGGAGAAAAAGACCTGCACCTTTCTGGCCCACGTTTCCCTGTCTGATCCTACCCTGATGTCAGAAGGCTGAACTTGTGACATCATATTCATTCCTATGGCAAAACCAGTGCTAAACAGATTGTCATTTTACTGTAAAATGAAACAGATGGAAAAGCAGAGTTGTGATAGAGAATGAAAATATTCAAGCAAAACAAACAAACAAAACACCAGTAAGCACAGAGAGCAGAGTAAACCACTGACCAAACAATGGAGTTTAGCACACATTCTTTTTTTCAAGTTTAATCTCTAACAAAAATCCCTCTTTAAAAAAAAATAAAACAAACATACATAACTGTCTCATTCACATTTGGAAGGACTAAGGGCTAGCCCTCCTTGGCTGAATGGAATGTAAAATGACACCAGACCCAAGGGAGGAAAAGACCATGGGAAGAGAGTTGGCCAAAGATTTCTACTCTGAAAAACAAAAGGAAGGCAGAAGTTTAATAGATCTTTTAATATAATGATGGATACTTGGGAGCTTAGCAGACAGACAAAATATCTATCCAAAAAGGGTCACAGCAGAGCAATGAAAAGCACTCTCTCTTCTCTAAGGATCAGAATACATCCATCACAGCCTTCTCAATGTTTGCTAGTCATTGCAGAAAGGAACCAGGCTTTCGGCTAGAACTCTGATCTAGCACATTTTCTTGACAATAGGTCATCAGGTTGATCTTGCTTTCCATTCTTGATTTACTGCATACTCCCATCAAATTTAATCAGAATGTGGCTAGCTATAAGTGCCATAATCAGACATACCACTGTAACTAATAATTCATACTCCAATAGCACCTTTCGGGCAAGGAACTCAGTTCTGTACTCTTAACATTGCTGGGAAGTAAATAAGAATTTCCATTTTAAAGATGGATAAACTAAGCCACAAAGCTAATGGAACAGGTGAAGGTAATACAGTGAGTCAGAAGCAGAACTGGATACAGGATTTGCTTTTCCTCAGACCAGTGTGCTAACTACTAGACTACGCTGCTTCTCTGCAAAACTGTATCTTATAATACATGGGCACAGACCTTTTCTACCCTTAATTTAAGCACCCATTAAAAAAGTTATTATTCAGAGATACATTTGCCTTTTCTAAGAGTGACACTGTTACACTAATGCTTACTTTGCCATTACCAATTTATAAAACTTAGTTTGCTTCTTCACTGGTATACTGTGTATCTCTGAGAAGGATGCTGAGAGATTCTTGCTATGTAACTTTGCAGAGCAAATTCTAGGCCACACTATCTAAGCCTGTGAATGTTCTTCAGTCAGAGTTCAGTCAGGATGGAATTTTCCATTGCAAGTCACTGAACTGAGTCTAGATCAATTTACTGTCTCAACTCTATTATGCTACTGCACTTCCCACATGACATTCTCATAAGCAAATAGGGAAACGTGGACTAGATTAATTTACTATAAGGTAGGTGTATAACTGGTTAAAATACTGTACTAAAAAAGTAGTTATCACTAGCTATCAGTTATCCCATTAGCTGAAGTGGTGGAGATGTGTGATATGGACCTAAATGTCCAAACCCTATTTCTGATCCAAACTGGGGATTATTATGCACAGGCATTAGCTTCCTCCAAGCTCTGTGGGTGCTCAACTCTCAACTCTGCCCCAAGTCCCATCCACCTCCTTTCCCCAAGCCTCCACCCTACCTCTTCCCACCCCAGATCCCACCCACAACCTCCCCTGCCTCTTCCCACCCAGTTCCTCCCCCTCATGCTCTCCATCCCCCGCCCCCGTCCCCCACACCATTTCCTGCATGCCGCGGAATGGCTGATCGTGGTAGGTGTTTTGCTTTATTTTTAGTGCTACTACAGCCAACATGGCACCCAATTTTTAGTTCCATTTATGTGCCAGCATAATCTTTCATATCAGCTGTGCAGGAGGAGAGGGAGGGATTTCACACACTTTTGGTGTATCAGGATAAAAATCTTGTCATGTATTTCATTTTTCTATTAATTTAATCTTTGTGTGAATATATTGCTGGAAAAGATGTCAGATCAGCAGTCCTAGAAACTATGGAACAAGCAGAATAAGCAGCAGCTGTAGAATTAGTTTCACTATTCCAGTAACATGCTTACTCCCCAACCTGAAGTTGCCATCACAAGGAATATGAGGGTAGGTGAGTTTTTATGGTTCAGTCAATCACTGGCCTTCGGCTGAGGCTGTTGCTGAAGGCACCAATTAGTTCTAACAGGTATTTTTATTGATGGTCACTCTTACTATTAAATAAACTCTGAATCTTGTCAAATTCATTTCCCATAGGCCACTGCAGCTTTTACTCACTCGTGTGTTACAAGGCTTATTTGAACTGGAAAGTTAGAAATGAAAGACTCCATATCCTACTATTAAATGTCGTTTTAATCATTCCTCTTAGTTTGGTTTAATACACACTGGCAGTGCTCTTTTAAAAAAAAAACGTTAAAGAGAAATAGAATGTCACAACTGTCCGAATGTACTGTGCTGAGAACAAAAGATACATCATAACTCAAAATGGAATGCCAAACTGCTATACATGATCTCTTCTGTTTCCTGCCTAATATATACAAAGACAGTTCTATTTATTTGCAGCAAAACTCACTAGGGAAGCCACATAATTTGGGAGTCTATCAACATCTTAGGTTTTCCTGCAAATTAAAACCTAAACAGTACAAATTTACTAAATTTACAAATTTGTACTAAACAGTACAAAGACACCATAATAGATGCCCAAATTAAATGTATATCTCAATTTAAAAAACAAAGTGAAAGAACTAAAAGAGAGCCACTGTGGCTTAAAAACCATGTAAAAGAAGCAGTGAGGGATAAAAAGGCATCTTTTAAAAAGTGGAAGTCAAATCCTACTGAGGTAACTAGAGAGGAGCATAAACACTTCCAAATTAAGTGTAAAAATGTAATAAGAAAAACCAAAATGGAATTTGAAGAACAGCTAGCCAGAAACTCAAAAGGTAATAATAAAATGTTTTTTAAATACGTCGGAAGCAGGAAGCCTGCTAAACAACTAGTGGGGCTCCTGGATGATAGAGATACAAAAGGAGCACTTAAAGATGATAAAGTCATTGCGGAGAAACTAAATGAATTCTTTGCTTTGGTCTTCACGGCTGAAGACGTTAAGGAGATTCCTAAACCTGAGCCGTCTTTTGTAGGTGACAAATCTGAGGAATTGTCACAGACTGAAATGTCACTAGAGGTGGTTTTGGAACTAATTGATAAACTTAACTGTAACAAGTCACCGGGACAAGATGGCATTCACCCAAGAGTTCTAAAAGAACTCAAATGTGAAATTGCGGAACTATTAACTAGGGTTTGTAACCTGTCCTTTAAATCAGCTTCTGTACCCAATGACTGGAAGATAGCTAATGTAACGCCAATATTTAAAAAGGGTTCTAGAGGTGATCCCGGCAACTACAGACCGGTAAGTCTAACGTCCGTACCAGGCAAATTAGTTGAAACAATAGTAAAGAATAAAATTGTCAGGCACATAGAACAACAAATTGTTGGGCAAAAGTCAGAATGGTTTCTGTAAAGGAAAATCACGTCTTACTAATCTATTAGAGTTCTTTGAAGGGGTCAACAAACTTGTGGACAAGGGGGATCCAGTGGACGTAGTGTACTTAGATTTCCAGAAAGCCTTTGATAAGGTCCCTCACCAAAGACTCTTATGTAAATTAAGTTGCCATGGAATAAGAGGGAAGATCCTTTCATGGATTGAGAACTGGTTAAAAGACAGGGAACAAAGGGCAGGAATATAGGGTACATTTTCAGAACGGAGAGGGGTAACTAGTGGTGTTCCCCAAGAGTCAGTCCTAGGACCAATCCTATTCAACTTATTCATCAATGATTTGGAGGAAGGGGTAAACAGTGACGTGGCAAAGTTTGCAGATGATACTAAACTGCTCAAAATAGTTAAGAACCAAGCAGACTGTGAAGAACTTCAAAAAGATCTCACAAAACTAAGTGACTGGGCAACAAAATGACAAATGAAATTGAATGTGGATAAATGTAAAGTAATGCACTTTGGAAAAAATAACCCCAAATATACGTACAATATGATGAGGGCTAATTTAGCTACAACTAATCAGGAAAAAAATCTTGGAGTCATCGTGGCTAGTTCTCTGAAGATGTCCATGCAGTGTGCAGTGGCAGTCAAAAAAGCAAACAGGATGTTAGGAATCATTAACAAAGGGACAGAAAATAAGACGGAGAATATCTTATTGCCCTTATACAAATCCATGGTGTGCCCACATCTTGAATACTGTGTACAAATGTGCTCTCCTCATCCCAAAAAGGATATACTGGCATTAGAAAAGGTTCAGAGAAGGGCAACTAAAATTATTAGGGGATTGGAACGGGTCCCATATGAGGAGAGATTAAAGAGGCTAGGACTTTTTAGCTTGGAAAAGAGGAGATTAAGGGGGGATATGATAGAGGTATATAAAATTATGAGTAGCGTGGAGAAAGTGAATAAGGAAAAGTTATTTACTTGTTCCCATAATAGAACAACTAGGGGCCACCCATTGAAATTAGTGGGCAGCACGTTTAAAACAAATAAAAGGAAGTAGTTCTTCATACAGTGCACAGTCAACCTGTGGAACTCCTTGCCTGAGGAGGCTGTGAAGGCTAGGACTATAACAGGGTTTAAAAGAGAACTGGATAAATTCATGGAGGCTAAGTCCATGAATGGCTATTACCCAGGCTAAGTAAGGAATGGTGTCCCTAGCCTCTGTTTGTCAGAGGAGGGTGATGGATGGCAGGAGAGAGATCACCTGATCTTTACCTATTAGGTTCACTCACTCCGGGGCACCTGGCATTGGCCACTGTCGGAAGACAGGATACTGGGCTAGATGGACCTTTGGTCTGACCCAGTACGGCCATTCTTATGTTCTTATTATGGTTTAAGAACATTTAAAACTATGGTTCCTCAGGTAATTGCTACTTTAATCCAAGTCTTCTCTTGGCACTATACAATCTATTCCAATAATATTAGCAGATAAAATATGACTTCCACTGTAATTTTTGATCTATAGTACAGTTTATTATGCTGTTACCATGCTTTCACATATATGTACAAAGAAGTGTGATTATCCAACTATTCTACAGTCATATTAAAGGTTTGCTCTAAAAGAAGTGCATGTTACAGGGCAACTCCTGCCTTGGGTGCAATCCTGCGGCAGACTACTGCACAATAGATGCACCAGCCTCAGTTTCCCCTTCAGAGTCTCCAGTAATCCTATGAGAGGCTATCTTGCTTAAATACCACCCTTTCTTGGGACGTTATTACCAAAACATATTTCAAATAATCCCCAATAAAAGTCCCAAACCTAGTCAATTTCTTACACCCAGCATATATAGTACTTAAAACCCCATTCTTCCTCTCTGCTGGGAATCCTTCTATACCATACTCCAGTGTCTTCCACCTAGGCACTTCATCGCTCCTCCTCTGTCCTTTTACCAGGACAACCAGCCCAGCCCTTTGAGACAGACTGCAACCATGCTCATCCCAGTGGGAACCCATCCTCAGCCTCTTTGCTGGAAGTCTTCCAACCCTTCGGCTTCAGCTCTTTGCTTGTGGAGAAATCAGAGGGTAAGTACCTCCGCTGCTTCCCTGCCTTCCGCTTTTCTCCAGCTCTTGGCTTTGGCTCTCCAGACTGAAAGACCCCACTTGCTGTTCTCCTGTCTTCAGTCCCCTCCAGCCCTGCCTCTTTGGCTTGGGGAGATCAGATACCAAACCCCTCTTGTTGCTCTCCAGCCTTTAGCTTTCCCCCACAAACCATCCACAGCTTTCTGCTCTCATCTACCCTTTCCTGACTTGCTATGGGAGAGCTCTGAGGCTGCTGACTCACCAGGTCTCTCCCTGTCCCCTCTTTAAAGTCCAGCTAGTGTCAGCTGATGAATCACAAGTACACGGGCCTCTTCCTTCTTAAAGGACCAATGCCACTCTGTGCTTACATGCAATGCTGATAAAAAATGAATTTCTTAAATTAAATCTTTGAATTACATAATTCCATGCATACAAGAAAATTAATTACTTGGACTTTCTTGCAGGGAAAATCTAAGAAATCAAGCACTCACACATCACGAAACTTCAAAAAGTTTGAATGCTCTAGCTCAACCCTTATTGTACATTATTTTATATATAGGCATTAAAATCTCTCTATTACTATAATTTATAAAACAAATGAAAATTTCTTAATCTTAAACACAGCATAATACCATGCTATATTACTAGGTTAATCAAAAGAACACTTATCAAAGAACAACACTTTTCATTAATAGACTTGCTCCTCCCTTTGGAGCACCAAGATACATACAGATACAAGTCTCTGCATACCCACATCTGATTGCAAAATGAAATGGTTACTTACAGCAATTGTGGTTCTTTGCAATGTCATGCAGACATGTATTCCATCTAGGTGTCTGCACACCTAGTGCACCAGAGATGGAGAATTTTGCCTAGCAGTACCTGGCACTTGCATCTCAGGCTCACAGCCTCTGCCCTAGCTATATGAGGCTGCGCCACTTTGATCCCCCACCCCCACCAGTTCTTTTGCACTGAATGCTCAGAAACCAGACTCTGCCATAAAGGGGATGGAAGGTAGATCGTTGAATACACATCTGCATCACACCCCAAAGAACTACAGTTATAGAAACTAACTGTTTCTTCTTCTTAGAGTAGATGTAACCATGTAGTCCAGTTAAGATGGCTCACAAGCAGTACCCACCCCAGGAAATGGGGCTTACAGTCTACCTAACCAAGGATTGCAATCCCGCGCTATCAAAACTTACATCACCTCTGGATGATGTAGTAATAGCATAATGGTTTGTGAATGTATGTATCAATGACCACACAGCAGCCTTGACAATGTCCCATATCAAGACGTCACTGAGGAACGTTATTGATGCTGCTTGCACTCTGGTAGAATCAGCTCTCACCCACTGAGGAGGTATAGCTGAAGCTATTTCATATGCAGTCCTGATACGGGATGTTTTCCAATTAGAGATCATCTGTAAAGAGATAGCTTGCCCCTACATGTGATTTACATATGATACAAACAGATAAGGCAAAACACGAAACAGTTTAGTCCAGGGGTGGGCAAACTTTTTAGCCCGAGGGCCACACTGGGGTTGAAAATTTGTATGGAGGGCCGGGTCAGGGAAGGCTGTGCCTCCGCAAACAGCCTGGCCCCACCCCCATCTAACCCACTCCCACTTCCTACCTCCTGACTGCCCCCCTTAGAATTCCATTCAACCCCCCTTTGTCCCCTGATTACCCTCTCCTGAGACCCTCCACCCTAACCACCACCCCCAGGACCCCACCCCCTAAGCCCCTCTGCTCCTTTTCCTCTGACTGCCCCCACCAGAGACCCCACACACGCTAACTGCCTCCCCGCCGGGACCCTATCCCATTCTCAAGTC
This sequence comes from Dermatemys mawii, assembly GCA_007922305.1. Taxonomy (NCBI): domain Eukaryota; kingdom Metazoa; phylum Chordata; order Testudines; family Dermatemydidae; genus Dermatemys; species Dermatemys mawii. Next base: position 7,507,277 of record ML677401.1, on the reverse strand, counting down.
CCTCTGATCCCTGTCTCCTGACTGCCTCGATCCCTATCCACACTGCTGCCTCTTGACAGACCCTCCAACCCGGGACTCCCATGTCATATCCACCCCTCTATCCCCTTCCCTGACCGCTCTCTGCCCAGAACCTCCATCCCATCCAACAACCCCCTCTCCACTGACTGCCCCCCGGACTCCCTGTCCCTTAACCAACCCCCTGCCCCCACCCGCCTCACCCCCTTACCACGCTGGTGGCCCCGGCCTTGCACATGCTGCACTGCTCTCCCAGAGAAGCGGGCAGCCCTGGGCAGCGCGCTGAGCTCTGGGAGAGCAGGGAGAGGCTAGAATCTCAGGCATGCTGAGCTCCAGGAGAGAGGACCAGGAGCAAACTCCCCCGCAGGGAGCTCAGGCACACTGAGCTCCGGGAGAGCAGGGGAGGGCTGGGAGCAGCCTCCTTTGCTGGAGTTCAGCTGCGCTGAGCTCCAGAAAAGCAGGGAAGGTGGGGGTGGGCCAGGAGCAGCTTCCCCCTCCAGAGCTCAGACGGGCCGGTGCGGACAGTCTCGCAGGCCGGATCCGGCCCACGGGCCGTAGTTTGCCCACCCCTGGTTTAGTCCTATTCAGGTAGAAGGCTAGACATGGCCTAACATCTAATATATAGAGACATTGCTCCTCTGTAGATGAATGTGGCTTTGAAAAGAACACAGGTAAATATACCACCTGGTTCAAGTGAAACTGAGAAGCCCATCTTAGAAAAAAAACGTTGGGTATCATTATAAAGTCACTTTGTCCTTTGAGAATTGTGTATAAGGAGATGGTGCCATCAGAGCCTTCAACTCACACTCTCCTTGCAAATGTTATCATCATCAGGAACAGAGTTTTCTGAAAAAAGCAGAAAGGGACAAGATGCATGGGGCTTGAACAGAGGTCCCATCAAAACCATTAGGACCATTTTAAGGTCCCACAGAGGAATCAGATCACAGACCAGAGAAGGATGGAGACAAAGAAGCCCTTTTAAGAATGTTGCTACCGTGGCATTGGAGAAGACTTACCTTCCCTGAATGAGAGAGGATGAAAGGCTGATATTAGCTTCCGGATGCACTCTCAATGAGCTAAGTGCAAGATCTGACAACTGAAGAGGCAGCAAATATTCCCAGATACCATGGATAGAAAGCTGCATACGCTGAATTCCACGAGCCAATGGCCACATCAGAAACTGCTTCTATTTCACTGTATAAGCCATTCTGGTAGAAGGCTTTCTACGGCTGAGTAGGATCTTCTGAACAGCCACTGAACACTGTTCTTTCTCCTAATTCAACCATGAAACAGCAATGCCATGAGAGGAAGGAACAAAGGAGGCTGAACTGACTGTGTGACAAGGTCAGAGAACCAGCATTGCCTCAGCTATGCCAACTCAGTGAGAACAAGCTTGGCCCAATCCACCTTGAGAATGACTGAGATCAGAAGAAAAACACACAGGAGCGCCGACTGCCAGCTGAGGTGAAAAGTGTCAGTTGGAGAACCTGGAGGCCCCCTCGAAGGCAGAACAGGCATTTCCTCTTATCCCTCATAGCAAACAGGTCAATCATCAAAATGCCCCAAAGTTGTGAAGATGACCCAGAGAGCATTAGTCCTCAGAGACCACTTGTGACTCAGAAAAACATTCCTGCTTAGAAGATTTGAGAGATGATTCTGGACCCCAGGCAAGTGGTTGGCTATCAGAGTGATACTCTCCTCGATGCAGAACTGCCACAACCTGTTTGTCTTTTGGTAGAGTACTCATGAGTGTGCTCCCCCCTTGCCTGTTCACATAATATACCACAGTGGTAATGTCAACAAGTATGTGAATCACTGAGCTTGTGATACGGTCCAGAAAAGCGTGACAGACATTGTAGATGGCCAGAAGCGCCAGCATTTTTATATGCTGGGAGGCTTCCTGCTCTAACCACAGACGCTTAACTTTCATCACCCTGAGATGTGCTCCCCAGCCCATCTGGGAAGCATCAGTGACAACAGACCTGGTTGTTAAGGACTGGATGAAGGGATGACAAACATTCTCCACAAGCGTCCACCACTCCACGGAGTCCAGGACCGGCGGAGGGAGATGGACCAATTTGTACAAGGGCTGAGGAGCTGAGACAGTAAATTGTCCTGAGTCACATTTGAAGGGGGCGAAAACTCAATCTTGAAAACTGGACCACCTGTGTGCAAGTGGACATGTGGTTCAAGAGCCCCAGGTACCTCTAAACTGTCCTGGAAGCTGAGACCACAGACTGAGGCAAAAGTGGTATTGCCTTAAAATGGTCAGGGGGCAAAAATGCTCTTGGAACTCAGTCTTTTAGGGCCCCAATGAACTCGATTTTCTGAGTGTGAACCAAAGTTCATTTCCCAGTACTTAGGATGAGACCCAGACAGTCAAGCAAAAAAGCCAGGAGAAAGTGAACTTGCTTGAGGAATATTATCTCAGGAGAGGGGACCCTAAAGAGGGACGGAAAGGTACTTTATGGCACAGCCCAATCTGATGGTGCTTTGGACCCACCTGTCAGCGGCAATCAAACCCCAAGCATTATGAAAGTGAGCCAGCCTGTCCCCAAACACAGGGGACGGGGGAAAAGAATGCAATGACTAGATCACTGCTTTGGAGTCAAAATGGATGCTTGGGAGGGCACCTTGGGAAGGCATGTCTATTGGCCAAATCCCTGACTTGAATGCCTCCTCCTCTGGGACCTAAGCCCCTTTCAGGGATAGTCCTGTTATCTCAAGGGAGGAAAAGCTGCCCAAATGTGCACTGTGGGTGATACTGCTGTTGACTACAACAGTGGCGTTCTCTGCATATCAGGAGCAATGGCCAAATTCTGCAGCCAGGACACACATCTCATGGTCACTATCGAGGTCATCACTCTGGCCCAAGTATCCATGATATCCAGTGCAGACCACAACTAAGTCTTAGCCACCCAGCAGCTTTTGGTGATAAATGCCCAAAATACTTCCTTAGACGTTCCGGTCAGCTGGTCTGCAAACTTCAGACATAGCCAGCCAGTTCACAGTCCTAGTTCGACAGCAATGCCTACTGGCTAACAATCCACATCTGCAAGGAAGAGGAGGTGTAAATCTTCCTATCCATCAGGTCCACCTCTTTAGTGTGCTTAACTTCAGAAGTGGACTTAAATCCACCTTGCCAGGCTATATCGCCATTCACTCTGTTTATGATCAGGGAATTGGGGCTGAGTGGGGAGGGGGGACCCTCAAATCCCTGCACTGAGACAAAACAGAGTTTCTCCGACACTATGCAGTAGGTAGTACTGAAGCAGGCATGCTCCAGGGGAACCGTAGCAGGCGTTAGGAGGGCATGGTTAATAGGGAGAGCAACTCTCACAGAGGAACTGGAGTCAATGGTACAGATCTCTGACCTCCCTGTGTGGTACTGGAGAGTGGTTAACAGGACCTACTCCATCCCATGCACCAGCATTCGCACCATGGTAGTCTGTGCTCCTTCTGCAGAAGACAGATGAGTCCCCATGTAAACTGGAAAGGCCTTGATCAGTCTTATACAATCTTTTTTGTTGCTGCACTCTACGGGGAATGACTCCTATGTCTCTTCAGAGAGGCGCTGAATCCAGAGCATGAAATGATAACACTCTTGGAACCCGAGGGCAACCTATTTAAAGCTCGGTGCCGAAGCAGGCCACATGGCGTGTCCAAGTAGGCTGCTTTAGACAAAGATCCTGCACCACCCGAGTCCATTTTGTGAACGATTTGCAAATCAAACACCATTTGTGTGGCTTAGTCTAAGCACAGAAAGCACCACGTGTGGGAATCAATTGCTGGGGATCGCACCCCCCACATAATGATGTTTAAATCCTGGTGAGGGTATCACCAGGGAATACTTAACTGAAAGTTAATTAACACTAGATCTAATTAACACTATATTAAGAGTGCTAATTAATTATATACATCTAGAAAAATGTCACTAAGGAATATAGAGATTGTGAGGTTAAAAATCACACAGAGCTCCAACTCCAGCCACAGGCGATAAGAAGGAAATTGGGGTGGAGGGGAGAAGAGGGGGGGAGGCATCAAGGCAGTGCGGCCTTATTTAGCTAGGGGAGGGGCTATGAGCAAGAAGCACAAATGTTGATTCCTTCGGGTACTGATAAGTGGAATTCTCTGGCTTCGGTGCACTGGGCGGACGAGCGCGAACACACCCACCCACCCACCCCTAAATGGAACACAAGGCTGGATCTACTCAAAGAAGAGAACCTTAGTCAAATATGTTTAATACAAAGACAACTTTAAAAAGGAACCTTAACTTGGACAAACAAAATCATGTTTCACAGTACATTTTCTCTAGTAAATATTTTACATATTTACTCAAAGAACAAAATAAAACATTCATTATGAAATTAACTTGAATTTGAAACATTTTTACAACTTTCTAGGACACACACAGTTTGTTTACACAGCGAGTTACTGTGCAGCAACACATCATGTGAATCTACAGTGCACAAGCTTGCTGTGCACTAGATCACCGTGTGGATACTATTACAGTAGAGTGGAAGTCCTAGAGAGTGGGAGGGAGAGAAAACACATGTGGTGGGTTTTTTGTCAGATCTCACAACACACAGACTCCATGAACATGGACATGTAAAAAAAAAAAATCAAACTACAAAACAAACAAAAGTCATCAACCAATTTCAAACGTTCCTAACTTTAAATTTACTGAACATGAACTTCCTTTAAACTTTGCTTTATCCTTGAATCTACCATAAATGAGTTCAGTCATCCAAGTGCAAAATTTCAGATTCAAACTTCTGGGGAAACTTTTCTTCTTCCACATTTACATAACTCAAGAACAGATAAGCTGTGGTTGTTCAAACTTTCAAAAAACAAAATCACCCGTTGGCTGAGATAAAACACGGAAAAATTCAGCTCCAAAAGAATTTGAGGTCATAACAAACTGAAAATTAGAATGGAAGCTGTAATTCAATTTTTAACTATGTGAGCTAACCAAGTACAACATAGTCATATAAAGCACTAATATACAGTTTCAGATTTTCAAAACACACATATTAACCTCAATACTATCTAAGAAGAACTAGTAAACAGCATGCACATTTTACAGGTGAGGAAACAGAGTTTTAAGGCGTGCAAACGAGGAAGAAAACATGAGAGTCAACTCACCTCCACTTCATCTCCTTCTCCTATTTCTTTCTTGAGATCAGATGGAGGTGGTAATCTGACTTCATTAAAAGGAACCTGGCGCTCTGGTTGCCAACTGAAAGTTGAATAGATATTTCGTTGATTATTTCAAGAATTAATCCTGGTCTAGCAAACCTTAAAAATATTCAGTGACACAATTCATTCTTAAAATATATTTACTGTTTAAAATTGAGTTCTGTATTTCTTATCAATTTATCATTTGTATTGTGGCAGTGCCTACAAGCCCTCGCCATGAACCAGGATTCCACTGTGGTCGGCAGTGCATAAACACAGAACAAAAAGATTGTTCTTGCTGCAAAGAGTTTATTATCAACTGAAGTTAAATTTCTAAGAATTTTAGAAATAAAATTACTATTTGAATTGACAATCTACTTGGTAAAAAATAGTTCTGTCTGAAACTTTTGTATGTAATTATAGTAAATACAACACAGAATGAATTAGAGAAAAATATTTTATTATTTTTTCTGTTTACTTTTGTGCATTTTATATCACTTTGCATATAATCACTCTTGCATGTAGTCAAGTCAGTTTCTCCCTTACAGAAAAACTTCTTACAGAGTAGCAGAAAAAGCTTTATGATTTTTCAAAATTCAGGTTATAATATTTAAAAGGTTGTTAAATCAAAAGCTAAATTTTTGTAATCAATTAAAAAAAACCTCAACTTGACATTATCCCTCTAAATTTTCTTCATAAATACCAAGTGAATGAAGTAAAAACTATTTTATAGTGTACTTTATCCGAGCAAGCTTTTCACTATTTGTGCTTTATACATACTTAAATATATCCAGCTAGCTGGGCATGAGGTCCTTGCACACCCTGAACTTCCACTGATTTCAATGAGTGTTTTGCTAGATCTGACTCTTAATGGTCAAGGAACTGTTTCAGTACCAGTTGTTGCTAAATGGTTTCTAGAATGGTATTCCTGACCAGTACGGTTAATGATCTTCCTCCAATAAAGAGTTGTTACTTACCTTACAGTCCCTGTGATTCTTCAAGGCATTTGTCCACATAGATCCCACTTCATATGCAACTCACATGCACTGGATGAGAATCTCTAAGTAAGTCTCTCGGGGTCTCCTACGCCCTATATGTCCTTCCCCAAAACCCCCACCTGAGGCATAAAGGGAGGATTGGTCACAACCATCCCTGAGTTCCCTCGCTAAGTGAGAATAACCAGCTAGTAAAGACTCCAAAAAAAAAACAACACAACATTAAAGGAAGGTTTGTGCGGATCCATATGGACAAAACATTTCAAAGAACCACAGTGACAGTAAGATACCATTCTTTCTTCTTTGAGTATTAGTTCATGTGGATCTCCACAGAAGACCATTTGCCTTGAACTGTGCACAGGTGCATATGAGCGAGGCATCATAATTACTACTGACGGGGGCTCCTGTTGGAACGGGATGCCCAGGCATACATTTTCTGGTCTTGTCCACCAATGCAAATAGTCCAGGACATTTGGTTGTATTGTAAGACGTTTGTGCAGGTTGTGCTTGTTGGGTATGTATACCAAGCTCAGCCAGTCCTGTACACAACACATATGTAATCTTGCATGTTGTACCCTGAAAGCTGTGGCTGCCATGTGTCCTAGCAATTGCATGACAGTACGAGCCAGTATTTGGGGGCTGAATCTTACCTCTGACATAAAGTTTGTGAATCAGAGTTGTGAATCTGTTCAGGGACAGGAATGCTATGGCTTCTATGGTCTCAAGATGTTCCCCGATAAAGTCCAGTTGCTGGACAGAGACTAGAGTGGATTTTCTTTCGTTCATCTGTAGTCCTAGATCCCTGAATAGCGTAATCCTCGTCTGAACCAAGACCAGTGTTTCTTGTTAAATTGGGCCTTTGAGAAGGCAATCGTCCAGGTAAAGGAAAATCAGTATTCCCTGTTTGCACAGATATATTCCTAATACTCCTAGGGTTTTGAAGAAAACTCTTGGTGTGGTGGATAGGCTGAAAGTTAGTTTGCTGTTCTGGAAGTGTTTGTGTCCTACTGTGAAATGCAAGAATTTCCTGTTAATGGGGTGTATAATAATATGAAAATAAGCATCTTTGAGTTTGAGGGCTGAAAACCAGTTCCCCTTTTGCAGTGCTGGAAGCATTGTGCCCAGTGTCACCATTATGAACTTTTGAGTGCGTACAAATTGGTTGAGTTTCCTGAGATCTGAGATAGGTCTCCATTCCCCATTCTTCTTCTGGCTCAAGAGGTAGAACCCTTCCCTATATATTGCAAAGATACTCATTCCATAGCACCTAGTTGTAGAAGATGATCGACTTCTTGTTGTAACAGATGTTAATGGGAAGGGTCCCTGAAGAGGAACAGGGAGAGAAGTAGGGTAGGTGGTAAGGAAGTAAAGGGGATGGTATATCCCAATCGTACAACCTACTGGTCCGTTGTTATTGATGCCCAGATGTGGTAGAAAGGGCAAAGACCATGCCCAAAGCATGAGAACAGATCGGGTCAAAGCACTGCTTGGTGAGGGAGAACATCCAGGCCCTCACTCAAAACTTCAAAATTACAGCTTGGACGGAGCTGACTAAGAAGTCGATGGTTGAGTCTGAGATGTTCCCCGTTGCTGCGACTGTTGGCAATGTCTTTGATTCTCGTATTGTTACTGTTGTTGCTGTCAGTTGGAAGAGGAATTCCCATTCCTTTCAGGTGGAGTTTAGTCCCCAAAGTATGTAGGGTGGCTTGAGAATCCTTCACTGAATGGAGCACTTCAGCTGTCTTCTTTGAAAGGAGCTTCTCTTGGTCGAAAGGTAAGTCCTTGACCTTGGTTTGGAGTTCTCTAGTATGCCAAAGGATTGTAACCAGAATGCCCATCGCACGACTGACACATCTGCGATGCCCAGAGACGTCTGGAGGGCTATTTTAGCTATGAGTTGACCCTTGTTTACAATGTTGCCGTCTGTGCCTTGACTCTGTCTCCTTCGCTGGGGACTCAGCGGTGCCACAGGTCCACCTATTTTTCCGCTTTGCTCTCTGTGAAGATGTCTGCGCCCTCTTCCTCAGTCTTTTAGAGGAATGCATGCTTCCTGTCCTTGCGGGGGTGAGATGGGGTGTTCCCAGAGAGGAGATCCACTGATCTGGCTCTGGTTGGAGAGATTTCTCCATCAGTATTATTTTAAATGGAGTCTCAGTCATGCAAGGCTCTCGCTTTTAGATTATCCCAGTACCGAATTTTTGCGGGATATGCGTCTCCCCAAGACATCGCACACACAAAGAGTGTCCATCTGAAATGAGCATTGCTATGCAGCAAGAGCTTCATCACTTCAAGCCTGAGAGCCAGGTATCGCCGATGGTTAACTGATCCTGGTGCAGAGAGGTAAGTAAACTTTTTTTTCCTTAAAACCATCACTAACACTAACTCTTAACTATAGCTTATAAAAGACTAACTATATAAACTACTGTCTTTTAAAAGGTTTGGCAAGAGTAATGAACACTGACCATGAGCTCCATCTTCAGCCGAGGGCAGTTGAGAAGGAGGGCTCAGGTCATGCACGCACTAGATGCAGCACCAATGGCACCACAAGACACTTCCCGTGCATGCATGACCCGCGTGGACACTGCTACCATAAATCTCCTATCAACGGTGCCAGGATGCATCAGCACCTGAAGTGGAGCACCCACAAGGACAGCACTCGAAGAAGAAAGCAGGATACCTTGTAATATGTCAAGAATACGTACTTTGCAAATTACACAAGGCAATTCATTATATGCAACTGAAGGAGGAAGAGAGAAAACTCTTTCCTTCGAGAGAAATGGAGCCTTTTGAAATCCTTATCCTTGAGGGATGCTCTCATTCGGCTCAGCTTGCAGCCTGAGGGAAAGCTAGGTGAGACTACTAATACCCCTGGTATTAGAAGACTATAAAATTGTTAGAAGCCTCTTTATGGAACCCTGTATTGTTTTCGCTCCTCTGTTTTCTGTAAGGACCATGTAGCAGTGGCCTACCATAGACTTTTAGCTGGCTCTAGAAGGCCCTCATTTATAAACATGCTATCCTGCTGAGAGAAAGGAGTACAAAATATTGAATATCTATCGGGCCTCTTCTTTGCTTACTGATGCCTCAGTTTCTCACATATTAGCTGACAGTAATTCCTGAAAGGCCTGAACGTCATCAGGTGCTGGAATTAGCATGGAGACCTTCTCATCAGGGGACACAGATGACAGGTCTTCGCAAGAGGCTACAGAACATTTTTTTCACTTGTTCCGGGCCTGTTTTTTCCTCTTGTTCAGGATGGCAGCAGGTATGTCTTGTATAAATAGCCTTGAGGTCAGTGTTACAGAAAAACTGCCTATGTTTATGTGAGAGATCTGGTCCAAAGGTTCTAGACAGGAGCCCTAGAATGTCCAATACAACGAAGATAGTACTTACTGATTAGGCCACAGTGATTAGGCTTACAATGGGCAAGTCAGCACTCTGAAATTAGTATCTCTGGCTTGGAAGGATGAACCATCTTCAGATCCAAGGGAGAGAGGAGGGGAAGGTTTCTATCCGGAAGGTGTAGAAATAGTATGCTTAGAAGAGGAAGAAAATATCTCCTCCACTGGTACTGATCTTTGGGAAGATGTTACTACTAGGAATGCTGTTGATGCAGAAGTAGATTTTGAAAGCAGAGGCTCTTGCCCTGATAGTGCCAATCCCTTACTGGTACCAATCTTGGATGTCATTTCCCTCGTGAAAGGAGCACTGAAAGACTTGTGGACAGTCCTGTGCTGGAGCTCTGACTCTGATCTTCAGGAGCTGAGGTGCTCTTCATTAATAGCTCTAGAAGATTTCAGACAGATGCCCTTAGATTTTCTCTGGAAAACAATTACCAGGCTGAGCAATAACTAAGTACAAGGCATGACAGAAAGCAGCTGGGCCATCTGTGAAGGGAATAAGACAGCCATAAGATGGGCAGAGCTTAAAGCCTGATGGCTTTGGATCTGTCATTTACAGGCAGTAGCGGAAAGCGGCACCAAACAGAATTCGTAAAGAAACAGATTTTTGGAAATAAAATAATGAAAGGGAAGAGGAGAAAATTTTAGTAGAGAATCAATTCCTGACTGACCTAAACTAAACTAAGAAAATTCTACAAGGAAGCAACAGACATAAGAAGATAAGAGTGGCCATAAAGGGTCGGCCTAATGGTCCATTTAGCCTGTAGTATCCTGTCTTCCAATGTGGTGAATGCCAGATATTTCAGTGGAAATGAAAAGAACATGTTAATTATCAAGTGATCCATCCTTTTGTCCAGTCCCAGCATCTGGCAGTCAGAGGCTTAGGAACACCCAGAGCACAGGACTGCATTCCTGACCATAGTAACTAATACCCACTGATGGACCTATCCTCCCTGAACTTATCTAATTATTTTTTAACACTGTTGTATTTTTGACCTTCCCAAGATCCTCTGGCAATGAGTTTCACGGACTCACTGTGTATTATTTGAAGAGCTACTTCCTTATGTTGCTTTTAAACCTGCTGTCCATTAATGAAATAAGTGACCCTGGGTCCTTGTGGCATGTGAAGGGGATTACAACATTTCCTTTTTCACTTTCTCCACACCAGTCATGATTTTATAAGCTTCTATCATATCTTCCCCAACCCATCATCTCTTTTCCAAGCTGAACAGTCCCTGTATTTTTAATCTCTCCTCATATGGAAGTTGTTAAATATCCCTAATCATTTTTGTTGCCCTTCTCTTTATCATTTCCAATTCTAATATATCATTTTTTGAGATGAGGCATCCAGAACTGCAAACAGCATTCAAGGTATGGGCATACTGTGGCTACACACTGAGCAGATGTTTTCAGAGAACTATCTACAATGACTTTAAGATCTCTTTCTTGACTGGTAACAGCTAATTCATACATCATCATTTTGAATGTGTATTTGGGATTATGTTTTCCAATGTGCATTACTTTGCATTTAACACCACAATTTCATATTCCATTTTCTTGCCCACCCAATTTTGTGAGATCCTTTCGTAACCCCTTGCAGTCTCCTTTGGATTCAGCTATCTTCAGTAATTTTGTATCATCTGCAAATTTTGTCACCTCACTGTTTACCACACTGTTTTAAATATATTGAACAGCGCTGGTCCCAATACAAATCCCTAGGGATCCTGCTATTTAACTCTCTTCACTGGGGAAACAGACCATGTATTCCTACCCTTTGTTAGGATTATTTTAACCTGCTGTTGATCTTTCCTCTTATCCCATCACTGGTTCTGTCCTGCTTTCACAGGTGGTAAGAGGAAACTGAAGGATGGTTGTGCCCTTAGGTGGCAGGAGGAGGGAACAAGGCTAAGCACGGTGCAGGCCTGGTCCCAACAGACATTGCTGGAACAAGATTCAAATCCTGCATGCATGAGGCACAAATGCACCTGAAATACGGATCCACAGAGGCAAATACTCAAACAGTAACATATAAAATCCTTTCAAAATTTACAAATATGAACTTACAATATGGTTCTAATATACTTCAGAAATCTCCAATCTGTACAAAGAAACTGTAGTTGAACCCAGCTGAAAGATGTACACATGGGTACTGGGTGACAAAAATACTGCTAAAATGTCAGGGATAGTAAAGTCATATAGGGAAAGTGACGCCTTCCTAAAGATAACCCTGGTAAGAGTCCCAAGAAAGTAAAAGCTAGTTATCAGAATGAACTTGGCATACTAAATCTTCTAGTGTTGGTAAGGCAGTTAAACTAATGGAAAATCTGTAGCTATGCTAGTAACTGTGGAAGGTGCATTAAATATCAGGTGTTCTAGAAACTGATCTTTCCAGTATAAACCAATTACTCAATCTCAATGGTAAAGAGAAAAATACAATTAATACAGTTTTAAATAATGGGGTTGTTTTCCTATAGAATACTTACTTGTTTTCAAATACAACTGTGAGTGAATCCTCATGGACATCTTTGATAAATCCCTGTAATAAGAAGAAAGCAGTAGATGTGATATCTCCATTTTAGTAAGGCTTCTGACACAATTCTACACAACATTCTCATAAGCAAACTAGAGAAATGTGGTCCACATTAAACTACTATAAGGTGGGTGCATAACTGGTTGAAATACTGCACTCCAAGAGTAGTTAATGGCTCACTGTCAAACTGGGAGGGCATATTTAGTGGGATCCCAGAGGAGTCTGTTCTGGGTCTGGTACTATTCAATATTTTCATTAATGACTTATATAATGAAGTGGAGAGTATGCTTATAAAATTTGCAGATGACACCAAGCACTTTGGAGGGGAGGCTCAGAATTCAAAAAACGCCAACAAATTGGAGAGTCAGACTGAATTTAACAAGATGAAATTCAATTAAGACAAGTGAAAAATACTTCACTTGGGAAAGAAAAAATCAAATGTACAACTACAAACTGGGGAGAAACTGTGTAGGTGGTAGCACTGCTGAAAAGGACCTGGAAGTTATAGTGGATAACAAACTGAGTATGAGTCAACAATGTGATGCAGCTGCAAAAAAGATTAATATCATTCTGCGGTGTATTAACAGGCGTATTGCAGGTAAGACATAGAAGGTAGTTGTCCTGCTGTATTCAACACTGGTGAGGCCTCAGCTGAAGGACTGCATCCAGTTCTGGGCACCACACTTTAGGAAAGATGTGGACAAATTGGAAAGAGTCCAGAGAGCAACAATCTGACCTACGAGGACAGATGTGTGTGTGTATATATATATACACATGTATGTTTAGTCTAGAGAAAAGACAACTATGTGGTGACCTGATAATCTTCAAATATGCTAAGGGCTGTTATAAAAAGGATAGTGATCAATCGTTTTCCATGTCCACTGAAGGTAGGACAAAAAGTAATGGGCTTAATCTGCAGTAACAGATTCAGGTTAGATACTAGGAAAAACTTTCTAACTATAAGTATAGCTAAGCTCTGGAATAGGCTTCCAAGAGACTTCGTGGAATCCCCATCATTGGAGGTTTTTAAGAACAGGATGGACAAACACCTGTCAGGGATGGTCTAGGTTAACTTAGTCCTGCCATAGTATAGGGGGCTGGACTTCATGATCTCTCAATGTCCCTTCCAGTCCTATATTTCTATGATTCTAAGTGTTTTAAAAGAGGTTGCGGTACGGTTAATGCCGATTGTCAATGAGTCTTGGTAGACAGGGGACATTCCAGAAGTCAGGAAGAAAGCTAAAGTTGTGCCAATATTTAAAACTGGTAAACGGTACGATCAAGGTAATTACAGGCCAGTTACTCAGACACTGATCCCGGACACAACAACAAAAGAGCTGACACACCTCAGCTAAAAGAGGATAATATAATTAAAGCCAATTAGCATGAGTTTATGGAAGTATACATCCCATGAAACTAACTTAATGTCTTTTTTTATGAGACTACAGGCTTAACTGATAAAAAGAATAGCGCTGATGTAATTATAGTGGTACGTCAGGACCATTATACCGAAGAGTGCGTTATGACTTATATTTAAAGGTTGACCTTCCTAAGATTTCTAAAATCGACATGCTTAGCCAGATTCCTTTGAAATTAGGTCTGCCTCAGAAAGGTTGAGAGTAAGGTTAGCAAAACAAATCTGGAATCATTTGAGTTTGGGATGTAGAGTTATTTCTTTAAAAAACAGCCATTTTTCAAAAAGTTTCAAGGTTTTTGCATGTTTTTTTTGGCTCTGTGCTATTAATCAAACTGTTGATATGTCGGTCAGAAAGGTCTCAATCTGTCAAGTTTTACTGAAAGTTGTGGATGGCACCCACTAAATCTTTGGAGGACTCAAACTGAGAATGGTATTTAAGAAAATATATATTTTTATAGGTGCACATGCACCAATACAGAAAAACAGCTAGCAGATTTCCATTCTGACTATTTTATATGCTTTAAAGCTCAACTCTTGTAAACACACTTGCTTTTAATTTTGGTGTGTATCACAGGGGCACGAGGTATTATTAGTAACCCAAATCTGACCTTGGTATTCCCATATTACAGTCTTCCCCAAAAAACTGGTTTACTTTTACTGTCATTTCTGTTATACTGAAAAGTACAAATTTTTACCCAGTTTTTATATCAGAATAGTCAACAGCCAGCCTAACCAAAATGTTTGTTATCCTGGATGAGAAGAAGATTTAGACAAGATTTTGTGTGGAGAAGGTCGGGGAGACAGAAAGAGGGGTTGGGTTGCTGCTTTGGAGGTGGCAGGAAATGAGGACAGGTAGCAGGTAAATCTTGGATTAGTTATTTGAGAACATCTGTATTTTATTAGCTCCTGGTGTTTCTGTGGGGGCAGTGGGAGTGGTACTTCCTGACTACAGGGCAGATTAACATCATGTTTCCAAACACACAGGACAGAGGTTTGGAACTGATAGTGTTGGTACTTTGATCGCTGAGGAAAAAGAAAACCTATGGATTCTGGATGATTCCCAGATCATGAGGTTGCAGAAGTTTGAGGAAAAGCAAGGAGTACACCATGACATGGGGACTGCTGATTACAGGCTGATTTGGGTGGAGTGAGGTGGCCTGCAATGGCATCACATTTTGCACACTTTGCAACATCTAACCAGTTATTTAAGAGGTTGTGATCTAGTGTAAATTCTAGCAGTGAGTCACTCAGTCAGAAGGATCTGTGTCTTATTCCCAGTGTACGCCTCATCCAATCTACAAGACCAGATGTGGACGGCATCAGAAACTTGTGTCCAAGAGCTGTTACAGTCTTCTCTGCTTTGGCAGAGCATCTGAATTGTTACAGTGACAATACAAAAATTATTAATAAGTATTGGAAAAACATCAATCAGGAAACTGCAGAGTTCACGACTGACTGAAACATGTGTACTGTAAGGCACAGACACACAACAAGCTCTGACACCTCACTGTTTTTCGGAGATAAGGATCCACCCTCCCATGCAGGTCAAAGAACCAGTATGTCATAATGGCAACAGAAAACAAGGAGCAGACACCAGTGACTGAGGAGGAGCTGTCACCTGCTCCCAAGACCACTGCACCCAAGAAACAGTAGCATAGGATGCTAGTGGTCATGGTCATTTTGTAACCTTTCTGTAATCTTAAAACGCCAAGGATCAGCATAGTATATGCATATGGGGGTACTAGTCGAAGAGGATAGAGGGAAAGTGCTCTGGGCAACCTGCCCAACCTCCATGCACTTTTTGTGTTTTAACATATCAGAAGGAAGCCTGTGGATGACAGTGAATGGGCTGTAAATGGAGGAAAATGGTTTGTACATTTCAGTAACTCTGGGGTTGGCAGAATAAAGGTATGTAAATTAATGGGGTGTACTGGGGCACTGCTGCATTTCCTGACTTTCGCAAGTATGAGCTTAGCTCAATTCAACATTCTGTAAGGAGACAACACGTCACCAACCAACCTTAGCTTTCTGTGAATGTAATCCTGTCACCCTCCCTCATTGCATGTACTTTGATTTCTGTAAAGTGTTTGACTTGGTACCACATGACATGACATTTTAATTTTAAAAAAATGACAATATAAACTTTACATGGCACACATTAAATGGATTAAAAGCTGGCTAACCAGTACGTCTCAAAATAGAAGTATAAACCGGAAGTGAACATTGAGCAGGTGTGTTTCTAGTGGGGTTCCACAAAGATCAATTCTTAGCCCTACACTGTTTAACATTTTTAGCAATAACTTAGATGAAAACTTAAAATCATCACTGAAAAAGTTTACAAATGACACAAAAAATAGGGGAGTAGTACACAATGAACAAGACAGGTTGACAGAACTATCTGGATCACTCGGCAAGCTAGGTGCAAGCACACAATATGTATTTTAATACAGCTAAATGTAAACATCTAGGAACAAAGACTATAGGTCATACTTTTAGGATGGGGGGCTCCTTTCAGAAGCAGTGACTCTGAAAAAGATTTGGAGGTCATGGTTAATTGCTGCACAAGAACACCCAGTGAAAAGTCGTGGCCAAAAGGGCTAATGTGATCCTTATATGTATAAACCTGAATCTTGAGTAAGAGTTAAGGGCATATTTTACCTCTGCATTTGGCACTGTTATGAACAAGGCTGGAATACTACATCCAGCGCTGGTGTCCACAATTAAAACAGGATATTGATAAACTGGAAAGAGTTCAGATAAGAGCCATGAGAATGAATAAATGATTAGAAAACCTGCCTTATGCAAGGAGCTCAATCTACTTAGTTTAACAAAAAGAAGGTTTAGGGATGATTTGATCATAGTTTACAAGTATCTACATGGGAAACAAATATTTGATAATGCGCTCTTCCGACTAGCAAAGAAAGGTATAACATGACCCAATGGTTGAAAATCGAAGATAAAGACATTCAGACCACTTTGTTGGTTTTTGACCAGTCCTGAGAGTTTTCTAAGTGCTCTGATTCAAACCATCTTGAACGCAACCAGTCTTTATATTATTGATAAAGACAGGTGATTACAGGGGCTGCAAGCAACCAGAAGAAACAAAGATTATATTGGGGGCCCATTTGTCAGGTTAAATCTATTCATTACACAGATTTGAAATCTGGATGTTAGATGCTCATTTTGCAAAGATTGTATATCTTCTGCACTTGGCAAAAGGCTGTGGCCTTTTCTTTAGAATATCAGTACTGCCATAGTTATCCACTGGATGTGTCACTTACAACTGCATTGTAATCTACATATATCTACGGCTTAAGACCACACGGAAACTGCAGCTAGTTCAGCTGCATAGTTAAGTGGGATTTCTCTTACATCTATGCTCCAAAATCTAATTCTAGATGAAATATAAGACTCATTTAGACCCATTAAGTTTCTATTTGTACCTTACCTATCTTTGACATCATCTATTATTTCCTTATGAGAATCTGCAGCAAATGCAATTGTCTGAGTCACCTAAAATAGCAGTCCTCTAACTTAAATGAAGTTAGCGGCAAGACATTCTCACCGAGGAGTCCTCAGCTCCACAACTTCCTTTAATCATTTATTATTTGTATTGTGGTAACATCTAGGGGCCAGAGTCATAGACCAAGGTTCCATTGTGCTACGCACTAGACACAAACATAACAAAAAAGTCAGTCACTGCCCTAAAGAGCTCCTTGATCTGTCAGAGCACAGATTTGATACCCTTCACAGAACACTGCAAGACATGTCTGTTCCTCAATAAGTAACATTTTTAGAGCACATGGGAAGTTTTTTGGTGGCAGAGGCAATGTTATTTTTTAAATATAATTTACACATTTGTCTAAGTGCTGAGGTATTATTACCACTAACATAATTCATAAATCTAACAAATGAAGAGAACAGTAGTCTACATCATATTTATTTAGTTAAATCAGAACAAAAGAACATAAGAATGGCCCTCCTGAGTCAGACCAAAGATCCATCTAGGTCAGTATCCTCTTTACCAACAGTGGCCAATGCCAGGTGCCCCAGAGGGAGCGAATCTAACAGGTAACAATCAAGTGAGCTCTCTCGTGCCATCCGTCTCCATCCTGTTTATCCAGTGTATCCACAGAATTTATCCAGTTCTCTTTTAAACCCTGTTATAGTCCTAGCCTTCACAACCTTCTATGGCAAGGTGTTCCACAGGTTGACTGTGCACCGTGTGAAGAACTTCCTTTACTTGTTTTAAACTTGCTGCCCATCAATTTCATTTGGTGGCTCCTAGTTCTTATATTATGGGAACAAGTAAATAACTTTTCCTTATTCACTTTCTTCACACCACTCATGATTTTATATACCTCTATCATATCCTCCCTTAGCCTCCTCTTTTCCAAACTGAAAAATCCTAGCCTCTAATATCTCCTCATATGGGATCAGTTCCAAACCCCTACTCATTTTAGTTGCCCTTCCCTGAACCATTTCTAATGCCAATGAGGAGACCACATCTGTATGCAGTATTCAAGATGTGGGCATACCATGGATTTATATAACGGCAATAAGATATTCTCTATTCCTTTTTAAATGATTCCTAATATCCTGTTTGCTTTTTTGACTGCCATTGCACACTGCATGGACATCTTCAGAGAACTAGCCACGATGACTTCAAGGTCTTTTTTCTGACTAGCTGTAGCTAAATTAGCCCCCATCATACTGTATGTATAGTTGGGGTTATTTTTTTTTCCCCCAATGAGAATTACTTTACATTTATCCACATTAAATTTAATTTGCCATTTTATTGCCCAATCATTTAAGGTTTTTTGAGATCTTTCTGAAGTACTTCATGGTCTGCTATGGTCTTAACTATCTTGAGCAGTTTAGTATCATCTGCAAACTCTGCCACCACACTGTTTACTCCTTTCTAAAGATCATTTATGAACAAGTTGAATAGGATTGACCCTAGGACTGACCCTTGGAGAACATCACTCATTACCCCACTTCATTCTGAAAATTTACCATTTATTCCTACCATTTGTTCCCTGTCTTTTAACCAGTTCTCAATCCATGAGAGGATCTTCCCTCTTATTCCATGGCAACTTAATTTACATAAGAGTCTTTGGTGCTGAACCTTATCAAAGGCTTTCTGGAAATCTAAATACACTATGTCCACTGGCTCCCCCTTATCCACATGTTTGTTGACCCCTTCAAAGAACTCTAATAGATTAGTAAAACAGGATTTCCCTTTACAGAAACCATGTTGACTTTTGCCCAACAAGAATTTATTTATATTCTTCTATGTGTCTGATAATTTTATTCTTTACTATTGTTTCAACTAATGTGAAATATTAATTCCTATAAAGTGTTATAATCTTAGTCCGCAAAATGCAAGGAAGTAGAGAATCAGGTCTTAAACCTTGAATTTCAGAGGAATTCTAAACCAGTGTAATAAAATATGCTTTAGTAAAGGAGAATGATTAAAGGATTAGAAAACACACCGTAAAGAGAAATTGTGAACTTGATCACAATCTATAAATATCTACATGGGAAACAAATATTTGACAATATGCTCTTCAGTCTAGCAGATAAAGCTATAACAAGGTCCAGTGGTTGGACACCGAGGCCAGACTATATTCAAACTGGAGATCAGGTGTAAAATTTTAACAGAAAATAAAGAACAACACTGGAACAACTTACCAAGGGTTGTAGTGGATTCTCCAGCACTGGCAATTTTAAAATCAAAACTGGATGTTTTTCTAGAAGCTATGCTCTAGTTCAAACAGGAATTATTTCAGGGAAGTCCTATGGTCTGTGCTATACAGGAGGTCAGACCACATGATCACAGTGATCCTTGCTGGCCTTGTAATACATGAATAGATTTGTTTTACTATGAGCCATCACTCTACATTTACAGTAGCAACTTTGGATATTTTGACAGAAAGTGAGAGAGTGTTCCCTAAATTAATAGGTAATGAAAAAAATTAACATATTTTTTCCAAGAATAACTGAGACAAGTACTCTGTCACAATGACTTTTATTTAACCATTGGTGACTGTGAAGATAATTATGCCAAAACACCAATTTGAAAATAAGCAAAAGAAATCGTCAGAGAAAAAGGGAGCAACAGGACGGAGCAAATAAAAAAATATGGTAAAAAAAGGCAAACAGGTGAGCTTTAAATAAATGAATGGTGATCATTCTGTAACTTCAGCAAGAGGACTATTCAATATAAGGCAAACCCAGAAATATCTTATGCACTCACAACATATTGAGGGGGCGGGGAAGGAGGAAGAGGACATGCTTGTGTGCAAGCAAGGTTTCTTCTGTGCTAGACTGGGAACCAGAGACTCAAAATAAAGGGTCTCCACACTCTATTGAGATCTCTGTATCAAACCCCACAAGAGAGCTACTAGAGCTCAGGTGTGGCCACAAACTCACATGATGAGGAGTGCAAAGGGTGCATATCTGTCACTCTTCCCTACATCCAAGAAAAGGTTTGATGTTTGGGGCCTCATAGGTGATACGTCCAAATTGAGGTTAAATAGTCCCAAAAAACAGGAGTTCCCTTACCTGAGGCTTTGCTTATGTGTTTAGGATTAGGCCCAACTGAAGCGAACCATAAGTAATTTATGACACTAGTATTCTGATGATATAGAACTGCAGTTCTACAGCTTTTAAAAATGTAAGTCTATTTAGTGGCGGAGACAGGTGTCAGCCTACTATGATTCCAGGGTAGGAAGGGGAGCCTTTATCCACAAAAGAGGCACAGCACACAGTAGTGCAAGTTCCCTCCCCAAACGTATCTCAACACACCTATGAGGGACCAGCTCTAGAAAGGAGTTCAGTCGTTAGTGTGTTTGCTGATATTGCTAATGTGGAAGGGTGGCAATTTCTGTGTCATGGAAATGTGACACATTACAAACTAGACTAAGTGCACCTTACTCATTGAAAGAGCCTCACATAATAAAGGTTTTGGTAATTAGTATTGTGGGCTGTGTCTGAAGCTCTGATTTTGAGGTCAAAAGATCTGAATAGCATTACTAAACCCTTAAGCCTTTTAATGCCTAAGCGCTGTATTTTTATAATTACGACATATGTGAACTGTTTAATGTAACACACAAATAATAAGACCTTCCTCAGGGTGGATAAAAATGGATTTTTTAAAAAAAATTAAAAATCAATTTTTTTTAGTTAAAAGATTTTGATTTTTATTTAAATATTACATTTTTCTCTGATAATAAACCTATTTAAATTGAAATCTGAACTTAATGCAAAACACACTAAAGCCTAACCTTATTATAGTATATTAAAACATTTAAATAAAAAAAATTATAATGCTGAATCTATGAGCCTCTATCAAAAACTCTGAATTAAAGGCTGCTTTTCTATATAAATAAAGTAACAAGAAAAATCTAACTTTTGAGGTCAAGTTTTATAAATATGGCACAATAGATCATGTACTGTTTTAAGGCCTTGGTTTGTTTAATAAAAATAAATTTTATGTGTTATAACGTGTCAAAATATATTCCATCTACCATCCTAATGCATCTTGACACAAATCATGAGCAAAAAGTTAATCATTCACCATTTTATAACATATTAAAAACGTACAAATCAGAATCTGAAAATATTAAACTCTGTAATTGCTTAAACAAATGTGTATCTAGTATACCTTCCTATGTAGAAAAAAATGAAAAAGCTAGCGTAACAAATCAAATTAATTGTAAATTATTATATCAACCAATGTGAACACATCCCTCTTTAGAAAATAACTGAAGCACAAATGGAAAAGTTGATTAAAACTGATTATTTAACTCAAAGCTTTTACTTGGTATTTAAATCAACCTACCCTGGCCCCACTTGCTAGTTTACCATTAATGGTCAACTCTTAGACAGAATTCCTAGGGAATCAGAATGACATCTGGTACATATACAACTTTCCAATGATTACATGAAGTATTAGTCAATACTGGCTCAAATTTAGCCTGGGTATATGTGCATATTATTTCCACTGGTAACAAACAGGGAGTTGCACCTGCTTATGCTAGAGATATTTTTGGTCCACTGTGTGTTATTTTTCAGCATGCAAGTCTAGTTATTACAAATGTGTGTTGGATGAAAAATAATTCTTCAAAAATATGTCAACTTCATCAACAAAATTTATTTTGACCTTCCAGTTAACTAACAACTGAGAATACAAATGCATATAAATCAGGAAATTCAAAGGTATAGTTTCTATAGTAACTATGTGGCCCCCAGCACATAAGTAGTATTTTGCATTGCTGTATATGCCATTAAATGCACATAAGCAATATACAATGGAGCCCCGCTATAACGCGATGGATGGGATCCATAAAATCCCATCGCGCTAAATGAGGGGTGGCGTTATAGTGGGGCCCCACTCTCGGGCAGGCGGGGGGCTGCGCTTCTCTCCCCTCTGCCCAGTAGGGGAGAGATGTGGCCCCACACTTGCCAGGGACAGAGAACTCAGGGGCCGCAAACTGTAGCCCCAGAGTTCTCTGTGGAAGCCGCTGCCCACCCACCTGCCAGGGGCAGGGGACACTGGCACCTGCAGCCCCGGAGTCCCCTGTCCTGGCAGGCGTGGGGGCAGCGGCTTCCAGAGAAGCCACGGCTTCCCGCCTGCCAGGACAGGGGGCTCCGGCAACCCTGAGTCCCCCGGTCCCGGCAGGTGCGAGGCAGCAGCTTCCAGGGAAGCCGCGGCTCCCCGCCTGCCGGGACTGGGGGACTCCACCAGTTCTGGCAGGTGCGGGGCAGGGCAGCGGTTTCCAGGGAAGCCGCGACTCTCCAGCTGATGGGACAGGTGGACTCCGGCAGCCCGGAGTCTTCCTGTCCTGGCAGGCGCGGAGCCGCAGCTTCCACAGAGAACTCCCAGACTGCAGTCTGCAGCCCCAGAGTTCTCTGTCCCATAGGTGGGGGCCGCAGCTTCTCTCCCCTGCTGGGCAGAGGGGAGAAAAGCCGCAGCCCCCACCTGCAGTCCTGAGTTCTCTGTCCCTGGCAGGGGAGGCTGCAGCCTCTCTCCTCGCTGCCCAGCAGGGGAGAGAAGCCATGGCCCTCATGCATGCCAGGGACAGAGAACTCAGGAGCCACGGTATAACTGCGCTATAACCGAACTCGCATTATAGCCGAGCGCGTTATACCAGGGCTCCACTGTAGTGAAATACGATTGCAGCAAGTATTGTAGTATTAAGTTTCTTTATTTCTGATCACACAATTGAAACCTAGGGCTTTTTATATGCTCATATGAAGGATTCTGCAAAGATTAATTTACCAGATATTCAACTTATCTACCTTGGCCTCATCATACCTTAGGCCCCAATCCCATAAGTTGTTCCTTGAAGGCAGACCTCAGCCCACATGAAACAACTTGAGGGACTTTAATTTGTGAACCTTTTAAGGGAGTAAGATGAGAAGAATACTCTCTGTCCATTGGATAAAGTAAAGATGATAAACATTATCTGACAAGATTCTATTAATTTCAAAAGATATTTAAAATCGGGTTTGTGGATAATGGTTTAGAGTTAAATCAGTTTATTATATTACAAGAGCTAACCATCAAGAAATCCCTCTTGTAGCATACACCATAACCAGTTACCCTTTAAAATAAATTGATTTATATTGTGGAAAAAATATTTTGATCTTTTCTATTTTTAGAAAAGTACAATAACCATTTTCCTTACTAAATTATATCATTTATAATACACACATGAAAAACCTCTATAATTCTAGCAAATGAAGTGCCGTTAGTGAGGGACAAGAGAAGCTATTATAGATGTCATGTTCACAGCTCTAAAGAGTACAGAATTAATTACAATAAAACATATGGCAAATCAGATTTAATACTAAAGATTTTGTAAGCACATGATTATAACTTAGGTGCAGTTAAGTCATTTACACAAGAATAATTTGTTTTACACAATTACTAGCCTGGCTTTGTATCTGTGGGCATGGTGGGTAAGTTTCACATCTCATGACATGACTGAGTCTGAAGCCAGGACACTGAGTGCAACTCTCAGGTTTCATCCTGTCATCCTAATATGGTTTCTTTTTCTTTCAGAAGAACAATGTAATGCCTTCCATAAATTGACCTGAGAATACAGTGATCTTACCTGAGATAGTGATCCCCTTGTAAGTCTTGCTATTCTATCACTACTCAGGGATGCTGAAAGCATCAGTCTGATTCCTCCCTCCCTCCCTCCTTTCTAAATCCCACACAGAAAAATTAAGCAATTTAGATCTCCAGACATGCACGCAACATTCACTTGCTTAACATGCAACAGCTCTTTAGGCCAACCAGACCTGGCCACCAGTAGATGTTATTTCACTCTATTTATCTATCGAAACAAAGCAAGATCTTCTGAAATGGTGTGTGGGTATGCATCACAAGGTGACCAAAAGCCTTAATTCAATACATTTCAACACCAGCTTTCAGAAAGAAACTGGAATATAAACCTAATTCTTAATAACTGGACAAACATTCAGTATTAGATGTCATCTTTACCGAAGACCTCAGTTAATAGAGGTGACCGCCAAACTTGTCATTTCTAAGTAAAACCGACTTAAGAGTCACTTCGCTCTGGCCCATTACTTCCATTAACCACCCTTCATAGTGCTAAATACACAATGGTAGAGACCCAGCCCTGCCAATCCTCACTTAGTCGGAGGGACACTTCATCATTCCAGGTTATAAAGCAGGCTTTAATAATTTTGAATTTACACAGATCTTTTCATCCAAAGATTCTAAAGTACCTCGTAACACTCTTGTAAACACTTGTATCTTTCAACAGATGAGGAAACTCTAGCATAGTTAAGTAAACTGTCCAAGGTCACAAAGCAAGGGAATGGCAGAGCTAGGAATAGTATCTAGATAAAATTCCTGACTACCCTAACCAGCAGAAAAAGCTTCCTTCTCTTTTTTAAAAACATCTTTCTCTTATGATGAAGAATTTTAATGTGTGTTCTAACAAGACTTTCAAAATCTCAATAAGATTTTTAAAATGTCTTTAATTGTTGATCTGAATAAAAATTTCAACACTACATATTAAGAACGTAAATACAATTTTCCTAGTAATTTATTTTCATTAGAGTCCCTCTTACTTAGGGTGACCAGATGTCTCAATTTTATAGGAACAGTCCCAATTTTTGGGTCTTTTTCTTATATAGGCTCCTATTACCCCCAAGCCTCTGCCTGGATTTTTCACATTTGCTGTCTGGTTATCCTACTCTTACTAGTTTATCAACCAGATATCTATTAAAAGATGGAAACTTGTAAAATCAGCAGGTTATGATCCTTAAAACACCAACTGCATTTACATTGAATATCACATAATTGTATACTATGTAAATCCATACACATGACCAACAGGAAACTCATGAAAAGGGCAAATAAATCACTGTCTTACATAGTGGGCTATTACAAACCTATGATTAGATGTACGTGATTAAGGGAGTCTTGAAATTAAGTGCACAGGAAGCAGAGCATAAAGTGAGTGTTCACAAAATGATGACTGCAATCAGCCCTCCTGCAAAGGAACACTGAGGGCTCTCTCTATAAAAAGAGCTGGGATTCTCAAACATCTCAGGCCTGGCTTAGGGAAAAAGACTGACAGGCAACAGCTGAGAGTTTTTCGTATTGATCCTGTAACATCCTGACATACCAGGGAGGGTGGTGGTGAAGGAAGCTTTCTGATGACATAAATAAACTCCAAGTCCCTAAGCATTATATTATATAGGCTTTTATTTTCAGTCGCTTAATTCACCCCCACACTCCTACAAAAAGCTTCTAGCCTTCAAATAATAACCCAGACCCTCACCCCCCAAAAGGAAGAAATCTGTTTGTCAGCTGATAACCTGCCTCAGTCCCAATGAAACCAGGCTGCCCCTTCCACTTTACAAGGTACTAGCCCCACCATTTGAGAATACACCTCCTATACATGCCCCCAAACTCCTTCTCAAACCCCACCGCACACACACAGCTATCTCCTCCCACCCCAACCACCTTCCCCAGGCAGCCCCGCCCCCAGCACCCAGCCCACCCCCCATTCCAACCCCCTTCTCCCCACACCCCCAAGCACTCGCACTCCCTCCAGCCCACCCTTCCCCACTACACCCAGACAAACCCGCTGCCCCGCAGGCCCCGCCTCGCTCCCCCGCCGCCCGCGCGCCATCCCGGGCCCGAAACTACCCTAACGGTTTCTTTGAGAGAGAGGGACAGGCCGAGACCGGCACACGGAAGCCGTTGCCCGCCCCGCTCCCTCGGCTTGCCGCGTGTCCGTCCCTCCCCGCCCCCGGGCCGATACCTTGTAGAAGGCCCCGTTGGAGCCGCGCACTTCCACGGTCAGCTCCTCCATCTTGAGACCGCAAAGGACGCCGGGACGGGCTTCTAGAAACTGTCACTACTGAGGCCTGGGGGGATGGGGGCGCTCTCCGGGCTCCCTTTCCGAGTCCTCACACACCGCGGGGCGGCGCCGGTTCCGGCTCGACTCCCTCTCCCCTCGCACCAGGGGCGGGGTGTTCCCGCTCCGCTCCCCAGCCCCTCCCCCCACACTGGAGCGGCTAATTCCCTCTCACGCCGGGCGGGGCGCCTGTCCCCTCCGGCCTTCCCCGCTCGCGCCCTGGGCCCCTCTCGCCCACCCCGGGGAGGGGCGGAACTGACCCCCTCACACACACGGCTGGGGGCTGACTCCTAACCCGCAAAATGGCGGGCTGCCGGCTGTCCCCACCGCCCCCCCACAGAGAGCGCATTACCCCGCCAACCTTGGCCTGACACCAACCACCCCCGCCTAGCCCATTCCCGGGGCGAACTCCCTCAGGGCTCCAGCTAGTCCCCAAGAGAAGGGTCGCTTTTCCTTCCCACTGGCCGGTCGCAGGGGGAAGCTCACTCTCCTCCACCCCCGTTTACTAAGTCTCGCAGGACACAGTTTGATCACTCCGCCGGGGAGCGGCTCTTTACGATCAGACCCAGGAAACCTGTTTCCCTTCCTCCCCCAGAAGAGGAGGCCTTCCATAGGCACAGGTCACAGCAGGCTACATTGTTCATCCTTTCCTCACCGCCTCCCACCCGCCACCCTGTAGTCTTCACTCACTGATTGATTGTGCTCTGCCAAAGAGTTGGATCAAATGTTGGGAAGGGGGAAGGCATAACCCTGGAAGCAGAGCTGTCGGTGGCTGGGAGGTAGGGTGACCAGATGTCCCGATAGTATAGGGACAGTCCCAATTTTTGGATCTTTTTCTTATATAGGCTCCTATTACCTCCCACCCTCATCCCGATTTTTCACACTTTGCTGTCTGGTCACCCTACTGGGAGGGAAAGAGCAGGGTGTTGAATGATGGAGGAAAGATGCAGGGAGCGGAATCCGGGATGTTTAAATCGCTCAACGTTTGATAAACCTTGTGCCTGTGATCATCCTATTCACTTTGTATGTTACATTCCCTTCTTCCTCAACCATTTGTCTGACTTTGTCCTTTTGGATTACATGTACTTTGGGGTAAGGGCTGGGTCTTCTGTGTTTGGAATGCACCTAGCACGTTGTGGACACTAGTATAAACAAGAATCCCCAGGAGAGGGAGGATCTCAAAACACACAAGAGGGCCTAACTCAGCAGTTCTCAAACTTTTTCCCATGACAACCCTTTTTCCCTGTGCCACTGGTTTCCGTGACCCATGTATGTCCGCCGAAAAGCCACTGAAGTCAACATTGCTGGTCTCGGCAGCTTTTCGGCGGATACGCCGAGCACATCCGAGTGTCCGCCGAAAAGCTGCCGACACCAGAAACATTCACTTCAGCAGCATTTCGACAGACACTCTGATGCGCTCGGCATCTCTGCCGAAAAGCCGCTGAAAGTGGAAGCTTTCTATTCGGCGGCACCTCTGTGGCACACGGAGCTTGTGACCCCCCAGGAATCGGCCCGCGACCCTCTGGGAGGTCGCAATCACCAGCTTGAGAACCCCTGGCCTAACTCCAAGGAAAAAAGACTCCTGTGTATATACACAGACGCAGCAGGGCAGCACTTTCCCACACATACAAATGCGGGCCCTGGCCTTCCCAACCTGAAGCAGGCTTTTCTCAAATAGGCACAGAAAGAGCTGAAGAGGTAACTCTAAATTCACACAGAAAACCCTTCGTCTGGGGAATGATGCATATGACTCTGTGCACCACACACTTCAGAATCAGGGCCTAAATGAGTACTTCTCTCAACCCCAAAAACAAAACAGACTCCTTACAATTACAAAATATCAAATGAATGGGAAAGATTTGATGTTATTCTTTCTTTTTTAAACGTGTAAACATATTCTGTGAGATAAAAGGTTAAAATTTCAGAAACAGCCTACTAATCTCAAAGAAGTATCTAAACTTCTAGTTAACCATAAAAATTACCTTTTCATAGCCACTGATGGTTATAACACTTAATATTAATCATGTCCTCTCTTTCATATATTAGAAAACTAATTGTAATATACTGAATCTCTGTAGGCAATTTATTCCAGTGCTTAACTAGCCTGCAGAAAGGTTTTCCTAATGACCAGCCTAAACTGCCATTGTTGCAATTTAAGCCTATTGTTTCTTGTCCTATACTCAGAGGTTAAAGAGAACAATTTTTCTCCCTCCTCCTTGTAACAACCTTTTATGTACTTGAAAACTGGTATCATGTTCCCTCTCAGTATTCTCTTCTCCAGACTAAACAAATCCAATTTCTTCAGTCTTCCCTCATCAGTCATGTTTTCTAGATCTTTAATCATTTTTGTTGCTCTTCTCTGGACTTTCTCCAATTTGTCCACATTTCCTGAAATGTGGTGCCCAGAGCCGAACACACCATTCCAGGTAAGGCCTAATCTCGTGTCTTGCATACAACACTCCTGCTAATACATCCCAGAATAATGTTTGCTTTTTTTGCACCAGTGTTAAATTGTTAACTCATAATTAGCTTGTGATCCACTCTGACCCTCAGATCCCTTTCTGCAGTACGCCTTCCTAGGCACTCATTTCCCATATTTTATGTCTACAATTGATTGTTCCTTTTTAAGTGGAGTACTTTGCATTTGTCTTTATTGAATTTAATCCAATTTATTTCCAACCATTTCTCCAGGCTGTCCAGATCATTCTGAATTTTATATCTATCCTCCAAAGCACTTGCAACTCCTCCCAGCTTGGTATCTTCTGCAAACTTTATAGCTCTATTCTTCTTCTTTCATTTGGCTGGTGTAGAGCAGCAACTACAATTTCACCTCAAGTTGATCAAGCCAAATGGCTACATCAGGACTAGCAGAATTGATTGCAGTAATGCCTCCTTTATATTTATAAACTGGGCAGTAGGTAGTGATATATTCGATGGGCTGTTGTGAGGAATCACACTCGCACACCAGGAGTCCTTAATATTCCATTTGTGCATAAGATGTCCACATCTACGACGACTGGTTCAAATACAGTTCAGAGTTGACCAAGATGACCTTAGAAATCATCAGTAAAGATATTGAACAGAACCAAACCCAGAACTGATCGTTGTGTGATCCCACTTGATATCCCTTCTAGGCTGACTGTGAACTACTGATAACTACTCTCTGCAAATGGTTTTCCAACCAGTTATGCACCCACCGAATAGTAGTTCCATCTAGGTTGTATTTCCCTAATTTATTTATGAGGTCAGTATCAAAAGCCTTACTAACGTCAAGATATACCATATCTATAGCTTCCCTGCATCCACAAGGCTTGTTACCCTGTCAAAGAAAGCTATTATCTTAGTTTGGCATGATTTGTTCTTGACAAATCCATGCTGTTACTTATCATGTTATGACCTTCTAGGTGTTTGCAAATTAACTGATTAATTATTTACTCCATTATCTTTCTGAGTACTGAAGTTAAACTGACTGGTTTGTAATCCCCCAGATTGTCTTTATTTCCCTTTTTATAGACTGGCACTCTATTTGCCCTTTTCCAGTCCTCTGGAATCTCTCCTGTCTTCCATGTTTTTAATGGCTCAGCTATCTCCTCAGTCATCTCCTTGAATATTGTAGGATGTATTTCATCAGGCCCTGGTGACTTGAAGACATCTAACTAGTCTAAGTAATTTTTAACTTGGTCTTTCCCTATTTTAGCCTCTGCTCCTACCTCAATTTCACTGGCTTTCACTATGGTAGACGTCCAATCGCTACTAACCTTTTTGGTGAATACAGAAACAAAAAATCATTTAGCATTTCTGCCTTCCCATATTTTCTGTTATTGTACCCCCCTGCATTGAGTAATGGGCTTACCCTATCCTGGGTCTTCCTCTGGCTTGCAATGTATTTGTATAATTTGTATTTATATTTATTGCTACCCTTTATGTCTCTACCTAGTTTAATATCGTTTTGTGCCTTGGCCTTTCTAATTTTGTCCCTACAGATTTGTGTTATTTGTTTATATTCTTCCTTTGTAATTTGAGGTAGTTTCCTTGGAGGATTAAGCTATGAGAGGCTCAAAAGGAATATTATGTAACAAAGAATTATGCAACCAGAGATCCAATTACAAAAAATTGAATTGCTTAAAGACCTTCTCTGGGAAGTGTAATAATATTTCTGAAGCTATTCATTGTTTCAGTGTTAAATATTTGGAAAAAAATTGTGTCATGGGGTAAGAATGAAACCTTATACATTAGGTATCATCCTCAGCAATAAAAATGGCATACAAAATTCCATTGTGTATTAATTAAGGTATGTAATAGGTGTCAAATGAAGTTATTTTAAAACTGTAAGAAGCACCATTATGACCATATTTGGAATTTGAGCACAGTTCTGGTCAATAATGATAAAAAGAATTGGCTTGAGCCAATGTAATCTGCATGTGAATTTGACTGATTAAAATTGTTTTGCTGAAAATATGCACTTGATGGTGTTTAAAAGGACAAGCTTGTTTATAGACTATTACTGCGGCAGGTTGCTGCAGCTGGGTAAAAATGGGGCATAGGGCAGCTGTTTTCAGGAGGCTGGACAGCCACTTGGAAGCAATCAAACTGAGGAAAATGACTGCACCAAATTCCACTTTCATTTAGATTACTGTATATCAGGAGTAACTACTGAAGTCAATTTAGCTACTTCAGACTTGCACTGGTATAAATATGAACAGAAACTTAAGAACATTCATGAATCCTCTGGCCAGTTGCACGGTGGGATAGCAACCACAGTGCACTGCTGTCCTTGCCTTTGCAAGAGCTGCTAATGTGGATGCACTCCAGCATCACAAGGAGCACAGGGTGGACATGCAATGGTGGTTTTATTCCAGCATTTTAATAAAAGTGGTATAATTTGTGGCACAGAAACTTGCCAATGTAGACATACCCTCAGTGTCTTAGTAGCTTGCAGTATAGGTAGCAGCAGGAGAAGGGCCCAATATGTGTTTACTCTGTCTGTTTTATACCCTCAGTCCATGTGCTTGGAAAACACAAGTCCAGGCATGTCTGGGGGCATAGCTGAGTTTCCCAGCAAGTCTGAGCAAATTCCCTTGGTGTGGCCTCATGCAGATGACTCATTGCATTGTAGCTCCCTTGCTGGACAATGGTTGTTGACGGGTTGATTGATGCCCCGTCCAGGTGTTGGTTACTTTCCTTGCTGTTGCCTCCAGGGAGCTAATAACTGGCTGATTCCCCAACTTACATTATGTTTTAGTGACAACCGTACTGCATAATTCTCATAACTTCATATGCATTAATGCTATACATATATGGATAAATGACTTTCAGCAGATCATAATTTCCCCCCTGATAACTTACAAGGCATGCTTTATATGTAAGATCACAATTATATAACAATGAGGAATATGGGCATTCCAGGACACTCCGCCAAGGTATAAAATGTCAGAGATATAATTAAAGTATTTATTTTCCTAATGTCTGGACACACTTACAGAAATCCTCCCACATTAACTATTTCAGAGATATAGGGTTCAAATTCACTCTATTTAGAAAATGAAGAGGGTATGTATGAATAACTCACAAAATACAATAGGTGACATATTATTATATGCTGGCCGCTGTTGCTGGAATCTAAAAAGAGAAAGTGATTGAGTCAATTCCTCATCATATGAAGATGACATAGCATATTGTGGAATAGGCTGATAGTGAAGGGATGCTGAAGTTCAATCCCCCAGCTTCCCATAGTTCTGCAGCATTCCCCAACACAAGGCACTGCCTAAAATGCTATCCCTTTATAGTTGTTCCCTTTACATGTGTTCCCTTTATATTTGTTCTTTCTTGGTTCATTTCTTTCTTTAACCTAAACGAAAAAAAACATAGACTGAAAAAAAAGGTGTTTTGCTCTCTGTGCATGGAAAACATGACACATGTTTTAAA
This sequence comes from Dermatemys mawii, assembly GCA_007922305.1. Lineage (NCBI taxonomy): Eukaryota > Metazoa > Chordata > Testudines > Dermatemydidae > Dermatemys > Dermatemys mawii. Next base: position 7,475,406 of record ML677401.1, on the reverse strand, counting down.
TTAAAATATCAGGTCTGCACTAGACTTTTAGGTTCCAATCTTGCAGCCCATTCTCGTGTAGATAGTCCTTATTAATGTTCCCTTACCTATGTTCCCTTAAGCAGTGTTGAGCACCTAACTGAAATGCCAGTGGGAGATCAGAGTGCTCATCCCCACTAAAGATAAAGTCCTTAATGAATTAAAAATAAATAAAAATGCACAGGGATATGCATATGTCATAATTTGAATGTGGGCAAGCCTCTCTTTAATCTTTATATATTTATGGTTCTGTCCACATGGAGCTTTAAGCAGAGTTTAGGAATTGTATTTAAACCCATATTTAATAGAAACTGGTTTAGCCAGAATTGTAACAAGTTTAGCCAGTAAATGTGATGGGGCAAACCATGTTAGAACTATGCTTGAAAATACAGTTTAGATTAAACATCTCTTTTTACATATGACTGCAATGTGTCCCTATCCATAGTGATCCCCAAGATGTGTTAGGAACTGGATTATCTAGAATCACCTTTGAACAGAGTTTAATCACAGTTCCTTAAGTCATTTCCCAGCCCAGTGTGATCAGGGCCTTGAAGGCATGGCAGCAGTAATGTCTTGAGGCATAGCTTAGAGGTGGATGCTAACTAAACTGAGAACTTCCTAGTTTTTCTGAATTTGTTTGTCACTCTTAATAAGGCTTTATCTTAATTGTATGCGTGTGTTGGGGGCGGGGGAAAGAGAGAATTTAACCTTTTACAGTTAAAAATAAGATAGCAATAAATATATTGAATTATGCTAGGGATAAATGTAATTTATTCCTTTTGTGTCCCACTGGCTTTCCCCACCCTTCTGTTGAAAAGATCTTTAGAAAGCAACGTAACATAATTTAGAATCTAACATTGTGAGCATGCTGGTGCAGGCTCCAACTATTCTGTTAATCCTTTAGGCTGGCTTTCTTGGAATTTCTATCTATTTTAACATGAAATATGTATATTACATTTTAACATCTATATTATTGCAATATATTGTTCTATTCTTAGTCTTTTTAAAGCTATGTGTATCAGTGAATGGGAATAGCTCTGATTCCATTTCCAATACTATATTATTTTAAATTGAAATAATAAATGCCATAATTATTAATAACTAAAGTGTATAAGCATTGAAATCTAATTAGAACCAGCCTCAGGGATACTGCAACAATAATTGCTAACAAGTGTGTACTACGCCATTTTTCATTTTTTAACTTCCTCTTTATGCCACAATCTTCAGTTGAAAATCTTCCACAGAAGGCAGGTCCTTGGTGTATTGTGTAGTAAGTACGGCCCCAAAGTTGTGACTTTTTATTATTTAAGAATTGCTCAGGCATCAAGGCCTTTTAGAAAAGACAGAACAGAGGGCTGACAGAATAAAAACCCAAGATATAATGGCTAGATTTCTTCAACAGTCTGAAGAAAATCACAGTTGCTGCAGCCTTTTGCAAGAAGGCACCACTGGTGTAGCTAAAAGAAACTTCCCCTTTTTCCCTGTCTGTGAATGAATGAATTTTTTTTTAAAAATCAAACATTAAGATATGCTATGATGTGCTAGATACAGTACTGAAAACAGGGGACTTGATGGAATCTAATATTGCAATTAAATAAAGTTATAAGTATAAAATGGATGTCAACTATTTGTGATACGGCTTAGGGCAAAATATTGCAAGTTTTAATGACAAGGTTTACCTCACAGGCAATCCTGTTTGGAAAAGAAAGGAGTTGTGTTCATATTGATTTTTTTTAGTTTAAGTAATAAAGTGAAGTAAGGCTAATATTCGCAATCAAGCATGCTTATACTATCAAGTTAATTAAATGCACCTATGATGAAAGAAGCAGCAAATAAAGAGAACTGAAATCAAATATTGTGTTTATAAGGACACCTGGTCTCAGAGTGGAAGAATCAGAAATGTAACTGTTTGGTTAATAATGCACAGATTCAACTCAGCTATTCATACCAAGGTCCCACCAATTTATTAAAACAAACAGAACAGAAATGGAAGATTTATACAGCTTTCTGATCTGCTGGAGAACAAGAGTTCTTGAAGTGTCTTTGCACTGTATAATGGAAGTTTAAAGACCATCAAAGAATATAGAGAGAGATAGTATAAAATGTATGAACTTTAAACTGGATATTTCAGCAACTAGCAGAAGGCTGATGGAGAAACTGAAACCGGAACAAGCAAAATTGAAAAGTTAGCCAAGGGATGCACCACTAAAAGGACCATGGAAAGTGACTTGCAGAGGTAAATTGCTTATTAGAGCAAACCAGCCAGTGTTCAAGGTATGTCCCAAGATGGTTCTACCAACAGTTACAGCCTAATTTGTCTTACACAGAGTGATGTGACAAAATGCATTGCATAAAGAGACTGGAAAATTCCAGTCCAAGTTGCGAGAACTGGAAAGCTGATATCTTGTTCCCTGATTGGATGGTGAAAGAGGACAACTCTAATTTTGGCTGGACATTTCAAATCTTCGGTAGGAGTATGGGTCATGTTGTATGGATATTAATTGTAAAGACGTAAAGAGTTGAGGGTGTTTATAATTTTTTAAGGTTAATTTTAAATAGAGACTTTGCTTTTATTTGGTGAATACTTAAAAGCATTTATTTCAATTAAAAGTTTATTGGTTAAACATAAGAAAGAACAAGTAATTAAGTGAGCAGTTATACTAAAATTGTGGTTGAGTGGTTATGCAAAACAGTTTAATTTTTTTCAATGTTAAAATATTAGTGTTTATTTTTAGAGTAACTTTTTTGATGGAATAAAGATTAATTCTACTTTTAGTTTTGGTGTTAAACGTCTTTACTTATTCTTCTTTTTTAATAAACCAACACAAGGTGGAGGAGAGACAGGATAGAAAAGATGGATGAAATATGGCTTTTGTTGATGTTTTTGAAACACTGGAAAGTTATGTGTGGATGCTTTGGCTGACAAATCAACCACAACACTTCCTGATTGGACCCTAGGTGGTTGTGACTTGGTTAGGGCAGTTATTTTGTTGGATTATTTTTAAGACAAGGAAGGTTAAGATGGATGAAATACGATTGATTTCAGGATCTGATGAAAAGTCAAGAGAATGAGATAGGAATTGACAGGAAGAAAGAAACAGTGGGGCAGAAAATAACAACGGGAAGGGAATAACATACACAATATAGGATTCCCACGGCCCCCATTGGATCGGAGTGGTGAACTGCAGCCCGTGGGAGCTGCGATTGGCCAAACCTGTGGACGCAGCAGGTAAACAAACCGGCCGAGCCCACCAAGGGTGCTTAGCCTGCGGGGCCGCGTGCCAAGGTTGCCGATCCCTGACCTAGTGCTATAGGGTTAGAAAACAGTCTGACCCATAATAAGGGTGTGTGTCAGAGGACAGACCCATCTGGAGTGCTCCCTATGGCAAGCCACAGTACAACATGCACCCTCAGTTTCCCCTTTCAGATAACCACTTAACTTCACTTCAGGCATTTCTCTCTCAATAATATCCCTCCTTAAGGCTGATTTATTATTATAATCTCATGCAAAATAGTTCATAATAAAAATCTCAACATTACATCCATTCATCACCCTCACATAAATAGCCATTAAGATCATCTGACAGCCCATTCCACAAGACCCCACATGCCACATCCTGATGCCTTCGACCATGCCCAGACTCTCAGTCCTCTTTTGTCCTAACCCTTCCACCTGGAGTAAAACTCTGCTCTTCCCCACAGGAACCCCGTACAGCCTCCCTTCTGGGAGCATCCTTGCCAAGGGAGCATCCCTCACTCCCCATGGCTCTCAGAATACCTCTGGCTCCAGATCCCTGGCCCTGGAGATGTTAGTGGATAAGCTCCTCCACTGTTCCTCTGCCTTTAGCCCTCTCCAGCCCTTGGGCTCCAGGTCTTCAGCAGGCAACATCCTCTGCTGCTCCCTGTCCTTCAGCCCTTTCACATCCTGGTTCTTTGCCTCATGGTTGCCACCCAGCAACCCTTCTCCTGCCTTGACCCTTCTCCTGGGAACCACAATCAGTCTCCAGGCTTTCCTTGGCAGCTCTCACCTCTGGCCCTGCTCCTGAATGATCCAGGCCATGACTCACCAGGTCTCTCTTTTCCTAAGGCCCACATGCCCTATTTTAAGTGTAATGAAATGGCCAAGTTGGAATGTACTGATAAGGCACAGGTGCACCGGCCCTGCTCCCTCTTAAAGGGTTAGGGTCATCTTGTGACAGGATGAAATGCTGAAATTGCCAGCAGGTGCACTTTGATGGAGCTGACCACCAAACCTGATTTTTTTAAGTTCAACAAATAATCCAAAGTTTTTTGAATCATAGATTGCGTAGAAGACATACCATGGCTGGCCTCCCAGAAATGCTTCCATTTACTAAGGTAAGTAGCCCTTGTAGATGGTCTGGTACTATTAAGTAGGACTGCTTCTGAACAGTCCTACTCTGGGCGTAAGCCACTGAGGAACCAGGTCATGAGGCATAGCAACTGAAAGTCTGGGTACAACACCTGCCTGTGAATCTGGGATATCAAGTCCTTGACTAAAGGGAAGAGTAAGGGTTTCCTGATGGACCACTTGTTCGGATCCCAGAAACATGGCTGCCTTGCCCAGGCTGGTGTAGCAAGTATCATTTTGCCTTGCTCTTGCTTCAGCTTCAAAATTATCTTGGGAATCAATAGCACCAGAGTGTGAGCATAGAGAAGGTCCTATCCTTAGGGAAGAGAGATGCATCTGAGATGCACCCAGGGCTGTGACTTGCCCTGGAATAGAAAAGGGAATATTTTCTATTCTGATGAGTTGCAAATAAGTCCATGTGGCTTGTCTTGCACCATCGATGCAGGAGGCCTGTCCAAAGCACATAACAAGTGGTGCTGATCCTTGGTGCTCTGCAGAAGTTTGGTACCAACGAGTCGATCAGTGCTATATAGAGAAACCTCCCCCACCAGGAATATGTTTCCATAATGTAGTGGTTGCCCAGTATTGACTTCTGACAGGGTTTTGGAACCAAGAGGGGGGACTTCCCTTCTTCAGGATCAGTTTCTGTAGTGCAATGGAGATGTGGATCGAGATGCCGGAGACACTCCCCATAGCACCCACTCTAGTGATGGGGCTGGTATGGTACCAAAGGCCAGTTTTGTCTAGATCAGGCACTCCATTTTCTCAATCTGCTCTTGTCAGAGTGACTCCTATGGGAGTGGGGACAGTCCTTGAAGGAAGTCCTGCATACCCTCAAATGGGAGATGTAGGAACCCTTTTCAGGCTCTTAGGAGGAGTGTGAATAATCCACTGACTGAGGTGATACTGATTCCAGACAAAGAGTGGCTTCCACAAGGATGTACCTGAAGCGTTCTCTCTGCTCCCTACTTCTTATGTTGAAGCACCAGCAAATCACACACCTGCTCCTGACACAAAGCTCACCCAAGCACTTCAGACAGGAGTAAGGGCTGCTCACGGCAGTTGCTTTGTGACACCCAGAGCAGGGCTTGAAGTCAGGGGACCCTGGCACAGGCTTTCCTGGTACTAAGCAGAGCCCACAGTCCGGTAAGTACTAATAGTGGAGAATATGTTAAATGAGAGGGTGGGGGAAGAAAAAAGGTCCAAGGACTCAAAATGAGTACCATTAACTAATAACAAGAATTAACTGTTATGGCTTGTTTGCAGAACTAATGAGCTAACAGACACACTTACCACCAATGTTAAGAAGGAACTGGTTTGGCAGGACGGCTCTGCCCTTATGCTCTTGGCTCAAAGCATGAGGATACCAGATCACAGGTGTGGTCACCGCTATAAGTATTACTAGGGAAAACTCTTTGGCAATGGTGCACAAGACACACCCAAACATCACTGCTAATGTAATGGACATATGCAAACACTCAAAGAAGAATTTCAATATTAGTAGTTTTGCCAGTATTAGCCTTATTTAATTCCCATTAAAGTCAGGAGGATTCTTTTCATTACTTTAATGGATGTTAGATTGGCCTTATTTGATGTTAACTTTGCCTGCTGAACTTTTTCAATGATATTTGTGGGAGAAGATTTACCATTAATAGTCAAAGTCTACAGATGCAACATTTATATTGGAGGTGTTTCAAAAAACACTATGGGCAATCACCTTGACACAGATATATACTGCACCTCAACCAGTACCATTGGTACATACAAAAGTGCATAGTATACATCATCCTTCAGTGAAATTAGCAGTCAAGAGGTTAAAATATGGCTTCAGTGGCTTTAGCTCTTTGCTGTCTTAGTTTAGATAATCTTGTTCTGAATAATCATTTGGGTGCATGTATTGCAGAGGAATCAGATTAACTGCAATCAAGTTGAAGATGATTAGATGGAATCTGGCCACTTTCTTGTCTTTTTTCTGTGTTCTTTACCATACTGTAAGATTAGCAGAATGGTGTTTTCCACTGAGTATGTATTTGACAAGATTAAAAAAAGGATTAATGAAGCAAGCTTCTTCAGTTATAAGAAGGCAATTCTGATAAACTGTAAAACTGACCCAAATTTTTGATTCATCTCTTGCTTCCCTTTACATTATTACACAAGTACTAAGAACCTTATGTCTTCAGAATACAACCACTCCTTTTATTACTACTTTGTTGTATTGGTTCCAACTGCTCTAGATCATCTGTCTGGCATGTTAAAAACTGTATTTTCTGATTCCACAGGCACCTCTTTGCTCCAAGACTCATCATTTTAGCCCTAAAAATTGCTGGTGCTCTAAACTAAAATTTGCACTATGCTCCATAATTTTTCATACCTACTGGTTCTAGCCTATCTTAATGGAATAATACCTCTAGCACTGGGCTTTTCCCTGCTGTGCTGAATTGGTACTTCTGAAAGGAGCTTCTGTGCTCAGCATGTGAAATGTTAGTTAAGACAGTGAGGGAGAAAAGTCTAGTGTCAGAGAGAGAATACATTAAGATACTATCAAAAAGTGGGATTGGAAGAGATTAGGGGGAAGAGCTGAAACATAGGAGAAGAGAAATGGAAAGGCAGAGAGGAGATAGCAGATGAAAGGGGGCAAAGGTAAGAACAAAGAGAGGAAGAGAATGGGGAACAGCAGATGAAAATAGAAGTGGAAAGGAGGAATACGGAATAGCAGAGAAAGGAATGGAAACTTTGATGAGGAAAGAAGGGAAAATGTGAGTGAGTGAGAAAGAATGGGAAAGGAAGATAAAAAGGCAGATGGCAGACAGGGAAAGAAGACACAGATAAGTAATGTATGGTAAATGGAGGGAAAGCAAGTGATGGGATCAGAGTAAAAAAAGAACAGGGAAAATGGAAGTGATAAGGGGAAGTGTGAGAGAGATGGCTAATGGGACAAAGAGAGAAGCATCTGGAATAGATGGGTATTTGTGTGGATGGTCATGACCTCATGACATTTGTTCTGTCATTGTCTAACATGGGGCCTGCTCCTGGAAACATTTAGGGTATGTCTACACAGCATTTTGGAGCCCACAGGAGAGAGTCTCCCAGCCTGGGTCAACAGAATTGGATCGTGAGGCTAGTTCAAGTGCTCTGAAAATACTTTGTACACAGTGCTCAGAAGTTGGGGCACATGCTGAAGCATGGGCTCTGAAGCCTAGGAAGGAGAGTGGGTACAGTAAAGAATTAAACAGCAAGATAAAGTCTCTAACTTTCAAAGAACCTCAGGCCCCTTTTTCGTTGCCTTGGTAAGGTCCTGTCACCAGGCCTCAACCAGCTTGAGCTATTGTGCTGCTCCTTTTCAGGAGCTCTGAGTGTAGGTCAGTTTATCTCCATTGCCTGCCCGTCAGTGAGCTACTCTTTTTAAGCTCTTCCTCCAACCTGTGCAAGCTTTGCAGATGCAGTGGAATGGGACTGCCTGGGACCAGAGTATCTCTTTAACCCCTTCCCTTCCAGTGCATGGTTTGTACACCCCATCACAGGATATATGGGTGTGCCTGCATGGATCAGATTGCAGGATCTGGGCCTTTAAAAGTATGTGCACATGCCCATTTGATGTACCATTTAAACTGTATACCAAATATTCTGAAAATTATTAGTGCCTAGGAGCCCTAATCATGATCCAGGACCACACTGTGTCAGGCACTGTACAAACACAGAACAAAAGATGGTCCTTGCCCTTAGGATCTTACAGTCTAAGACAAAATACAAGAAATAAGCAGTTTTATTATTAAATGTTCTTTTGTTTCCAATTAAAATAAGGAAACTGCTGAACAAAATTTATCCAGTTTTATAACGACGAAGTCTGTGATTTTAGCTACCTGAGAGAGTTCCTCAGGGACAAAAAGCCCTAAAGCCCCTCAAGCCCCTATACAGGAGCAATTTAGGTCTCTGCAGATATAACAATTTGATTTACAAGTGCACTAAGGGCTGCATCCTGCTGGAAATGAAACATTTCCCAAGTCCAGCTCTGCTTTTCAATCTCTGTAATTTTTTCGTTAGATCAAGAGTTACTCATTTTTGTTGGCAATAAAAAAATTCCAATTTGAACTGCCTTGTGTCTTCAATAGGAATTTTCCCAAAGTGCAGAAATAAAAATGTAAAACTTTGCTGTGTTTCATTACTTTTATTCTTTTGAACATTGCTTCTCTGAAAGCTCTGTGTGAAATTATTAGAAGACAGGTTTTGAAATGCTTGTGAAAGTAGATGCATATATGGGGCTCAAAGGGCCTTATTTAAAAAAGAAATTTGCCAGTTACCCAGATCTCTGGTTGGTTATGCCCATTCAAGGATACAGAATCCATCATTCGTATGATTATTTTTACATCTGAACTTTTTTTTATACTAGATAGACTTGAAACTTTCAGGGTCATTTGCCCAGCATGTAGTGGAATGTCCTGTGCTATAGATTCCAATTAGCAAGACCATGTTCAATGGTCCTGTACCACCAATGCTGTCTAACTGCTTTCCACTTGGCTTTATATGTTTCTTCTTTGTTGCAGCTGCAACCAGGTCTATCTACCCTTTGATGGAAAATTTTCAATTACCCCAGGGAGAAGCTTTTAGCTTTATTAAGCATTGAAGTCTATACATTTGTTCTTTAGTTGAAGAGCAGTTCAAAAGAAGAGTTTCTGAGGAAGTAATCTGATAAATTAGGATAAGTCTTGTGGACTTCCACTGCTAATGTTTTTCTGTAATCTGAGCCTAAGAATCTGCCAACTCAATATACTGTTTAGCATTTCTTTAACACTTTTAGCCCCTGAGAGATGTTTCTTACACTTCTTTACAAGTAAATGGCTCTTTAGTGGTTGTGAGACTGCTGTGCTCTTGGCATAAAATTGATGTCACAGAAAACCAGATAGCTTAGGCACTATGTGACAGGATACAAATAACTTCATTAATTATGATCTAGCTTGGGTGGACACTGAGAGAAAATTGTCCCTATTGTTGGCCATGTGAATAAACTGGTGGGTTCAGTTCTTTGCTGATGTGTCTATGTCACTGCAACTAATTTTGGTAATCTCATAAGAGAAACAAAGGATTGGATACACATGGTAGCTGAACTACCTTCACATTGCGGAAGTGGGCTTGCTAGGACAGTGTGGTAGCAAAGTGACATGGAGGAAAGCTTGTACTACTGCTATGTAAGCTGTATCTCTCCTACGGCTACAAAGAGAGCTTCCCTTTCTAATGCTGTCAATCTTGTACCTTCCTTCATCAGTGGGTTCATTTATATAAATAAATGAGGCTGTCACTTATATTTTTTAGTGTTTGAAAATTCCACAAAAGTTGCATGTCAGTGATTTGAAATGGAATCCTTCATTATTGCCTCTATCTCACAAATTAATTTATTACTGCATTTGAAGTCCTAAATGCCTCTTGAGAAAGCTGAACATATGCTCCAACAATCTACCCATAAAGAGCAAACATGAGAGTTAGAAATTTAAAGAAGATAATCTTGTAGTGGTATGAAAATCCTGTCATTCTTGCTTTACTGTTTTTAAGCTTCACATAATGCTGTCTCTCCACCCACCCCCTTACTTCCGTAGAGGTTCAGCTCTTCCTAACTCATCCTGTTCTGAGCGATGGGGGGAAAACAGACTCATTCTGATATGCTGAGCAAAGGGCACAAGAACTAAGTTTATTTTTAATATCATCAAATTAGTCAGAATAACACCAGTGTTCTTTAATGGAACATATTGTGGTAGGGGTTCTCAAGAAAGAGGGGCGAGGAGAGACATATATAGCAGAGGATTTCTGAAGCACTCATTTTTGTATATATAGGTGATAACAGCTATCAGTTTCATGCACCGGTGATAGAATTTACACAACCAAATGCCATTTTGCCAGAAAAAAATACCCATTTTAATTAGTCTGGTAACACACAGTGCTATACCCTCGATCATTACCCAGACTGTCCAAAGACATAAGACTATTACTACTATCACCAAAAAAAAAGGACTTTGGTGAAGTTCTCTGCTGTGCAGTGATCCAGCACAAGGCCTACTACCACTTGAGATATGTAGGCCGTGCACTGTCCCTCTGATAGGTATGAATTTCACCCTTTATTAGTAATTAAAACCCTCTAAAATATTAAATAAATTAAAAGAAATCTAGAACCTTTTGATCTCTTTATCATCTACTTACAAATAAACCAGTCCATGAACCCTAAAACAGAGGAGAAATGATTAACAATATAGAAATTATTTCTACATCTAAGTCCCTCCTAGTGGCATCAAAGCTTTGGCTTCTCTTTAACAAAATGAAAGTCACCTTACATGAACAACTAAGAGTGATTCTGCTCTGCACAATGATCTGTAAAATCTGGCACTATGGTCAGATTTTACAGATCAGCAAGTCAGCAGGTAAAATTCTGAACACACAGAGCGCAGCATAGCTGCTTAAACTGAGGGTGCTTCAGCACCCCCTGGCTTGAAGGAGTAATAACAATCCAAATATATAGTTTCTGCTTACAGCACCCCACACTGTAAAAATTGTTCCAGCACCATTGGGGCACAGAGCTGTTAAGGAAGAAGGTGCTGTTTTTAACCTATTACCTTTTCAGAGCAAGTCTGCATTTTAAGGTGTATGCTAAGAATTATTTTGTTATTTTGCATTTTTTTTAAATAACCTCTTAAAAACTTAAAAATAACCTTCTGCCAATTTTGTTGAACTGTGATATTTTCTCTAGGGTTTCTTATGAACTCAAGACACCGAGGATGAATGTCATTTTCTTTTTTTATATCAGTCCCATCAGTGGATGGCAACCCAACTCAGTGAATGAGATTTATTAGCCAGTTTGTGCTCCCTCAGATAGCTGAATAGATGATGCTGCAACAACAAAGCATAAATATTTTAAAGTGCTTCAAAAATAATGCCTATTTTGGTTTGGTTTCAGTTTACAAGCAACAAATTGGTAGATATAAAAATAATTCACATTTAGAATTATTAGAAAAAATCCAGTTCCCACTGGATTTATAACAATATTAAACTACCATGAATAACAATTTGGGAAAGAACTACCTGATAATATCCCTTCTGTAACTGGTTGACTGACCCTAAGAACATGTGTAGGACTGCACAGTTTTTGCTGAGTCACACTAGGTACAGGTGCTAAAACCCTGTGTTATGGTACAAGGTAATTACTGCTAGTCATGCTGGTACATGCAATTTAAGGAGCTTGGACAGAGGAGATACTGTGGAGAATCCTAAAAGAGCCAAGACTGGAGAGGAAGCTTATGCTAAGGTTTATGCTGTGTTGCTTTTTGAACTTTTGAGGATGGGTTACAAATGCAGCGTATTAACAAGTCAAAAATAAAAGCTGCCCTCAGTACAAGACAGAGAAAATGTTGATTTGTTTCTTTTTCTAACTTGGCACCTAAGGTTAGGAAGCTTAGTTCACATTGCTCAATACAGCCTCGTAAATAAACATCCTAATTTCTGAAGGGGCCCTTCACCTGCTGCACCCATTGAAATTAACACAAATTTTCAGGGGTTCTCTTGATAATTTAGCCAGCCAAATCTGAAAAAATTGGCCATGGTCCCTGCAATCTAAATAGACAGCACAAATCAGATATGAAAATCATTGAATGGGTTACTCTACAGAGGCTTTGTTTTGCATGCTATAATGGAGAATTGACAGCATTTTTGTGACATAGCTTAGCATTCGTATGTTTCACAGAATTTGAGGATGAATTTGAAAGATGAGAGGATAGGCATATGGTATGCTGGGATGGAGAGGATGTTCCAGCCATAGGAAGCAAGGTGGAAGAAGGCATGAGAATGAAAGGAGAAGGGAGAGGGGAGAGTAATCGGCAGTGTTGGAAGAGGTAGAGAAATAGGACCAGTGATGCAGTGTGCTGAGCCTTGCCGAAGAGGGGCTCTCTCCTTCACAAGATTTATCTATGGGAAAGCAAGTGTCTAGCGAGTATCCACAGGTAAATTAAATACTCAACTTAAAATTCAGTTAAGTAAGGTGTATACTAAATTCCATGAGATTGATTATAGTGGAGTCTATAAACTGCACTGTGGGTAAAACAAGGACTCCAGAAAGATCACCTTGTTAGGTTAGTAAGATCACTGTTGCAGACATGATGCCCTAGGTAAAGTTGGTAGTAGCCCTTGCCTCTGTGCCTGCCCCTGAATGCTACAGGAGCTCAGCAGCCGGAAAATGCATTTACCTTTGCTCCCTCAAGCGGCTGCATAACTATCGTTTTTTAAATTACATGATCACAGGCACCATCGGATTAAGATCTCGAGCTGGCAGAGATACTAACCTTCACTAGAGCAAATCTTTACTCTGATGGAGCATAGATGCTATACCAGAAACTCTGCACTAGCATAGTGTGACGTTGCATTCCATATGTTTTATGGAAATATGTTTATGAATGTGAATATGATGCAAAAGGTCTCTTGTAAGGTATCATAACAAAGGTTGTAACCTACTGACTATATTCCTCCTATTTGTATGCATGTATCATTCTTGTATCTGAAGCTAGAAATATGAAGTATAACTCTGACGTCCTATTGTAATTATGCAAAGTGTGGATCATGAATGGTGGTTTAGAATCTTGATGGTTCCTATTGACTAGGACAATTGGTTGTAAATGGTTTATTTACCTGCAAGCCTTCCTGTGTAAGAGTGGGCCAACCCAGGAAGAATGGAGATTAGGGGATTTTACCGTGACATATGACCAGGTCACATGATAACGAAATCCATCTTAAATCTGGTCCTTTTTCATTTTGAAGGAGGGGCAGGGACCCAGAGACACAAAAGATTCCTGCCTTGTGCCAGTGCTATAAAAAGGGGGGTGGAGCAGGACGAAAGGGCCAGCCAGCCATGAGAAAACCCCTCCTTATCACCTGAGATGTCTGCTGGAATTAACAAGGACTGTACTGGGGAAAGGACTGGGCCCAGACTAGGAAGGAGTCTAGTCTGTCAAAGAAGCTTATTGGAGCATCTTTGAGGGCAAGATATTTCCTGTAATCTGTTTCTTAATATATTAAGCTTAGGCTTGCATGTTTTGTTTCACTTTTGTTTATTAATAAACCCAGAGTAAGTGATTAATTCCTGGGTTTTAATCAGCTGTGTATCTCTCTCTATCACTATTAAAGAGAGCAGACAATTTAAGAATTTACCCTGTATAAGCTTTATACAGAGTAAATCAGATTTATTTGGGGTTTGGATCTCACTGGGAACTGGGTGATGGAGACAGGTAACCTGCTGAGCTGTTTTCAGTTACGTCTGCAGCTTTGGGGGAGTGGACCAGATCCTGGGTCTATGTTGCAGAAGGCTAGTGTGTCTGGCTCAACAATACATGGTTCTGGAAGTCCCAAACTGGCAGGGAAAATGGGCTCAGAGTTAATTTCAGCACATCGGGTGACAGTCCCGAGGGGCTCTCTGTGACTGATCCCATCACAGCTAGCATGCTCACAGGGGAGAGGGAGCTCCGTGGTTTGAGCATTGGCCTGCCACAGCCAGGGTTGTGAGTTCAACCCTTAAGGGGACCATTTAGGGATATGGGGAAAAAATAGGGATTGGCCCTGTTTTGAGCAGGGGGTTAGACTAGATGATCTCCTGAGGTCCCTTCCAACTCTGAGATTCTATGATAGTGCTTTCATCCCTCTGCCATGTTCCAGCTGATGTGATATAGATCATATAATCTGAGTAATAGCATCTAAATGTGTAATTAAAGATTACATCTCTATACTGTATAATCTTTATTTATAATTTCATATGCATCAAAGGAGAGTTAAGATTGACAGCACAAATAGCACTCTTGGACTTTTGAATTCTTAACCACAAAGTCCTTAACATCCTATTACCATAACTGAGGTGGTGGCTGTTTTTAAATGGAATATGTAAGTGTGAGATTTAACATCACAAATCAGAGAGGTAGCCGTGTTAGTCTGGATTTGCAGAAGCGATCAAGAGTCCTGTGGCACCTTAAAGACCAACAAAAGTATTGAAGCGTAAGCTTTTGTGGGCTAGTGTCCGACGAAGTGGGTATTAGCCCACGAAAGCTTATGCTTGAATACTTTTGTTAGTCTTTAAGGTGCCACAGGACTCTTGGTCGCTTCTGCAACATCGCAAATGTACAAGGCATATTACAAACCAGTTCTTCAGATAAATTGTATTGATTTCACTGGGCATTACTTGTGTCCTGGGCCTTGGAGGTAGAGAAATCAAGGCCCCAAATAATCAATCAGACATGTTCCTTTCCCAAAAACACTTGCTATTTAACTGAGAAACAAATAAAACATAGGGCAATAACTCATATGTAGGATGGCATGGGGAGATCAGTATAGAATGCTTGAGGAAAAATAGGTTTTAAAGAGGGATGTGAAGGATGGAAAAGAGGGCATGAGAATCCCATTTAGAGGTCACATACCTTGGTATTTATATGCTTTACCTGCTTTTACACGGGTATCTGCTCCTGTCAAGGTGACTTCACTTGCTCCTAGTGATGGTTTTGGGGCCAGTCAATGATCAACTTCATAAAGGAGGACTTCAAGGTGCTGGTGAACTGCCTTCTTCAGGGGCTAATCTGGCGACCTGGTATGGGAGTTGCCAGAAGGACAGACTATGAATGGGAGTGCCCCAAAGCTGTGGGAGGCTATAAGAGAAATCTGAAAGTTGTTAAAAAAAAAAAAAAGGCAGAAGGCACTGCAAGGAAGTCAAGAGGATGGCACCAACCTGGCAGCGGCAGGAAAGAGGAGTTCTGGTCAGAGCGAGAGAGGGGACATATGTTCTGTTGCATGAGGAGTATTGTGGTTCTCTAGTCCACCCTATGGAAGGTCATCCATTGCATTAGAAAGATGAACACTACTCTCATGAGCTTGCAGGCCTCAAGGGTGTGTGCAGGAAATGTTTGTGCCTTAATGCATGTTTCTAACCAGACAAAACGTACACAGTGTAACTTCTTCCAACTGCTCTTCCTCCTGCACCCCAACTCCCCACACTGTATTTCCTCTTTCCAGGTCATGTCTTGAGTTCCATACCCATGCAGCTAGACATGAGCTCACCAGAATCCAAAAATCATTGCAATGTGAGGGAAGACAGTCAGATAATGAGCACTGCTGGAGATACTCTTGCAGCTCACAGCTACTGTTCATCAGAGTACTCAGATGGTTTTGGAGAATAAAACCTTTAACAAGAAGACCATCAAGCCAGCAGCAGTCCCTCAAGGTAGCATTGGCTAGCACCAGCCCATATCTCTAGTGGCAAGAGCTGCCAAGCCCCAGAGGAGATGTATCTGAGGCAGAGAAGGAGGAGAGAAATGATACCTGGGTGAAGGATCACTGCCTTCATTTTGTTCCTTCATCACTTCGCAACAAGGAAGGTTGATAAGGGCACCAGGGCCCTCCCTCTCTACCAGGCTCTGGCCAAAGGGCCCTATGAAAGCTAGTGATATTAAACATGTTGAAGTGCTTCAACTCTGCCCTCCTGGGCCACTTCCTACCATTCACTTCTCCACACAGCCTTAAAGTCGTTCACGCTGAAGTCCAACAGAAGATAGTCCAAACAACTGAATCTTCAGCCCAGCTGCTAGCCCTTTTCCTTGCAGGTTAGAACCATCTTCAAAGTGGCCCAAGTTCCTGGGTTTCACTCCCACTGCATGGGGGCTGTCACAAGCTCCCTCCATCCAGGATTTTAGGCAGGCAGCAGTCCTTGATAAGCCCCTCTCTCCAGCCAGGATCCCCTTGCAGTGCTCAGTCTCCAGGCTTCTCTCAGTCCTCAGACTGAGGGAGGAAGGTCCCTGTTACCTCTCACTTGGGTCCCCTCCTTAGTCCCTCCTCTAGGGGCTGAGATAGCTGATATCTGTCACTTGCAAACTTCTCTCTTGCAGTGAAGACTTCTGCTGTGCCCTTACTCAGGAGCTCCCACAATAGCTCTGTCTTGCTATCCTTCTGCTCCACTTCTGAGCTGTCTGCCTCCTATTTGAGCTTCTCCTCCAGCTGGACCCACTCTGCAGGTGTGGCAGGGCAGTGTCATCTGTGCCCAGAACTGCTCCTTAACTCCTTTTGTCCCAGTGTGGGGTTTTACACCTCATAGAATCATAGAATATCAAGGTTGAAAGGCACCTCAGGAGGTCATCTAGTACTACCACATACTCAAAGCAGGACCAATCCCCAACTAAATCATCCCAGCCAGGGCTTTGTCAAGCCTGACCTTAAAAACCTCTTAGGAAGGCGATTCCACTACCTCCCTAGGTAACCCATTCCAGTGCTTCACTACCCTCCTGGTGAAAAAGTTCATCTAGGAACCTGGGTGGATATTAGGGGAGGGATAAGGGGTTGCCTTCCTCTGCAGCATGGATCACTGACAGGTTTAAACTAGTGTAAATGGTGAATTCTCTATAACTTGAAGTCTTTAAATCACAATTTGAGGGCTTCAGTAACTCAGCCAGAGGTTATGGGTCTATTATAGGAGTGGGTGGGTGAGGTTCTGTGTCCTGCGATGTGCAGGAGATCAGACTAGATAATCATGATGGTCCCTTCTGACCTTACAGTCTACGAGTCTAAAAAAGCTGGAACAGCTCCTCTCATTAGTCTTTGATTTTCACAGACAGCATAGACTCAGTCCATGAGTCAGCACACAGATTTCCATGGTGGCAAGGCACCTACAAGAGTCCTGTGAGTCCACCATGTGTACTAGTTGTGGCAGCACAACCCCAACATAGTAGGCCCCACCAATCTGTCACCTGTCAAGAACTGCTCTTACCGCCAACAGTACTGTGCCAGCCAAATGCCCCCACTCATTGCCACAAGGTACTCAATACACAAATATTTAACCACAGAGGGCCACAAGCCAAGTAACTGAAGAAGAGAATGGGGGCACATCCCATCCCCCTCATGTCCATGTTCCATCTTTTTATTTCCCCATACCAAGGAGAACCTTGGAACGCCCTGGACAGACCTAACTCTTCGGTACCTACCTCTGGCTTTGCCTCATGTGAAAATCCTTGTTGGATGCCTAACAATAAAGCAAAAATATTGAGCTCCCCCGCTCCCAACACCATGCACAGCTGGCTTGCATATGCTTAAATCACTCTTGATTGGGACTATGTGCAGACATTGAAATTCCCTACAGGGGACTGTGCCCTTAGCTGGCAGGAAGTGCTGTCTATACTTACTGGAAGAGCGTGTTCTGATAATGCCAAACTTATGTCCTCCAGTCAGTACATATCCTCTGACAATATAGGGAAACCACGTGAGCTGACATCACTTGACCTTTATCTCCACCTCTCAAATTAAGAGCACAGCACTGAGGTGGCAGCTGGAAACATTTTTATTCATGATTTAAAAAGAAAAAACAACAAAAACACACACACACACACACACACACTTGTAATCTAAAGCTAATATCTTCTCTTCATTGACCTGGGGCCATTCAGTACAGAAAAAAAGAGCATGTGAGCCCTTGCTGGATGGGAAACATGTAATAATTTTTAAATACACTATTTTCACAAATGAATACATTCCCTAATTACTCTTATTTCCATCATTCATATAACTTTGATTTATCTTTGATACAGGGAGCAGCATGGCCCACAATGGGTAGAGCACAAGCACAGGTGTCTAGGATACAGCTCTCCTGTTCCCAGCTATAGGAGCTTTATATTCTCCATGCCTCGATGTCCCTATCAATAAAACAGGGATAATACTTACTCATCTTCATACAGTGTTTTGAGATCTTTTGACGAAGAGCAGCCCTTTAAGAGTTAAGATTTATTAATACTTCTGGATTGACTCGCCTCTAATTTTACATTGGTATTTAACAATTCAATCTCTTTTTCCTACTATGATTTTGAAAAGTGAGCTGATGGATAATTATCAGGTGTATCATAAATATTCATTGTTTACATGGGGCCAGGTAGGGACTGGTCCTTTCATGGGTGTGTTTTTGAGGGTAGAAGCAAAGAGCTTCCATCCTCTCTGTTGATCTTACACAAGAACTAGTCTTAACTGCAGTCTCTTCACTCAGAAGAGCACAGACACTGCTCCTTCTGTGCCACCCATGTGGCATCTCAAAAGGAAAGAGGAGGCAGAGTCTCTCCCCCACCACAGCAACTCTTTTACAGTCCACAGATCAGGCTGAATGCACTGGGGTGGGGCTAGTGCACCATGCTGTGTACAGGGGAAGCTTGGGATGGGCACAATCCCCTCCCCAAGCTCCTACCAGGGCAAAGCAGCTTTGCTCTCCTTCTTGGGATTGTGTCTTAAAAGGCCAATGCCAATTCTGTGCATCTTCAGTATGTGAAAAATAGACGAACAGCCAAGACCACATTTTCCTTTCCATTTCCAGGAGGGCCTGGATCCAATGCCCACTGATGTCAATGTGAGCCTTGCCACTGAAAGCAAAGAGCTTTGGATCAGCCCCCAAATGAATATCATCCTCTTATCCATCTGTTGGATCTAGATCCTGAGCTTTAAATCTTTGCAGGGGGAAGGCAGGAAGAGTTTACAATGAAAAAACAGTGACCAAGTCATAATAATACCAATGCTAATGCGCAATAGGATTTCCATCATTATAGCAAATAAATATTACGATGTACCGAATTCCATTGTTCACTCAGCTTCACTCAGTATCAGCAAATATGAACAATACAAATATTGTTTGTTTAGTAACTCTGCATTTAAATTTCTGCAATTCTCCTCTAACTTAAACCAACTGAAAATGTGAGCACAGCATGAACAGGGATGAAGAAATAGCATGAGAAGTTGTTCTATATGTTGTTCCACTGCTGCCATCTAGAGTATAAAAGTAGTACTGTAACAAGAAACTGTCAAATACATTTAATTAATGCCTGTTTGTATTAAACAGTGAACACATAATATTAACTGCTTTTAAAATATTTTGTTCCACTGTTGCCACCTAGAGATATAAAAGTGGTACAGTATTCATCCAACTATACATATTTAATTCATGGTCATTTGTATTAACTCTGGGTGATAGCTTACTTTTCCAATGTTTTTCCCCATTGGCTGTTGCAGTGTTTCTTTGTCCTCAATGGCAGTTTTACCTGAGTAAGGAGAGTAGAATTTTACTTTAAAAGAATGTAACAAATCAGTTAAGTCAAATATTTAATTTTCTTTTTTAAAGTTAAAAATAGACTACACTTCTGGAAAAACATATGACTTTGCAAAATGCTTTTATGGCACACACAGTTGTATGTATGCCTAAGGGACTGTAAAGAGATTAATGAATACAATTAGAACAAGAAAAGAAGTACATCAGTATTAAATGAGTGTGATAATTAAAGGAATCTTCAACAACTAATGTATGTGACTTACTACTGTATTTTAAAGTGTAAAGGAGTTCCCACCTGATGCCTTGAAGGGTAACTGGGTGACCATCAGAAGGGATTTTAGCTATGCTTGTTCTTTTGGCATATTTAATTTCTAAGAAACTTTGAATGACTGAGTTAGAAGGCCTGACTCCTCAAAAATCAAAGAGCAGCCACCAGTTTACTATCTGCATTGTTCATTTCTCCTTTGGTGCCAGTGCCTTCTGTTGACTTAATCACTCTAATAATCACTTTTCTTGTGGCCCCTCTTCAACTTTACTGGGATTCCTCATTTTGTCATGTCCACTATGAAGGTTAGCACATTCCATACCCTTGCCTGACAATTCTTTTGCAATGCCTCAGATCTCAGAAATTTCATGCAAGGATCTTCTTGATTCCTTCCTCTAATGGCGGGTTTGATTGAAAAAATAAACAAACCCAACCCTTTTCCTGAATTTTGACCACAACACAATCTCAAGGAGAATATCGCTGGTTTCTGGAAATCAACAAGGATCCACTCACAGGTCTCTGTTCTTTGCGTCACATAATCTGATGCATCTCCCCACCACCTTCCTATAAAATAAGACTAACCTATCTGCAAAGTAATATTATTTTCAAAACTCCTCTCCAGCTCCTCCATACTTAGACATAGCTGTTATCACAGTGGCGTTGGCTGAATAACATTAACTGGACAATAAAATGGGTCTTCCTATCATTTCAAAATATTTCACGGTAGGAAGACTATTGTGGGCAGCATTTAGTATAAGGAAGGTAATAATGATTTTGTTCTAAGAGACTACATGTGGGAAAAACCACTCCTGTTTGATTTAGAAGCCTATAAGCAACCATGGTAATAATGGTCTGACACACAGAAATGTTAGTAACAGACTGTTGCTCAAACCCCAGCCCCTGTCACATGTGGGTCAGGCTAAAAAAGTTGTAGCCCACTCACTTGAAAGGGATTAGTATCCACTTTCTCCAAGGCTTACTGTAACATCTTCCCTTGTACTGTCAGTAGCATCTTGGATATCTTTGTAAGTTTTATTTAGATGTCATCTGTCCCTCCTGTACAACCACTGAATGACTTTGGTGAAGACAGAATAAGTTTTTTAAAAAAAAATAACTAATCGTTTTGATTATGAGACTAAGGGCTTGTTGTGCCACGCTTGAATTGATATTTCAAAGAAAATTCAAAAAATGGGGCAGTTGTGACTGGTGAGTCATTATTGGAATCTGATCTGGATCTCTCACCATGGGCAAACTATTATTCCATATATTGTGTAATAGCTCAGGTTTTAAATATGCAGTTCTAATTAATGCTGGACAAAATTTTTGTGAGGAAAATGATGTTTTTCATCAAAAATAAGGGTTATTGAAAGAGAAAGATTTTGCATAAAATCATTTTTGGTGAAATTTTGTTTTCTATAATATTTTCAAAACAAAATTTAAGGGAAAAATGCTCAATTGATTCATATTTTTCATTTTGAAATTGTGCATATTGTCTCTGCTTAGCCTGTTTTCCAACTATTAAAAGTTAGAACACCATGAGAAAAAACCCACTTTCCCTGACAATTACTACTGCCAGTTGGAAAACAGGAACAAAGTGTAGCGTGTTAATTCTCAGAGTGAGAACAACACTGCCACTTGTAAATGAAATCAATCACTCTCTCTCTCTCTCTCATATGTATCTATCTAATGGGTCAAACTAATGGTCCATCTAGCCCAGGATCCTGTCTTCCAACAGTGGTGAATGCCAGATGATTCAGAGGGAATAAACAGAATAGGATATCAATAATCAAGTGAGCCATCCTTGTTGTCCACTTTCAGCTTTTGGCAGGAAGAGGCTAGGGTAACCCAGAAAATGAGGTTGCATCGCTGACCATCTTGGCTAATATCCATTGATGGACTTCAAGAACTTTGATTCCTTTTTCTGAATCCCATTATAGTTTTGGCTTTCACAACATCCTCTGGCAATGAGTTCCATAGGTTGATGTGTGTTGAAGTAGTATTTCCCTTTGTTTTAAATCTGCCTATCAATTTTATTGGGTAACTCTTTGTTCTTCTGTTATGTGAAGGAGTAACTAACATTTCCTTATTCACTGCCTCCACACCATTCATGACTTTACAGACCCTTATCATATCCTCCCTTAGTCATCTCTTTTCCAAGCTGAAAAGTCCCAGTCTTTTTAATCTCTTCTCATATGGAAGTTGTTCCATACCCGTAATCATTTTTTGTTGCCCTTCTCTGTACCTTTTCCAATTCTAATTTCTCTCTCTCACCCACACATTCTCTTCTGTTTCCCAATGTTTTCCAGTTTGCAAGACAGTAACAAACTGTAACAAATTAAGACAGGAAGAAAGCCACATTCCCACACTTAACATTTTCCAAGGAAAATTGGAACTTTCTTACAGGAAAATTTCTAAAGTAGATTTTTCATATGGAATTTTTGTCTAAAAAAATTTGTTTTCCAAACAAGTACCTTCAGTAATCCAATGACAAGAGGTAAGTAATCTGTCAAGTTATTTAAATATATTTCCATCAATCGTGAACCTCAATTGGTTTCAGTGGTTCTTTTAAATCATTTTCTGATTTTAAAGATTTAACACTTAGATTCCCTTTTCTCCCAATGGCAACATAAGCTCTGGCCAGAATAGAACATTTGGGGCTCTCTTCTTACAGTTTCCATTACTCACATGTATGCTGTGCATTATGCTTAATATCTATCAAGCTGTGTTCTATTTGACAATGTTGTTTGCATGGAATCCCTTCATATATTACAATCGTATCCCTGGAGTCAACATAAGTTTTGTGATTGGAGATACCTGTTTTTTTCCTCTCTGCAGATCATCTATTAAGAATTACTCTCTCGAGACATTTCTAGAGAAGTTGAGTCATTTGGTATCTGTATTTGTCAAATTTTGTCTCAGAAATCAAGAGCATTTGAATCCTATTTACTTCATGTTCTTCTTTCTCCAGCTCCTTCCTTTCAGGATGTATAGGTACTCTACAAGGCATATCTGCTATAAAATGTTCCTTACCAGATCTATTTTTCATAAGTAATGAGTACTTCAAAAGTTTTTTTTAATTTGATGTAGTACTTTGCACAATTGTTTCTGTACCATGCCTTCCATGGGTTTATCAATTCCTGTTAATAAATACATTAATAAAAGTAATCACACCAACAGCAAGCATTTCTGTTTCAATCGCAGCATAGTTCTGGTGTGTTTTAATCAGTGCTTTGGAAGCATATGCAACTGGGTGATCATCTAGCCAAAAACAATATGCATCCCACATGAGCTTGCATCATTTGAGTTATTTTGTTCTTTCTTAATCTCAAAATATTTCAGGAGAGATGCTTCTGTGACAAGTTTTTCTTCAATTTCCAAAAATTATTATTTTGCCAGCCTTCCCAGGATCATCCCATACTGTCATCAAGCTGTTCTGAGTGGAACATTTAAGTGTGACAAATTAGGGATGAATTTGCTTAAATATGTTAATATGTCCATGTATTTCTCTAAGGCTTACATGTTACAGGGTCTCTTCATTTTGTACAATTGCCTTCACCTTTTTGGGTAGAACTGAACTTCTTTGTCATTGAATATATATCCTGTCCTGAATAACTAGCCTCATTTGGCCTGATCTGGTGTTTGGTTCCTGTTAAGTTAAAAGTTCTGTTTCTTTGCATGCTACAAAACACCACTCAATCTCTTAATGCATCACCGATCATCTTCATTATAAATCAGCAACAATTACTTATACCTCTTCCAGAATATCAAAGACTGATGCCTGATGCTTTCATGCAACTTAGTTACTGAGTCAATTCTGAAGAAAAAACTTTTAAAGAGTACTAATCAACTGCAAAGGAGGATGGTACAGAGTTTTTCCACTTCCTTTATCAAGTTGGACCTACCAGAACTCCTGGCTTGCATGCAAAATGGAAATCCTTGTGCATTTCCAAGTTCAGACATAATTTTCCACTATTTGTTGGATCTATAACTTGCAGCCTTATCTTACTTGCCTGTGGGGCACTAGCCATGCCTGCAGCCTAACCCTAGGCGTAACTGTCATGGGATGCTGTACTCACTCCTGGGTGGCACCTTCTTCTGGCGATTCTGGGGATTAGCTTCACCTGGTTCAGCAGCCCTTTCTTCTATTCCACTGCTGTAGCTCTCTCCCCCCTTACTGAGTCTCAGTACAGCTGCTTCATAACTCAGCCCCTCGGCCAGGTCACACTGATTTCCCCCTTCCAGGGGAGTCTTTCTTCACAAGCAGCATCAGGCAGTCCTCGCACCCGCTACTTTAACCGTCACTCCCCCAGTCTTCCCATCCACTGCCCCTAGCAATGCCACTCTGCAGTGGATGTTAGGGGAACTCAGACCCTTCCTATACTCTGGGTTCCAGCCAATGGCCCTATATCCTATATTCCACAGCTATACGAATCTTACTGCTCTTGCCCTTGGGCAACATCCTACTGCACTTCTCCAAGCTTTTCATTCACCAGCCTTCCTAGTCAGATTCCCCTCTTTCAGGCCTACTAAATAAACCCTTCCTCCTAGGTTCCTATTCCTTCTTTCAAGGATTCCTATCACGTCTTCCTTCTCTCTCACCTCAGGGAGAGAGACTATAGGCATCCTCCCCACTACTTCCAGCCTCCTGGCTTTATTGAAGTACCATCTGTTCCCTCACAGGTGAACTTCCTTCTAAGTAGCACCCTCCACTCAGCCCACATCTCCCCAATTTTCAGTTTATGTGGCTGATTGGGCCCCCTGGCCTAATTCAACTCTTTCAGGGCCAGTGTGGGGACTGCATCCCATCACAACATAGAAACTCGCACTCTGGGAGGTGAAAATGGAAACCTCCAATCACCGGCAATAGCTAATATGTCTGATGCTGATGCTGCCGGTGACTTTGTCCTTCTGAGAGGTGGTAAGCCAGCTGATATAATGAGACACCTACTGAGGAATGTCTCATTATATGTATATACCAAATACAGACTCAAGGTCCTTTCATACAGCAGTTTAATGGATTAAAGCCCTGCTTTAGACTAATGAGCATGGAGAGTGAAGATTAGGTGCTGAGAGAAGCAGAGTCACCCCTGGGATGAAGTTCTTACTTGCCCCAAATGATCCATGCTTTGTGAAATGTGCACATTGTGCTCGGAACAAAGGCTTGTCCGTCTCTTCTGTCCATTCTGAAAGGAACTGAAACGTACTTAGCTCCACTCTTGCTGGAATGATTTAAGGGCAGAACATGTGTGCTTATTTTATCTCATATCTCATGCACTGCCCTGTGGAAGAGAGATTTCCCGCCCTGGCATGGGGCATAGCAGCTCTTGACTCCACCTGAATGGAATCTTAAACGTAACTAAAGCCCTCAGAGCACTCTCGTCTATCTACAGATATGTACACTACCAAGCAGAAATGTGCATACAATGCTCATTTCACTGCCAAACATGTATCTGGGCTTAACAATGGCATAGCCAATGCTCTCTCAGTTGCAGGTCAGTAGATTCAGAGCACTAGCACTGGAGGCCAAGGAAGTGCTAGCATAGATGGCAGCAGCCCAATGAAATCTTGGTTGCTAAAAACAGTATCTGTGGCCAAGGGCGTACTTGCATCCCAAACCTTTTTGGCTTACACAACACGGTTTGAGGAGTTTCAGCAGGGCTGAGGGTCTATGCAGGGCCTGGCATATACCAGAACTCCAACTCTGGCAGTTCATGGTCTTGCTATAGCTAACTAGTTATATGAAGTGGTCTTTTACTGCTAGTCTGTGGGTTATCCAAACCTCTACTGGGTATTCATGATCCACATGCGTCTCTCTTGGCTGCCATGATGTGGAGCAGCGTCAGGAAGCCACCGACCATACAGGTCCTTAGGCAAGTAGTTGAGGTTCTTCCTGGGGGTCTACCATTTGGGTGGGTGTGGGGACGGGATATATTCTTCAAGGCATCCTTTCTGTTGGATTTATTTGGGGTCTTCCAGGTCAGTGAGTTGTTCCCTTCGGCCAAGAAAGACTCTTTGGGGCAGGCCTTCAAACTACAGGATGTGCCATGGGAAAGTGATTCTCTCCAGCTCAAGATCCACAGCTCAGAAACCAGTCAGACTGGGGTTTGCATGGCTGTGGCTCTGCACCTCTCTGCTGAGGGAGACTTGGGTCCACCACTGCAGCCATATGTGGCTCAATGGCCACCCACTGAGGGTCCCCTGTTCCTGTATGCATCAAATTCCAGTTTGTGGCATGTTTTGTCATGCATCTTTTGCATGGGCTGGTGACTCACAAGGAAAAACCAGACATCATTGCTGTTCACAAAGGGGATAATGACCTGGGAATGTGCTCTCGGCTCCAACTGTTTTGGAAGGCTAAGTGGGATACTGGGCTGCTGATAAACATGTTTCCTGGTGTGAGATAGTATGATGCTAGCCTGCAGGGTTTGGCAAATTGCAGTCCATCCATGAAAAAGGTGGAGAGGGCCCAGTGGAAAGCCACTTGGAAAGTATCAACATGGCTGGATCCCTGAGGTCTGGGCTCAGTTATCAGACCAGAGTGTGGCTGAGTTTTATTAAGAGGATGGAGTGCACCTCTCTGCTATAAGTGTGGACTTGTTCCTGGACGAGCTTGGTATTGGGTTGGCCAAACTTCTAGGTAGCCCATGCAGTGTGTGTGCTGGGAGGAGGAAGGAGAAGGCAGCCAAGCTGACGCTGGCACCTCCTTGTGGCAAGTGCCTGGTGGAGTTGCTGACTTATACTCTACATCCAAAAAGATAACATAGTGAGCATCTCCTTCTGAGATGGGGGCATTTTGTCTAAACCCTGCGGGGGCAAATGCAAACCAGGGACCAGAGCACAACCCCAGGGAGACCACCCACCAATGCACTTGACAGTGGTGATGATTGGGGATTGGGGTATCCTTTTGCTTCAACCCCTGAAAGAGGGAGGGATGCTAGTGGGTGAGTGGAGGCACCCAGAGGCCCTTCTGGTGTGATGACTAGTTCTCCACGTGGTGCAAGTGACTGCACTGGGCTGTTCCCCAGTGGGAACCTTGGATATAATTTAACTAATAAAGTTGCAGCCTGGTTAAAACCCATACCATGTGTCCTTGCCTTTTTCCACACAGTGAGTACACCAACAGACATACCCTTACGCTGATTTAAACTTGGCTTATAGCAGTTTAGCCCGCACCTGTAATTTACAGATTCTTTATAAATAACTGATATAAACCAGGTTTAAACTGAAACAAACATTTCCCCGATTAAAGGTTTGTCTTCACTAGACATTACCACTTTTGGCAACTCGAGGTACTTAAAATGTTTGTAAAGCCTATTGTAGACTCTCCCCACACATTTAATCAAAGCTACAAATCTTTCTTTTCTATTCTAGGGATCATGTCAGGGAAAAGGACAAACCTTTATAGAGTGGAAGACCTGGTGTGACTGTCTCTGCTAGCCTCTTCAAACCCATTAAGCACCTTAAGTTAATTGCCAGTCAATTAACTTGAGGGAAAACATCTAGTGTAGATATACCCACATCCCATAGGTTTAACTAAACTGGTTTAAAGGCAAACCTTTAACTTGTTTTCATTGCATTTCAAGTCCTATCCACACACAAAACCCCTTAGCTCAAATATGATTATGCTTTTAAATTGAACTGGCAAAACTCATTAGCTGCTAACACACAATCTCTTTGGCTCAAATGTTATTTCACAGTGTGGCTGCAATCATTGGACCTAGTTTAACTCAAGAGGCGTTAACTGAAGTGTACTTTAGTTAACTTTGCAGTGAACAAATACCCTTAGTGAACTGATGCAACTTTGTGTGTATACCAAGCCTTAAATCTGGTTGATATCAATTTAGATAAATCAATTCCTTAGAGATTATCTATACATCCAGAATAAAAATGATTTTATGCTGGAATAAGTACTCCACTTCCAAAACAGAGTAATTATTCCAGAATACAGTCACTTTTATTTTGGAATAGAGTATCCACATGGGGAATTATTCCAGAACAGCTATAGGAGAACAGTTATTCTGGAATAGGTATGCTGGTTAATTTCCCTGGGTAGACAAGCCATCATCAACAGATTGAACAGAACATGTTCAAACACAGGATCTCAGATTGAAGGATTGGGGCACAGCTAGCGTAAAGAGAAGTGTTTGCTGGGTCCACCAGAGCACAGAAAAAGCACAAATCACCGAAAGTATTATACAGTGCCAGCAAAAGTTCCCAAAGTATGGATGTTCTAAAATATTCAAAGGCCATTTGCTGCATTTGAACTATCACAGTAAAAGAGCACATTAAGAAACTTTATTTACTTGCATTGTATTATGAACATCCAGAGAACAAAATTAGGCACTGTATTAAGTGCTGTTCAAACAGATATAAAGGGAAATTCTGACAGTTTACAATCTAACTAGGAAAATTA
Organism: Dermatemys mawii; assembly: GCA_007922305.1. Taxonomy (NCBI): domain Eukaryota; kingdom Metazoa; phylum Chordata; order Testudines; family Dermatemydidae; genus Dermatemys; species Dermatemys mawii. Next base: position 7,447,268 of record ML677401.1, on the reverse strand, counting down.
ACATATAATAATAGATTATAAGCATAATGGCAAAGGTTTGTGTTTTGAGAGTTACTCCACTCACATTAGTGAAGTTACTCCAGATTTTAGGCCTGAATCTGGCACTGAAGTTGGTACTTTGTCCTTACAGTCCATCTTTGCTTTCTGTCTGATCTTAGGGCTTGGCTACACTAGCACTTTATACCACAATAAAGCCTCCCAGAGCGCTCTAACTTGAGACTCGTCCACACTGGCAAGGCACATAGAGCGCTCTGACTCCCTGGCTGGAGCGCTCCTGGTACTCCACCTCATCGAGAGGATTAACGGCTGTTGCGTATTGGGTGAGACGCTTCAGGGTCAGTGTGGATGAGGAGTTGCATTACTGTGCTCTGATTGACCTCTGGAAATGCCCCATAATCCCCTTAAGTGGTCACTCTTCCCTTTGTTGTGAAATCACTGCAGGAATGCGAAAGTGCCTTTTCAAAGCCCCGTTTCAGACAGTGGCTGCTTACACTGGTCTACAATTTTTTAGAAGTCGTCTGCCTCAGAGATAAAATGTGATATTTATTATGTATTTTGATGTGCTGAATTCAAATATGACAATTAAAACAACTGATTGGCTACTGTTTCTAAGATATTTAAGTTTTTACATTTTATGTCTATGTATATTGTGTAGATAGTAGAGTTTTAATCATAAATTGTAAACCTAGGTCTTTTCATGTGTTTATGGTTGCTTTACATGATAATATTTCACCTGTCCTGTTTATGTAACACTTTAAAAATCAGCAAAAGGGTTATATAAATAAAATGTATTATGAAACAAAAGGCAAAAAACTATTACGTACATAGTTTAGTCCTATTCAGTGTCTACTCGGCGCTTCTTGGCTTGTCTCTTGTATTCATTAAATGGAGCATCTCTTGTCACTGTCCAGCAATAGTCTGCAAGCATTGATGGGCTCCATTTGCCCTCATAGCGTTTCTCCATTGTTGCAATGTCCTGGTGAAATCACTCGCCGTGCTCGTCGCTCACTGCTCTGCAGTTGGGTGGAAAAAAATCTAGATGAGAGTGCAAAAAATGTATCTTTAGTGACATGTTGCAACCAAGGCTTCTGTATGCCTTGAGGAGATTTTCCACCAACAACCTGTAGTTGTCTGCCTTGTTCTTTCCGAGAAAATGTATTGCCACTGACTGGAAGGCTTTCCATGCCGTCTTTTCCTTGCCACGCAGTGCATGGTCAAATGCATCATCTCAAAGAAGTTCACAAATCTGAGGACCAACAAAGACACCTTCCTTTATCTTAGCTTCACTTAACCTTGGAAATTTTCCACGGAGGTACTTGAAAGCTGCTTGTGTTTTGTCAATGGCTTGACAAAGTTCTTCATCAGACCCAGCTTCATGTGTAATGGTGGTAACAAAATCTGCCTTGATTCAACAAGTGGTGGATGCTGAACACTTTTCCTCCCAGGCTCCAATGACTGTCGGAGCGGCCAATCTTTCTTGACGTAGTGGGAATCTTTTGCACGACTATCCCATTCGCAGAGAAAACAGCAGTACTTTGTGTATCCAGTCTGCAGACCAAGCAAGAGAGCAACAACCTTCAAATCGCCACAAAGCTGCCACTGATGTTGGTCATAGTTTATGCACCTCAAAAGTTGTTTCATGTTGTCATAGGTTTCCTTCATATGAACTGCATGACCAACTGGAATTGATGGCAAAACATTGCCATTATGTAGCAAAACAGCTTTAAGACTCGTCTTCGATGAATCAATGAAGAGTCTCCACTCATCTGGATCGTGAACGACGTTGAGGGCTGCCATCACACCATCGATGTTGTTGCAGGCTACAAGATCACCTTCTGTGAAGAAGAATGGGACAAGATCCTTTTGACGGTCACAGAACATGGAAACCCTAACATCACCTGCCAGGAGATTCCACTGCTGTAGTCTGGAGCCCAACAGCTCTGCCTTACTCTTGGGTAGTTCCAAATCCCTGACGAGGTCATTCAGTTCAGCTTGTGTTATGAGGTGTGGTTCAGAGGAGGAGGATGGGAGAAAATGTGGGTCCTGTGACATTGATGGTTCAGGACCAGAAGTTTCATCCTCTTCCTCTTCCTCGTCTGACTCAAGTGAGAATGATTCTGGTGCATCAGGAACCGGCAGTCCTTCTTCGTGGGGTATTGGGCGTACAGCTGATGGAATGTTTGGATAATGCACAGTCCACTTTTTCTTCTTTGACACACCTTTCCCAACTGGAGGCACCGTGCAGAAGTAACAATTGCTGGTATGATCTGTTGGCTCTCTCCAAATCATTGGCACTGCAAAAGGCATAGATTTCCTTTTCTTGTTCAACCACTGGCGAAGATTTGTTGCACAAGTGTTGCAGCATATGTGTGGGGCCCACCTCTTGTCCTGATCTCCAATTTTGCACCCAAAATAAAGGTGATAGGCTTTCTTAACCATAGTGGTTATACTGTGCTTTTGTGATGCAAAAGTCACTTCACCACAAACATAGCAGAAGTTATCTGCACTGTTCACACAAGTACGAGGCATCTCTGCTCACTTTGGCTAAACAGAAATGTGTCCCTTTGCAAAATCAAACACTGACAAATAAGAGAGCACGACACTGTATGATTTCTAGAGCTGATATAGGGCAATTTGTTCAGCAGAGTGATGTAAGCTTCGTTATGATTGCATCATCCATGACTTCTAGGAATAACATGATGCAATTCATATCATGTATGATGCAATACCAGCTTCAGGTTGCATCTTTCATTGTTTTGCCTAAAAAGCAAGTACTGTCCAAACCCAGTCATAGATTTATTCATAGATCCAGTCAAAGATGTATTTTAGTAATTTCTGGTTTAAATTGAGATCCCTTCCCTTTATAACTCACTTATCCTCCGCCATTCCCATGTCAAGGGTCATATATACTGACCCAATAGCATATCTTGAAAACTAGAGCCAATCAACAATTTTAAGCATCATTTTCGTTCTCAGTGACCCAGAATTAGTAAAGTTTGACTACATTTATTTCAGAAGCATTTTGGCTGTAGAGCAGTGTTATCTGTTACGAGGCAAAGCAAACAAAGCAAATATTTACTCAGTAAGTGAGTGAGCAGCAGGAGAGGTCTGAACTTAGAAGACAGAGTGCTGGCACACTCTCAGCACTCCAAAAACCCACTCTCTCTCTCCCCCACACATGCACAGAACACACTCCACCCCACCTCCTCATTTGAAAAGCACATTGTAGCCACTTGAATGCTGAGATACCTGCCCATAATGCACTGCTCCCAAAGCCGCTGCAAGTGCTGCAAATGTGGCCACTCTGGTGCTTTGCAGATGTCAGTGTGGGACAGACTGGACCGCTTTCCCTAGTGCACTCTCCAAAGGCTGGCTTAACCCAAAGCACTCTGCAGCTGTAAGTGTAGCCAAGCCCTTACTCTGAAGGCATAAAGTTGAATGTGCACATCCCATGGAAACAGAATGTGATGTTATGATGACTACTACAGGAACAAACCAAAGAAACACCTGAACTGTCAGAGGGAAAAAACCCTACTAAACACAAATATACATATGTAAAATTGTTAATTAATATGTGTGTTTCTAATACCTCCAATACCACCTTCTACCTGAAAGCATGACTCTGCTGTACAAAATTAAGGATTGTAAATTAAAGGGCTGAACCAGCCTACATTAGAATCAATGGAAAGACTCTCATTGGATAAGTCCCTAGAGTATCACAACACCCCAATAATAAGTAAGTAGTATTATTATCCTCCTTATGCAGAGGGGGAAAATGAGGCATTGGGATTGACTAGTCATATGACTCACCCAAGGTCACCTAGTAAGTCTATGAAAGAACCAGGAGTAGAAAGAATTCTAATTACTGAACCCCAGTTCTGTCCCTTAATAATAAAGAGGTTCTTTCCCTGTATGGAAGCCTAGGTGGATTTTACCTTTATGTTAGTAACAATCCAGCAGACTTAAAATTCCACCTGCCCTGCAGGTCTGTTCTGACCCAACAGGGTGAACTTCATTCAGCAGCACTGAGAACTTTTTGCCAGAAAAAAAAAAAAAAAAAGACAATCCCCTTCTGTAGGACAAGAAAGGACTGGTCATAAAAATACAGTGGGAAAATGCAAAGTGGGTAAATATTAATATTTTAAGACATCATTTGCAAAAATGTATAAAAATTCTAAACTATAAAGCCCGGTTTTGCTCCCCCTGAAAACATTAGCAGTTTTGTTACAATCGTGCATCCAGCCCAACAGGCCCATTGTTAGGTCTGTGATTTTACAATACTTTTTATTATAAAGAAATATATTTAAAAGAGCCCCTGCGATAAATGGCAGCGGCAGAATGGAATGTCTGAATAAGCCCTTTGAAGCTTGCAGCTTTATGAGCTCAGTGCCTTCTGAAGTAGTTAGAGACAAATGGAGACAGCTAAGGCTTTGCACACTTACTTCAAACATAAGTGAGTGACTATCAGAAAATTGGAGTGGCCATTAAAACTTCAAAGGAGAAGTGTGACCTGAATTTTACTTGCCATAGTCCAGAATTTGTTACTGAAAGATCTCATCAACGTTTTCTAATTATATTGTCTCAGTCTGATTTTAAGGTCATGTCATGTAAACATTTCTGTCCCAGATGCAATTTTATTTTTAATATTTTAATGCTGATATCATCCAAGGCAACAGTTCATAAATTGTGGCCATGGACTACTGCTGGTCTAAAGAGCACTTGCAGGCAATCTGTAGGGAGCTGGCTGGTCACATGGTGTTGGCTGCTCATCCTTGTTTCTAATAGCTAAATCACATTAACAGAAGCTAAAAATACATAAAATTATTTCCTAATGGTGATTCTCCAAACAGGACATTACTGTAGTTACCTCAGGGATGTTATGTGACTGTGAATCACAGGTGAGGTATTCCACTTTGGAATGGAGGAGAGAAAAGGTGGCTTATATATTCATGAATGGTAGGGAAGGGGTACATGAGACAATCTCTCTATGAATCTGTCTACACTATGTACAAAATTTGAAAACTGCTGCTCTAAGGCTAACTTGGAATGTCATATGATGAGCAGACAAGCTACCAAACCAGTAAATAGCAGACATTAGGGCAAAATATCTGATTCCGTATCCAGATCATTCCTTGTCCTCACACACCTCTGCTTACACCTCTTCCCATATCTCCCCCCATCCTACTACTCTGTTAATTCTGCTTCCCTTCATATCTCATTTTATCTTTTCCTTGCAAGCATCTTTTGTGCCTTCTTCCATTATGTCCCCTCTGCCTAAAAAGCTTTCATTTATCCTGCGTAACAATCTCCCTCTCCTCCTGCATATCACTCCTCAAAACCCAGTTCTTTCCACAGTCTCTCTAACAATGACCAAACTCTCAAGCTAGCCTAATACAACCTAAGAGCCATATTCTGAGACACATACCTGAGCAGTACCTTGTACTATGAGTAGGCCCACTGAAGTCTATGAGACTACTCCTGAAGAACTGTACTACTTAATGTCAGAAAATACATCAGAATATGACCTAAAAATAGAAGCTAATACCTTAAGAAACAAGTAACTGAATAGCTTTAATTTGTGAAAGCTCTTCTTCCTCTCCCTTGCCTGATGTCATCTGTTCTTGTGTCATATCTGGTTGTATCCAACCTAGACTGTAAGCGACTCAGGACAGGGACCATGTTCTGATTCCCTCTATAAAACGCCATGCCCCCTATTGTCCCATGTACAAATGTTCATATATAAAAATATTATCTTTAGGCTACATCCTGTTGAAACATAATCAGAGAAACCAGTAGAATTTGGGATGACCGCCTTTAAGATATTTAGACTAAGAATCCAGTCGTACCAATCCATTCTGGTCTGTTTCCATTTCTGAGGTATCACAAATAACTGTAACCTGTCAGGGCTTGCCTACGTGGTGTGTTACTCTGCACCAGTGAGGTGTAAATTCTAGTCCACCCTAGCATGTCATCCACTAAAAGGTCCCCAGGCACGTTAAGATAGTACTGTTTGAAATGAGACTATATTAATGTGCATTGGGGAACCGTTAGTGCATGCCAGCAGGTCCACATAGGCCAGTTAGCATGTGACATGCGGGTGTGGACTAAGTTTGCACCAGCGGGGTGTAAATTCAACACACCGTGTGCACAAGCGCTGTGTCATCTAATTGTGGACAAAATCATGACCCAGATCCTGCATTTGCAGAGCTTTGTATCATTGCCAGTGAAGTCAATGGGGCAACTCATATGAATAAGGACTAACCATACAAATATGGTTCAGTGACTGAAAAAGTTTCATCTGAAAAATTTCAATCAGCTCTAATAAAGACTACTCAAGTTCAGGAAGTTGCATGATTGAGGCCAAAAGGTATAGTTACTGCACTTACAGAGAGACAGTCAAATATGGCAATGCTTGATACTTATCACTTATAAAGTTATTATACATCTGAGATCCTGCCTGGACATCTTCTGTCTTTTTAAAAATGGTTTAGTTAGAATTAAATAGAAAACTATGTCAATCCACCCCCTCGGTGTCCCAAAAATTAATTAGAATTGCACTCCATAGAAAAATTATTATTCAGCAGCACAACAGCCAAAATAAATGAAATTAATGTAACCAACCAGTAATTTAAAGCAGCAAGATATATGCTGCCTTCAGGTTTTCCTTAGAGGCCCTCACAGAAAGATGATGGTCTTTGCAATGTACCCTGAAAGTCAACCATTTCAGGCTACTTCAGACAATGGATTTTGGCTCCATGATATTAGTCATACAAGTTTCAAATCACTATACAGAAGGCCTTATATATTCCGTGATTCTGCAGCCACAGTATTTGTATGGAATTTGCCCCTATCCACAGAATTATGCTCCAAAATCTCCTCTTTCACTATAATATATATGTGCCAGATTATAATAGCTATCGTTGTGTGTGGTTTTGTAGGGAACGGTGGTGTGGAGCATGGGAGTGAAGGGTATTTCATGGGGCATAAATTAATATTGCAAAAAAATGTACAGGGTTTTGCAGCAGAATTTAAGGAATTTGGTTCCATTGTGCATATATGGGGCCCTGATTATATAACAGTCAACTAAAGAAAGTTTTGACACTGGTAGCTTTAAGTTTTAGACAATGTAAACACTATATTTATGGTAAATTATAATTCTACTTTCCCCAAATTAATACTTGCCTTTTCTATTGGTTATAAGAGACCCTTCAGTTTGTCAAAGTAACTGCAGGAGCTTCAGCTTACCAGCTGAGGGCAAATGTATCTCTTACCTATATGCAGTGACAAACGGATACATTTCTTCTTTTACTTATTGACAAACAACTCCCCTTATTACTAAGAGAATATAAAATTCTGGGACTCAAGGGAGCTTGGGGTAGGACATTGCAAACGAGAAACCTCAAAGTAAATGATTGAAGATAATCTTGACTCCATGTGATCCTAAGAATGAGGGGAGATGGTACCACAAAGGTGGTAGTGGGAGGTCTAAGAGCCACAGATCTTGGGAGTATAGGTATAGTTCGGGGAAGGGGGATGCATTGCCCCCAAAACTGCAAGCCTTGGGCAGTCATGGAATTTGTCCCCTGCATGGTTCCATTGGCCTGACTGGAGCTGCTTCCCCAAATATACAAGTCAAACTACCCCCAAGCGTGGGAGCATAATCTGGCTTTATGCTTACAAATTTCTTGGTACTATGAAACCAGATGTCAGTTGCAAGCCTCTAGGAGCAGTTGCTGTTATATCAACGGTGGGTAGGAATTTATTTTTTAAAACTCCAATAAATAACTTAGCCACCTCCTTTCAAGCATTCACCTCCTGAATTTCCTCCTGCCCAGGCCTGGAGAGCAACTTCTTCCAAGTTTGCTCAATGAAAGGACTTTATTGTGGAGCCCTGTCCTTTCCCAGACACACAAAGATGTGTCTTAGTTGTGCACTTTTCTCTAAAGCAGTGAAATTTATTCATTTAACAAAAAAACAAAAAAAAAGAGGAGATTGGTCTTGGTGCTCACTAGGACCATGTCACAGTAGCTTGTGTTGCTGCATAATGAAGCACCACTAGACAGAACAGTCACTTGTGGCAGGTAGCAAAGAAATTTCAATAAAGTAAACTCTCAGTATTATCAAAATTATACATTTGGGGCTGTTAGCGTGGCCTAGAAAAAGATGAGGACAGGCTCATCTCATTAAATGAGAAGAAATAGTGGAATTAGCTTGAATCTAATTACAAGCCACACTATCTAATGTAAAAACATGACTGTTTTTTCACTCCCATTCATTTTGGCTAGTAATTAGTTTTGGCCTCTAAAATGCCACCCTTTAATCATCCAAACACAGATGTGATTTGCCGTGCAATTTAATCTTGCTTTAATGAAGAACTAATGGACGCATCGCAAATTACTTTCCCTGTTGGAGAAAAATTCTATTTCCTGCTTTTCAAAAGATCAAGAGTATCTTGTGATAATAGCCCGAGCAGCCCTGGCAGCCTCATCGCACAGAGCAAACAAGCTCTTTTACTCAACTCCCAATTCAATGGAGAAAAAGAGGCTACAATTAGCAACAAAGCAGGGGAAACGCAGCATTACAGCCGAATCACTTTCTGCTGCTCAACCCCCAGCAACCACTGCCTTGTTAGAGCCAGGTCTAAAGTGTCAGGAGCGAACAATGTGCTGTGATAAATTACTCTCTTCAAACAGCTGCACTGCTAATTTTCAATTATACACACAAATGGCTCTCAGATTGGAAGAAAATGGAGTGTGCAGGGAGAACAGTAGTAGATTTCTATGTTTGTTTGGTGGTGAGTGTGGAGGCGGGAGAGTGACATCCTGAAAAGAAAGCTGTAGCATGTGGAGTCCGTGTTTCAACACCAGATGATGAACCCTCCCAAATCTTACAGAACCTGGTGGTTTCCTTTCCAAAGCTCAACTCTGCTGGGGGGAAGAGGGGAGAAGCCAAATTAGTTAGATCAGTTTTTAGATCTAAAAGGCTTTGGCTCAGACCACTATGGTGACCAAAGCATCAGATGCGAAATACCTGAACTCTTTGGATACACAGTTTCAAATCCTGTAAAAACAGCAGAGCTCCATTAACTTCGATATTAAAATAAACGAATTATGCCAATTTACACCATGTTAGGATCTGGTCCATTGCCTGTTCACCATGTGCATAGGTACTCATACTAACCCTAAAAGTTCAGAGTAAGTTTTGGAATAAATTTTAGGGTAATCACAATCACATAGTATCCTTGAAATGGTCAAATGTGATATACCTAATTAAAATGTTTATGGAAGGGGCTGGCAAACTCATCAGATTTTTTTTTATAGATAGGTATCATTCTGAAAGAAATGGGAAAAAAATCCAGTTGATTTTAATACTTCTCAGGATAGCATTTCCCCCCCTTTCAATAAATGCTAACATTGTATCTCCTAATTATGAAACACATTACCATACAAAAAGGATTACTTTTAAATTTAAAAATGACAGTCACAATTTAAAATGACTTTTCTCAAATATGGCTACTTGGACAAGTAAGAGAGAGTGGTTGCAGTATTGAATTGTAACAAGACAATTTTTTTTTTTTTTTTTTTTTGCTGAAGTGGGATTTTACTCCCTCTAGTTTATAATCGTTACAGAAATTTAAACCTCAAACCATTTCAGTCCAAGCTTATACTAAGCTTGTTAGTGGTTTCCGATGCTGCATATGATAGTGCTACAGCATTACCATAAATCAGCAGAATTAACTATGATCTTCAGAAGCATGCCTGAAAGTGGGTGACAGAAGTCTGCAATTTGGTGCTCTGAATATTATGATAACATTCTATATTAAATGTTTATAATCTACTTAGAGTTGAGCTTCAAGTATATTTTATATTTGTGCTTTACCCAATATAATAAATCATGGGCTGTTATGACCATCTGTGGCAACATTAGTTGCAAATCCAAAATTAAAGGAAATATAAAAATGCAAGGTGAGCAAGTGTTTGTTTTCTTCTTTATACTGTATTATTAAATTAAGGAAATTAGAGTTTAGTTGCTGGATTGCAAATTTAAATACTATCTAGAAATAAATACACTTCCTCTTCTCCATTTCTGTAGAATAATCTGTAGCAATCTGGTCGGATTTTAGAAACTCCAGACTATGTACAAACTCGCTTGGCTTTAGAGATACAAGGTCAGTTTCACCACAAATATTTGAAATGACTCATCTAAATTATTCATCTAGTAGTAAATAAAAATCAGGAGTTACAGATAACAAAATTGTACACTGTATTCTTGATATTCAGTACCCAAAAAACATTGTTACAAACTTTTACATACGAAGGCTGTATCCTGAGGAAGTGGAATCAATAAGTTAAAAAACAGACTGCCTGCCCTATGAACTGGGTAACACACCTTCCCCACTTTTGTTGCCGCCTTCCTACTATGGGAATCCCACATCAACACTTTTCTGATGATAAAAAATGCTAGTGCATATTTGAATCCTTTCTACAATTACATCATTTAACAGTAGCCCCCACATCATCTCAAAGCCTAATAGGTAGCTAAAAATGTGGATGTTTCACCAGAATGCTGTTGGGCCAATACATCAGTCCTGCTCATGTAAATGGCCTTCAGAGATCATGAGCCAGAGCCTCATCAACTTCTGGGGAAATTCTGTGCCACTGCATGTGCATAATTAATCAGCCATGCATATTTTTAATTTTTTTGCCCAGAAAAGAGCTTCTGCTGGAAAGTTGCTGCAGTGCTGACTTTTTTTCCCCACCAGAAGGTGCTGTGGCAATAGAACAGAGCAGCAGCTCCTGGCCAGCTAGGGAAGAGAAAGAGCTTACCTTCTTCACAGTGCCAGTCTGGCCAGGTGAGAAGACAGGGGATACGGGGAGGAAGACATTGTGGAGCTGCTGGGGGGGGGATCAGAGAGGGGCTCATAAGGGCTAGTGAGGGAGGACAGACTGTCCAATCTGTCCAATGTTATGCATTCCCAGGCACTGAGGAACACTGCCAGATGGTGGCCAAATGGTCCATGGGCTCAGATAGTAGTGGGAACTGGTCATGTGGAATCTCGACCTGCCCATCAAATCTGGTGCTTAGAGACAGGGGGTTGGTTCAAAGATTGAGAACCAGATGGTTTCCATTTAGTGAATTTTCCCTTTTTCCTTTGGGGCTCAAAGTGACATTGTGATGGGAATTGAGAGAAATAAGGCCTGTGCTGGAACTGGGGACTAAAATGTTTCTGTTGCCTTGTTGTGTAGATTTCCAGTGACCTGAGAGTGGCCCTGAAATCCTTCAAGGAGTGGAGAGAGGTATCAGTATTCTCAGTGAAGAGCTTCATACCCTCGAAGGGGAGGTCTTCCATTGTGCCCTGCACCTCCTTCAGAAATCCCAAGAGGTGGAGCCATGAGGCCAGTCTCTTCACCACAGCCATAGTGATGGATTTGGCAGCCACGTTGGCATCATCGAAGGCCAAGTGCAATGTTTTTGCCAGTAGTTGCCCCTCCTGGATGATGGCCTTGAAGGAATCTCGAGAACTTTCTGACAGCTTGTTATTTAACTTATTATAATTTGTGTAATCATATTTTGCAGTGAGCACCTGGTAGTTAGCAATATGAAACTGTACGGTGATTGAAGAATAAATATGCCTTCCTACTAAAGAGATCAAGGTCCTTCTAGTCTCTGTCAGAAGGTGTTGCCTTGGAATGGTATTGTCAGCCACAAGAGTTTACAGAGTCCACTATGATGGAATCAGGTGGTGAGTGAGTAAAAAGAAACACTGATTCCTCTGTGGGGACATAATATTTCTAGTCCATCTGCTTGCACGTTGGGATTACCGATGTCGGGGTTTGTCACACCATCTTAGCAGGTTTAGGATAGCCTCACTGATTGGGAGGGCCATTTTTGAGGAGGACTAGGAGTGTAAGATGTTGATGAGCTGATGGTGCATGTCTTTGACCTCCTCCAATGGTATGTGGAGAGCGGTCTGCTACTCTTTTTGCCAGTTCCTGAAACATGCGGAAGTCATCTGCCATGGACAGTGGTGACAGAATGACCACTTTGTCTGGGGAAGAGGAGGATATGGCCTTAGGTGTTATCTCCTCCTCTGTGTCCTCTCCTTGCTTCTCCATTTCCTACAGCTCTGAGGCCCTTGATGCCATGGCCGAGGGATCATGCCTTGAAGGTTGTTGGGCAGTGCTGGAAGCCTGGGATGCAGGCTGTTGGTGTGCCACTCAAAGGTCCCAGTATGGCTACTGTGGTGGCATAGGACCTGGCAGAAGTGCCCCTTGGGTGGCTGTATCAAAATGGTGGTGGTGCCATCTGCTGATACATTTCTGCTCACTATCTGACCCCTCACTTGATAGTGGAGGGGCATGGCGTGACTGCGGGGAGATATGCCATTCCTGGCAATGGATCAGTGCCATGATCTCAATACAAAGGGTGAAGAGTCGGGTGCTCCCATCATGCCTAGATCACCAGTCTGATGGAATTCCACTAGTACCAAGTGTCCTGGTGTCAGTGATACCAAGCGAGATGGTGATTGCTTTTGGTTATTCCTGGGCTTGCTGAGGTGATGTCCCGCTCTCTTTTTTAACTTGTGAGAGGAATCCCCAGTCTGTTTCTTTGATCCACTGTCCTTCCAAGTCGAAGATTGAGGGGAAGACTCACGTCCACCGGAGGGTTGGGGTCAGAGAGCCAGTTCCATAAAGATGATTTTTTGGTGAAGCTCTCTGCTTGCAGGATCTCGTCTAGAGTTGCTGGCACAGGGAGCACTTCTGCTGGATGTGGCCCTCACTAAAACAGTAGATGCACTGAGAGTGCTCGTCCACAACTGGCATCACCTTGCTGTAAGTGAAGCACTTCTTGAAGCCCAGAGAGCCAGCATAATCTTGTCCAGTGGGGTCTCCCATACTGGGGGTTGACAAAAGAATAAAGTCCTTCCTTTGTCTTCTTTCTTCTCCCCCACCCCGCCGCTTTTTTTTTTTTTTTAAGGCACGGCCAAATAAACGGAAGAAGAAAAGGAACAAAAGAACCTTCAAAGGAAGCTAAAATTTAGTAAATTGACCCCACAATGTCAAGAGGAATCCTCCTTCATGATCTCTCTGCTTCTAGGTCCCACATTTAGAAAAAACATGGTGATTCTGCTGTGGTTTGGGCCCTCTGTGGCCACCAAAGTACCTGGAGGATTCAGCCTTGGGGCAAGATGAGATTAAGCAAATCAGCCAGGAAGTAACTGATCATCAAAATATAGACTGCAGGTAAAAAAACGAGCAGCAGTAATCTGTTCTTTTACTCCTAGTTCTCACACTAGGATAGCTCAAGGACTCTACTTCTCCTTACATACTTTTTATTCAAAAGTCTAGACAAACACTCCTGAAAGCTACTTGGCTGTAAGTTTTTATGAGCACTTTTGAGTTTCTTTGAACTGTAACATGTTCCTAAGTGAAAAGTGGGAGCAGGAATTTGCCCTTATGCATTTTTGTGCCACTATGAAGACTATGAATTAACATTTTGTGATGTTCCTGAAATTAGAAGCCCCATGAACCTATCATTTTATGATATTTATGATTTGCTTCATAATGCATTCTCCACAGACGAATCAAAAATCCAAATGCAATTACTGTTGTGGCATAATAAGGCATGAAGTGGTGTGTTTGGAGGTAAATTTACATAAGAAGAAAGATGCTGGAAAAATGTATGATAATCAGAACAACTGATGAAGATGCCAGACTGCTGGGTTCTCAGAAACTACTGAACAAAATACTGTGTAACTAGTGTGAATAATTAAAGGCATATCAGAGGATTTGATGGTTTTACAAAAGGGGGAGTTTTTCATAAAATGTTACATTTTCTGACTTTGTGATCAGAGGTTTCAAGTCAATAGGGCTCAAAATAGGGCTTACTCCATGTGAATGAGGGGTGATGGGGGTCTAAAGGGCTATGCCCCCTGTTCGGAGGTCATGATATCTAGCGATAAGAGTCCCCAAAGCCATTCTTTCTCATTCAGGTCAGCAAGGCTAGCAACAAGTGTCCCCAGGGCCGCACTTCCTCTCAGGGCAGCAAGAGGTCACATGGTCACCTCCTCTCTCAGAGGAGGTGTCAACAGTCCAAGACTCTGCCTAGCGCCTAGTACCAATAGTCCCAGGCAGTAGAACCTAGTAGGGGAACCTGGGCCCACCCTACTCCACCAGATTCTGTACAAGAGCCCTCCGAAATCAATCACCATCGCAGAAGGGTTCAGGTCTCCTGATGTGTCCCCTGAGTCGCTTAGGCCCACATTAGGCATCTCCCCATCTAGCAGCCTACCCTTAGGCCCACATTAGGCATCTCCCCATCTAGCAGCGACTTGGCATCCCCTTCTTTCAAGTTATTCTCCGTGGCATAATCTGGGTCCTCGGCCACAGAAGTCTATAGGCTTGGTGATTCTTCCATAGGAGCCTGCAGCTCATGTCTGCTCTCCTCCTCAGACAACCCACACTGAGCTGAACTGCTCCCTTTCATATGCTCCTTCCACTGGGATCATGCCTGCAAGGGTAAGAGGGTGTGGCCTCTTGGGCCCAAAGTAATTGGTTAACACCTGCCTGACCAGTGCAGGATTATTACATACTGTCACACTCCTCAAAATGGCCCTAAGGTTAAAAGACAAGGAACAAAGGGTAGGAATAAATGGTAAATTTTCAGAATGGAGAGGGGTAACTAGTGGTGTTCCCCAAGGATCAATCCTAGGACCAATCCTATTCAACTTATTCATCAATGATTTGGAGGAAGGGGTAAACAGTGACGTGGCAAAGTTTGCAGATGATACTAAACTGCTCAAAATAGTTAAGAACCAAGCAGACTGTGAAGAACTTCAAAAAGATCTCACAAAACTAAGTGATTGGGCAACAAAATGGCAAATGAAACTGAATGTGGATAAATGTAAAGTAATGCACTTTGGAAAAAATAACCCCAAATATACGTACAATATGATGAGGGCTAATTTAGCTACAACTAATCAGGAAAAAGATCTTGGAGTCATCGTGGCTAGTTCTCTGAAGATGTCCATGCAGTGTGCAGCGGCAGTCAAAAAAGCAAACAGGATGTTAGGAATCATTAACAAAGGGATAGAAAATAAGACGGAGAATATCTTATTGCCCCTATACAAATCCATGGTGCGCCCACATCTTGAATACTGTGTACAAATGTGGTCTCCTCATCTCAAAAAGGATATACTGGCATTAGAAAAGGTTCAGAGAAGGGCAACTAAAATGATTAGGGGATTGGAACGGGTCCCATATGAGGAGAGATTAAAGAGGCTAGGACTTTTTAGCTTGGAAAAGAGGAGACTAAGGGAGGATATGATAGAGGTATATAAAATTATGAGTAGCGTGGAGAAAGTGAATAAGGAAAAGTTATTTACTTGTTCCCATAATAGAACAACTAGGGGCCACCCATTGAAATTAGTGGGCAGCAGGTTTAAAACAAATAAAAGGAAGTTCTTCTTCACACAGCACACAGTCAACCTGTGGAACTCCTTGCCTGAGGAGGCTGTGAAGGCTAGGACTATAACAGGGTTTAAAAGAGAACTGGATAAATTCATGGAGGCTAAGTCCATGAATGGCTATTAGCCAGGCTGGGTAACGAATGGTGTCCCTAGCCTCTGTTTGTCAGAGGGGAGTGATGGATGGCAGGAGAGAGATCACTTGATCTCTACCTGTTAGGTTCACTCACTCCGGGGCACTTGGCATTGGCCACTGTCGGTAGACAGGATACTGGGCTAGATGGACCTTTGGTCTGACCCAGTACAGCCTTTCTTATGTTCTTAAGATATTGTGGAGCTAACTGTTTTTTCTTGCTGCCCTCATTGAGATGTGTTTTGTAGTTAGTCTAAGTTCTGTCTTGAACTCAAAGAGGCAGACTCGCTCCTAGAGCTCACTGAAATATAGTGGAGGGGGGGGGGGGCGCACTCACTGGTGTACCCATTCAGAAAGTGTCACAGACTTCCCTGCTCACCCAGACACAACTGCAATAGTCAACGAGTAGTGGTAGCAGTGCTTTGGCCCTGCCTCCTCCCTGTCTCTTTGGGGTGTCTTGAAAGGCATATGGAGAGAGATGTCCTTGTTCTCTGTGGAGTACAGTGGCTGCAACTGTGCCATGCTAATACACAGGAGTTTCTGCCCTTCCTCTGTAAGCCCCCATAGAGCAGCAGGGAGCAAAGAAGTAACATACTTAACACTTAATATTTTCAAAGTACTTCACAGGCAAACAAATTATTACACACACACACACCATGAAGGAGGTACTATGTTCTGCTCATTTTAAAGCTGGGAAAACTGAAGTATATTGAAGTTAAAACCAAATTTTTCAAAAGTGGTCTCTGATTTTGGGTACCTCAGTTCTGGGTACCCAACTTGAGATGCATTGAAGCTGCCTGATTTTCAGAGGTACCAAGTATCTACAGCTTTAACTTGGAGTTGTGAGTGTTCAGCACCTCTGAATAACAGGCTCCATTGAAGATACAGCAAGCTGAGCATTCAAAAATTAGAGGCCATTTTAAAATGTAGGGACCTAAGTACCTTGCCTGTGGTCACATGGTATGTCAATGGCAGAATTAGACTTCTGGAGTTCTCGGCTCCCCAAAAGGTGCTTAGTCTATGATACCACCACGCCTATCTAGGAAGTTCTTCACTACCTTATCTTATCTAGTCCTGGTAAATTGCAATTACCACTCATGATCTCTCTGAAAGCTTCAATTTGTCTTTTCATTTTGTCCTCCTGTGTCACATGATTGGAATTGGAAGCATTCAACAACTACAATGGAGATTTTGCAAAATGCAATATAATATTATCAGAATAGTCCATTTTGGTGCTTTTACTCCTTTCATTTGAAGCATCCGATTCTTATTGTCAATGGAGAGTGGATACCAGACGTAACAGACCATTGTTGTGATCCAGTATATCTATTCTTAAAATCCTGCATTCCAAATATGAGAATTGACATTTGTGAGTCAGCTAACAAGGGTGGCCATCTTGGCAAAAAGTGATTTCACTTGTGAGATGGCAGCTTTTAAAGGAACAGAAGTGGCAACACCACGATTTTCAGCATGACCAGACTGTCATTTAGGAAGCAAACTGTCAGAGCAGCCAGTGCCATCAAAGATCATCTGTGGAACAATCTCCCAGCGGGTAGAATTCATCCATATATAGGGGCCAACCCAAGTCCTATGCTCCATTCAAGTCCCATAAAGGCTGTATTTTCAAGATATAGGCCATGTGAATTTCATCCTGAATGAATGTTGTCATCAGTGATGATCTAATGAATGGTCTCATTACGTGGAAGGTGCCAGAAAACTTTATCCATGAACCTTGTGTTACTACAGTGACTGCTGCTTATAAATACTTTGTTCAGATTAAAAGGAAAGGGTTCTCATAGGCTGTTGGCTGATGCCATCAAAGACTGAGTAGAGGGCAAAATCCCACTTTTCCCATTTTTTACTCAATGCCTGAGCAAAATAGAATCTAAAGAAATAGAGAAATGTTTACACCTTATTCATCAGTGCTTCACCAAGTTTCAGAAAACTCTGAAGTTAGAAAACATCTTAAGTGTGTGTTTCTTAAACAGATTAAAAACTAGAACTCTAGTTAGCTTTTGTCTAGCTGTTTTGCTGAGGGTGTTCTACTAAGAACATGTAGGAAATAAATGATCAACACTGAAAACGTTGACACTGCTTTAAAAGCCTTATTTTCATTGTTTAAAAATATGACAGCAAGAATTAATACTGGTTCTTCTGTTTCAATAATGGCTGTGATGTTGAGATGACAACAAACATCATTACATTTATATGCACATTTATGTAGACAAAAATTGTCATTACTTATTTTGGTGGAACATTTTATCATCTGCCCTATAAACAAATAAAATCAGCATAAGCTGTTTTTAGCCGTCAGCAGTGTGTCAACATGAATAACTTATAGCTAGACACGCCAGCCCATACTGGAAAATATCCTATTCCATTTTTTAAAATGCTTAAGATTTTTTTAAAGTATTTATTTTTGATTTTTACAGAATGTAGTGAAACTACTTAACTTGATTGTTCACAGCAAATAAATAGAGAGCAGAAGGCAGAGTGCCCTCAGACACTGTACATTTAAATGAAAATATGGGAGAAATCATGATTTCTCTTGATGTATCTATTTGCCTGTTTTGTCTTTAATATTTGCAACTATGAAATAAAATATGACCAGAAAATAAAAAGCAAACTTAGGGAAAAAATGCCACTATTTTTTTTTACTCCATTTGCAAACTTCTCAGAGCTATATGAAGCTCTGGCCTTTCTATTATCTATTTTCTCAATTCTTGCTGATCACATCTGCCCATATGCTTTGCTACTAATTGGAGTTATGATTAATCTAGATATACTGTAGCTCCCTCCACAGTATCCTCCATGTCATGGACACTGTATATGCTTATGTGTTAATGCATCAATGTCACCAGTATTTTGCAATGAAGTTGTGGAGGTTCTCATATTGAAAGAAGCACAGGGATTCAATTCTAGCTCTTCAAGGAGAGTTTACTTCAATGAGAGTTATTTGGGTTTGAATGAAATCCACTGCTCCAGAATAAAGCCTGAATATTCAGGATCTATCTAGGTGGAGAATGGAGCATTTGGAGAAGGCCAGTGAACAGGCCTGCTATCGAGCTCTCCCATAACTACTATTCCAGACTATAGCTGTGCCAGCCTGAGTGTCCATGAGAAATAACTGGCAAGTAACATGGAACTGGAAGGCATAAGCTCGAGGAAGATAGAATGAACACACCCATTCAGCACCAGTCTTTCAGTGGATGGACACACTGCTCATGGGAATGGCTGCATTCTTGAGTCTCTGCTGTCATTCCCAATGTGTGCGCATAGCTATGGATGTTGGACTGGTCCAACTCACCAGCCATCTTGTCCTGCAACAGTTGGGGCAGTGCCCTTATGCACACAAGTGGAGGGTGTATCTGTGAATGGATGCAGAGATAAACAACTTCACCGGCCCTTCCTTGCTGAAACCTGCAACTGAGGGGCAGGTCTACATTATGGGGTTAAGTCAACCTAAGTTACACAACTCCAGCTGGAATAGACGTACCTTACGTCGACTTACTGCAATGTCTACACAGCGCTGGGCCAATGGGAGAATCTCTCCCATTCACTTGCTTTATGCTTCTCATTCTGGTGGAGTACCAGAGTCAACAGGAAAGCAATCGGTGGTCGATTTAGCGGGTCTTCATCAGACCCACTAAATCGACCCCAGTGGATCAATAACTTCAGCGTTGATCCACAGTAAGTGTAGATAAGCCCTGAGAGTTGGGTCTGCATACTGCCTGTTACTCTGGATTAGTGCTTAGAATACATGGTAAGGGCAACGTCACTTAATACAGAGGTGGAGAATGGGAAGTAATGAGTCTGGAGCCAGCACTTCTCCCTTTCCTTGCATAGGTGAGAGCAGTTCCTTTTACATAGAAGGTTTGGATTGTACCACTGTGCTAAATGTGAAATATTATTTACTTCACTCAACAGAAACCATGTCTGGAAGCAGCATGCATAAACATAGCCTATACAGCCGCTGAGGTTAAGTGCCTGTCCATCTCTGTACTGAACGGGCCCAACATTCAGGATTTTTATACTTCTTCAGACAGCTCTCTTTCCTTAGCATTTAAAAATAAATTAGAATAAAACACTTTACGACCCTTTTGTGTCTGGCTCCATTAGGAGACTGGCACAAATCACAAACGATAAGTGGGAGACCTTCTCTTGTATAACTTAATTTCACAAGTTGCATGAATATTGATAAGAATCAGAGGGGTAGCCGTGTTAGTCTGGAATTGCAGAAGTGACAAAGAGTCCTGTGGCACCTTAAAGACTAACTAAAATTTTAGAGCATAAGCTTTCGTGGGCTAATACCCACTTCGTCGGATGCATGCAGTGGAAGTATCCAGGGGCAGGTATAAATAGGTAGGAAAGAACCAGGTGGGAGATAACAAGGTTAGTCCAATGAGGCTGAACCAGATTGTTATCTCTAATCAGGGAGGGTGAGGTTTTCCTCTAGCAGCTGAACTGGAGGTGTGAATAGCGAGAGAAGAGAAGCTGCTTTTGTAGTTAGCTAGCCACTCGTAATCTTTGTTCAATCCTTGATTGATTGTATCAAATTTGCAAATGAATTGCAGCTCTGCAGTCTCTCTTTGCAATCTGGACTTGAAGTTTTTTTGCTGCAAAATGCTGACCTTTAAATCTTTTATGGTGTGTCCAGTGAGGTTGAAGTGCTCTCCTACAGGTTTTTGAATATTGCCATTCCTGATATCTGATTTGTGTCCATTTATCCTTTTTCGTAGGGACTGTCCAGTTTGGCCAATGTACATAGCAGAGGGACATTGCTGGCACATAATGGCATATATTACATTGATAGATGTGCAGGTGAATGAACCAGTGATGGTATGGCTGATCTGGTTTGGTCCTGTGATGGTGTTGCTGGTGTAGATGTGTGGGCAGAGTTGGCATCGAGTTTTGTTGCATGGATTGGTTCCTGAGTTAGAGTTATTATGGCGCAGTGTGCTGTTGCTGGTGAGAATATACTTGAGGTTGGCAGGTTGTCTGTAGGCCAGGACTGGCCTGCCTCCCAAGGCCTGTGAAAGTGAGCGATTGTTGTAACTGATGATGTGTTGGAGAGGCTTTAACTGAGGACTGTAGGTGATGGCCAGTGGTGGTCTGTTTTCTTTCTTGGGCTTGTCTTGCAGCAGCAGGCTTCTGGGTACACATCTGGCTCTGTTGATCTGTGTCCTTATTTCCTTGTGCGGGTATTGTAGTTTTGAGAAAGCTTGGTGGAGATCTTGTAGGTGTTGGTCTCTGTCTGAGGGGTTGGAGCAAATACAATTGTACCTCAGTGCTTGGCTGTAGACAATGGATCGTGTGGTGTGCCCGGGATGGAAGCTGGTGGCATGAAGGTAGGCATGGCTGTTAGTAGGTTTTCGGTATAGGGTGGTGTTCATGTGGCCGTCATTAATTTGCACCGTGGTGTCCAGGAAGTGGACCTCCCGTGTAGACAGGTCCAGGCTGAGGTGGATGGTGGGGTGGAAGCTGTTGAAATCATGGTGGAATTCTTCCAGAGTTTCTTTCCCATGGGTCCAGATGATGAAGATGTCATCAATGTAGCATAGATAGAGGAGGGGCGTGAGTGAACGAGATTTGAGGAAGCGTTGTTCCAGGTCAGCCATAAAGATGTTGGCATACTGTGGGGCCATGCGGGTGCCCATAGCGGTGCCACTTGTCTGGAGGTATATATTGTCACCAAATTTGAAATAATTGTGTGTGAGGATAAAGTCACAGAGCTCAGCAACCACTTGTGCTGTGGCATCATCAGGGATACTATTCCTGACAGCTTGTATTCCATCTTTGTGTGGGATGTTTGTGTAGAGAGCCTCTACGTCCATGGTGGCTAGGATGGTGTTTTCTGGAAGGTCAACAATGCATTGTAGTTTTCTCAGGAAGTCAGTGGTGTCACGGAGATAGCTGGGAGTGCTGGTGGTGTATGGTCTGAGTACAGTGTCCACATATCCAGACAGTCCTTCAGTGAAAGTGCCAATGCCCGATATGACGGGGCGTCCAGGATTTCCAGGTTTGTGGATCTTGGGTAAAAGATAGAATAACCCCGGTCGGGGTTCTAAGGGTATGTTAATTTGTTCCTGTGTTAGTGTAGGGAGTGTCCTGAGTAGATGGTGCAGTTTCTTAGTATATTCTTCAGTGGGATCTGAGGGAAGTGGCCTGTAGAAATTGGTGTTGGAGAGTTGTCTGGTAGCCTCCTTTTGGTAGTCAGACCTGTCCATGATGACAACAGCACCTCCTTTATCAGCCTCTTTGATTATGATGTTAGGGTTGTTTCTGAGGCTGTGGATAGCACTGCGTTCTGCTCGACTTAGGTTGTGAGGCAGGCGATGTTGTTTTTCCACAATTTCTGCCTGTGCACGTCAGCGGAAGCATTCTATGTATAGGTCCAGACTGTCATTTCGACCCTCAGGAGGAGTCCATGTGGAGTTCTTCTTCTTGTGCTGCTGGTGGGATGGTGTCTGTGTATCAGTGCGCTGTTCTATGTAGTCTTGAAAGTATTCCTTGAGTCGGAGATGGCGAAAATAGGCTTCCAGATCACCGCAGAATTGTATCATGTTTGTGGGGGTGGTGGGGCAGAATGAGAGTCCTCGAGATAGGACAGACTCTTCTGCCGGGATGAGTGTGTAGCTGGATAGATTGATGATACTGCTGGGTGAGTTAGGGGTACCACCGCTGTGGCCCCATGTGGCAGGCAGGATTTTAGATAGCTTGCAGTCCTTTTTCTTTTGTAGAGAGGTGAAGTGTGTAATATAGACCTCCTGTCTTATTTTAGTAAAGTCTGTTTGTGTGGAGGGTTGGTTGTTTATCAAGGTCTCCAGGTTGGAAAGCTCTTTTTTGATGTTTTCCTGTTTGCTGTACAGGATGCTGATCAGGTGGTTCCTCAGTTTCTTAGATAGTGTCTGGCATAATCTCTCACTGTAGTCTGTGCAGTATGTAGAAAGCAATGGATTTTTCACCTTCAGTCCATTTGGTATGATGTCCATCCGTTTGCATTTGGAGAGAAAGATGATATCTGTCTGTATTTGTGCAAGTTTCTTTATGAGGTTGATGGATTTCCACTCCATACGGCTAAATGCAGTGCCTTGCATGTTGTCAAGAATCATCACTGGTTCATTCACCTGCACATCTGGTGCCTGGTTCATTCACCTGCACATCTACCAATGTAATATACGCCATTATGTGCCAGCAATGTCCCTCTGCTATGTACATTGGCCAAACTAGACAGTCCCTACGAAAAAGGATAAATGGACACAAATCAGATATCAGGAATGGCAATATTCAAAAACCTGTAGGAGAGCACTTCAACCTCACTGGACACACCATAAAAGATTTAAAGGTCAGCATTTTGCAGCAAAAAAACTTCAAGTCCAGATTGCAAAGAGAGACTGCAGAGCTGCAATTCATTTGCAAATTTGATACAATCAATCAAGGATTGAACAAAGATTATGAGTGGCTAGCTAACTACAAAAGCAGCTTCTCTTCTCTCGCTATTCACACCTCCAGTTCAGCTGCTAGAGGAACACCTCACCCTCCCTGATTAGAGATAACAATCTGGTTCAGCCTCATTGGACTAACCTTGTTATCTCCCACCTGGTTCTTGCCTACCTATTTATACCTGCCCCTGGATACTTCCACTGCATGCATCCGACGAAGTGGGTATTAGCCCACGAAAGCTTATGCTCTAAAATTTTAGTTAGTCTTTAAGGTGCCACAGGACTCTTTGTCACTTCATGAATATTGATATAGACTCATGAGAAACCAAGTTTCTGACCACCTGCGGACATTAAAAATCCCATGGCACTTTCTCTATGAATTGAGATATTAGCCCCAGGGAGCTGGGGGTGGGGAGGAAGAGCTAGTCATTAGGCACTCAGATAAAATAGTGAAGGGTGCAGTATAAGACAGATAAATCTATAATCATATGCCAGTAATTGCATTCTGTTACAAATTCCATCTCCACTCTCAGTTGGCTATGTCATGTTGCTTCATTTTCTTTTCTGAGCTGCCATGTAATGTTGCTGTGCAGTTTTAAAGAGTTTGCTGAGTTTCATACAAGAGGTGGGTTTATTTTAGTGGTAAATAAAATGAACAAATAGAGAGTGAGTTTGTAAAATAAAGTTTGTAAAGCTCTTTGACATCCATCTGGTTGAAAATGTCCACATGAATACAAACCATTATCATTACCATTTAATACACTAGCTGAATCTACTTCAGGGCATATAGGGCCAAATTCTGCTCTGATTTACACTGCACTAAATCTGGAGAAAATCCATTGACTTCAGTGGAGATTCTTTGCATTTATCCCAGGCCCACTGAAAGCAGAATTTGACCCACTGTGCCTTACTTACCGTTCATTGTGTTTAATTCCAAGTGTGTCCTGAATATCAATCACATTCAGAGCAGAATTTGGCCCAGTTATAGCATTGTAAATCTGGACTAGCTTCACTGAAGTCAATGGAGCTATTCTAGACTTAGCCCATAACTGGAAGCAGGATTTTAGTTCCACATTTCTTAGGAGGATATCTGTGGTAAGAATACTGAATGAACTCTGCTATTACAGCAAACCAAGAGAGAGCTACTGTTATAAAAGTACGACACACATGAGAGACTGAAAAAACAGCTGGAGAATAGCTGAACAGAACCACCTGGCATGGGTCAGGGTTATAAAGGACTAATATCCCTGTCACATGACAAACGTCAATACCACTCCAGTGGCTACAATTACATCCACTTTTTTTGGTATTAATTCAAATGCAGACAAAACATATTCCCAACTAGAAAGACAAGAATAAAGGAATACATCCAATTAAAAGGCCAGTAACCTCTGTCTCCTATAGCTACTGTTACTGCTCTTGGAATAAAGAAACACTGGACGTTTCACCTAGCCACAAACTACCTTGACTGGTCCCATGATTTCATTTAAAAAAATGATTTGTATTATATTCTCTCTCTTCCTTTGCTTGCCAGGGATAAATGTTGTGTGACATGTTATTTTTGTTAAACAAGATGTAACAGCAAAAGAAAGGCCTCAGGTATATATAATGGCATAGGGAAAAGGAGACATCCATTTGGCTAATTTAAAAATTTGCAACATTTTTGTTGCCCTGTTTAAAAATATCTTTGATGACCATGTGAATTGACCAGAAATATATGTGTGCGTGTGTGTCGGTCCATAATGAGAAGAAAGCAACTGGAGTTAGCTACTTGTCCCTGATATACGACAGCTGTTTAGAGTTGAGATTTAGCACTGTATAAGCTGTTTTCTTAATGCAGATCTATCCTCTGTCTAGATGATATAGGTGAAATAATGCAGAGGTAAAAGGTTTAGTAACCGCAGGTGAAATAAAGTGAGGAATAATTTGTATACAAACTGTTTTAAATGTTCTGGAGGGCCAAGGGGAAAAAAAAATAAAACATTCTTGTCAGGAAAAAAAATAATACAAAAACTTTTCATAAATGAAAACAATTTACTCATGCCGGTATCCTTAAGTGGCACAAACTCTTCTGCTGCTGCTGCTACATTCTCTAATGATATTACTGCATATGGCACAACTCATCTAATCTGTTAGTAAAATCCTAAAGTCACTTATGTCAGTCTCAAATGCAAGCCAAATGAGTCTTCCCAGTAATAAGAAGCTTCGCAGAATTAGTTTTCGTTTTGCAGAAAATTGCCATTGGGGATGGCACTTTTATCTAAAAATTTCACTCGTGCATAAGCAAAAAACTCATATTATTTGGTTACATTCCATCAGTATGAGAAATAACATTGTGAAAATTCTATGCATGCTAATGATATATAGAAATCCACCTGCTTTCAGATAAAATGAGTTTAATTTTCTGTTGCCCACTGCCTGGTTGGCCTTTCATAAATTACTTATGCACAGCTATTATTAAAATAGAGGGAAAGCAAATTAGAAAGTCCTCATATCTCTCCACTGGATTTAACCAAGGCAGGGCTATGACAGCTAGAGTCAGCGTTTTTGAAAAAATTCTGCTCTCTTGAAAAATTTTGCATCTCTATACAATTCTATGCCACTGTTGTAAACGTTCTGACCTGCCTTCTTACCAAATTAACCTAAATCCTTTCTATTTTTCAACATTAATGGAATCCTCTAGAGTCCTGCTGATATATATTAAAATATATTTATTGCTTAATTTGAATTCCAGCATTTTGTACCTCATTTCCCATATTTCTGTTATATCTGAACAGCTTGGAGTTTAGCATTAGAAACTTACAAATTAAGATAAATACACCTGACAATTATCAGATCAAAACAACTTAACTTTCATTGGAATGTATGATTTCAAATTTCCCTTCCTGATGAAAGAAAAAAAATGAGGACTGTCTGCTTGAAACAGTTAATTGGATTTGAAAGTACTGTACCTTTTAAGCAATTGATGCAGCTTTTGGTTGGTCAATGACTACTTGACCTCCTGGTTTTACAACAGACAATTCGTTTTCGTTTCTTGAGGGTCTTTCAAGTCCATAGTTCATGGTGACTTTAAGTTTAGTTTCTGTTAATGACATTATTTTGCTCTTTTAGGATAAAACTTTCTTGTGATGTGTAGAGCAGCAGTGACAATTCCATTACTGTGACAGGAGAAATACCTTCTCCAACTGCACTCTTTAAATACTATATGTAGCATTATTTTATTTTAAAATTTCTTTGGTATTTTAGGTTTATATGCACAAGAGTAATAATGCCAACAACTATAGTGAGAAATGCTTGTTAAATAAACAAACAAAAAAATAAATAAATCACATTAATCTTGCAGCCTCTGCCAGGCAAATATTCCTGCTAAGATGAGGGGCCCAATTCTGATCCCACTTACACCAGGTACTAGTATAACTCCTTTCACTTCAACAGAATTACTTCTGATTTACACTGGGGTAAGAGATATCAGAATATGGGCCAGAGGCTGCATGGCTGGGACCCATCTTTGTAAAAGTAGTACAATTGTGTAGCCCTCACCCATATTTGTAAGTACTTCCTCACACGGCTAGTCATGTGAGTAAGTGCTAACTTGAGTGAGCCACACAGTTGGGCTCTTAGGATCTTGGCTAGAAACTTTCTCATGTATAGAAACCCTTATCATTGTCTCTGAAGAAAAACAGAAATGTTTAATTTCCAAGAATGCTTCATAATGCTCAGTGGAAGTTGCTAAATAGTCAGTTATTCATAGCATAATAAAGTAGAGCTTGATTCTACTGAATATTTCACTTTACTATGTAAGTAGCTCTTTTGAATTTAATAGGACTATGTGTGTCATAAAGTACTACTCTGTGGGTCAAATCCTCAGCTCAGATCTGTGCAACACTACTGCAGTCAGTGGAACTACACTGATTCATACCTAATGTGGATCTAGCCTAATGTGAACATGGATGGCACAATCGGGCTCTAAATTATTAAAATTAATGAATCATAACATTTGCTGTTTAAAGAGAATGGTGAAGCATAAAGTATATGTTTCCTTTAGACTGCTGTACAGAACATTTAGGTCCAAATTCTCAGCTGGTATTAACTGCTGTAGCTCCATTGACTTAAGGGGAATGACACCAATTTACTTCAACGGAGAACCTAGCTCTTCACACCTTGTAAAAGGGGGGAATGTGGTATAATAGTCAGAGCAAGGAGTTAAGTTACAACTCCTAGTTTCATTCCTGGTTTTGCCATTTTCTTGTCATGGGAAATAGGGCAAACATCTCCTTATGTGCCTCCTTTTGCCTCAGCTTCTCTCTCTAGAAAATGTAAATAAATAATACTCTACCTCACAGGCATGTTGTAAATCTTAATGAATTCTTGTTTGTAAAGTGCTTTCAGATTCATGGATAGAAAATGCAATGGAAATGTAATATGCAGTATTTTACAGCACTCTTATTTTTTCACTGCCGTTTCCTACTGGAAAAAGCATTTGTAGAATAGTTTTTTGAATAGTTTTACTGTAAAACAACATGCATATACAGTTCTAATAGGATGGCATGTTATTAAAGTTTCATGAGTTTTGGAAAACCCTTATAATACAGGGATGACTTTATCTATGTGACTAATACAGACATCCCAGATTCATGCCAATAAAAGCTTTACAACACACCACATTATAATGTATTTACTATCTCACACTCTCAAGTTTCTGTTACCCAGAGTGCAGAAACATTACCATGTGACCTAGCTGACCGGTGACACAAAAGCTATATTGTCATCCTCAAGCGTTCGAAAATCTTGTTAGGCAAAATTATGAGATTGGCTTAAAATCATGAGTTTTTAAAAAATAAACACTACATTTTGGGTTCTTTTTATTTGCCTTCCAACATTTGAGCCTTTAGTCAGCACTCAAGTTATGTTCTCCGGCTTTTCTCCACATCCACCTCATCCACTCACTGTGGTCGACTGCTGCCGCTCCCCTGTCAACTCCGCCTGCGCCTCTCGTGGCAGCAGAGTACAGGAGTCAACAGGAGACCACTTAGAGGTCGATTTATCGAATCTAGACCCCTGCTGGATCGATTGCTACCTGACAATCCAGCGGGTAATATAGACACCACAACAGTTACTACACACACATGTAAGCTGTATTTTGAAGCCCTTCATGGGACATAAATGGTATGTAGGCTTTATGCTGGTCCGCTATACAGCGATGAATTCCCTCAGTAAAATGTAAATGTAAAATTTCATCTGTTTGTATTACAGTAGCATACAGGAGTCCCAGTCATGGACCAGAGCCTCACTGTACTAGGCACTGGCTGAAATACATTCCACGATCCACAGGCTGAAATACATGCTTATAAAACATTGGTCAAATAATTCTGAACAATGAATCGATTTATAAAACTCTAACTCTGATTGCTGCTTATTTGTGATCAGAAAAAAGGGTTAAATAAATAATTCTCTTTATGTAGTTCACCCAGCTGTAGCAATCAGCAATGAGATCTTAAAGTCTGAAAAGCATGACACAAATGTAAAAAGTACCTTAAATTCAAAGTGAAAGCCCATGACTTTTTCCTGTACTCTCTGAAGTACAGCATGTCCTATGCACCCAGTAGAGGACATTATATAGTATTAGACTGTTGAAATGCTATAATTAAAAGTCTGTCAAAGTTTCCATTAAATCCCTGATTTTCAGGGTTTAATTAATAACAAGAGTTAAAGTTACTGTGAATAGAATTAGAGTCACTGTCATATTCTTATTGCACATTTATTCCTGATTTTGAGTCTGTACAAAATATGGGATTGATCCTGCTTTCTTTACTCACACAAAATTTCTTACTGAAGGGGAAACTCTTTGAAGACAAAACTCCACATTGAAGTCAGTGGGATATCTTCCTGAACAAGGACTATGGTATCCGCCCTTAAAACAGTCACAGGTTTGCAAAAAAATAAGTCATTAATTGGCTGGATATTTATTCATAGATTTCAAGGCCAGAAGGGACCACAGTGACCATCTAGTCTGGCGTCCTGTATAAAACAAGCTATAGCATTTCCTCAAAATAATTCCTAGAGCAGATCTTTTAGAAAAACATGCAATCTTGATTTTAAAAATGATCAGTAATGGAGGATCTACCATGACCCTTGATAAATTATTCCACTGGTGAATTATTTTCACTGTTAAACAGTTTTGCTTTATTTCCAATCTGATCTTGTCTAGGTTCAACTTCCAGCCACTGGATCATGTTGTACCTTTCTCTACTAGACTTAGGAGCCCATTAAGTATTTGATCCCCATGTAGATACTAATATGTAAGCAAGTCACCCTTGAACCTTCTCTTTGTTAAGCTAATTTGAGGAAGTTGAGTATTGCAGAATAAATTAAATACAGTTGTAGAATGGAAATTTAAGCCACAATAATTTCCTTTATGATAATTGTGAAACATTTCAAATGTGTCACCTTTCAGTATAATTCAAGACCCTTTTCCTACACACTTCCACACCCACAACTCTCCAGCTACGACCAATTCTGCTTCATTGAAGTCAATGGGAATCTATCCATTTATTTTAATAGGAGCAGTATCAGATTCATTGTTACTGGGAGTTTTAGCTGAATCAGAGCTACAGGATTGGGCCCCACGTTTAAAAAAAAGACTGAAGACTATCTTTTCCTCTGGAGGCATAAGAGAATGAAATGCTACGTTACTGTAACAATGGTTGCTGGAGTCAATGAAGACTGACTGAACCATCCTGTCATGTGACAAGGGCATGGACTTTCTGTAACATGGGACTGTCTATATGACTAATACCAGGAGATAAAGACTGATCTTTTACCATATCTGACAAATAAGCTAAATATATGGAGGGAAATGGAGCCTGAATTCCTCAGCATAGAAGGGAACTTGGCAGGAAACTGGTGGAGATGGTGGCTGCACTGCTCAGTTTTCCTAGAAGCAAGTAATATTGCAGAGAAATCCAAGAGAGTAAAATCCTTTAACATACTGCTACTGCAGCAGGCACAGAGATATTGGAGATATGCAATATATTCCAATAGGAACAGGAAAAGAAATGCAAACTGCATTCAAAAGTCATTCAAAAATGTCCAAGAATACTTTGATATGCACAAGAATGTCACTTAGGAAAAGTACATATTCTTGACAAGAAAGAAGCTAAGAGATGGGAGCATTAACCATTACGTTAGAGACTTAAATAATAAAACTAAAACATGAGAATTTGAATAGTTAACAGAAGAATTAATCAGACACCAAATTATTTGTTGTTAAAAATTGCTAAGCAGGTCAAAGCAAGGTTATTGCGAGAAACTGACTTCACATTCCAAAAAAACAGTGAATGTTTCTAGAACTAGTGAAAGCTATGCTGCCAAAATGCAAATGTTAGCAAGAACTGAAGTCCATCTAATTAAAAATCCATACTAAGGGACAGAAACCCAATACAATGGCAAGCAAACAGCAGAGAACAAATTTGTTTGCAATAAATGTGGATGCAATTACAATGTAAGAGTATCCAGCATAACGGATGTAATATAATGCGGCATGCAGATAAACAACCATTTTGCAAAAGTATGCTGCTGTTATTATTACTGTGTATTACAGTACTATCGAGATTGGGTCCTCATTATGTTAGACATTGTACAATTCATAGTAAGAGGCAGTCCTTGACCTGAACAGTTTACAGTCTAACTACACAACACGAACAAAGGGAAGTATATCAGTTTTACAAATGGGGAACTAAAGTAAACAGGAGTTAAGTTACTTGCCCAAGACTACACATTAAGTCAATGGCAGAGTCCAGAATGAACCCAGGTTGCCTGAATCTCAGTCGGACTCCTTCAAATCCTTTCAGTACAAACTGCAAAGAAATATAAAAGCAAAATGCATTTGTGCACATAGAACTAGAGGAGTTCCATGTGTCTCATGAGGAGATGACCAGATTATAAAATCGGATGGTTAAGGTGTGTATCTTGCCTACTTAAGAATATGAGGAGGTATTTAGTAGAGTGGATGCATTAAAGATATAAAACACCACACTGATATAGATTCCAACGCCCTGCCACAAATACACATAGCATTTAAATTCCCGTTAGCACTGAGAAATAAAGAGACAGTTTGACCAACTGCAGAACTACAGAAAGTTGGAAAAGGACCTCTACAAGCCACCTGGAAAGAGCTAAATTTAATTAATATCAATACTAAAAAAACAGAACAAAACTAGGACTCCAAGCTTGGGAAAACTTAATGCAAGGTGTGATGCTCACTATCATTATTAATGCCAGTGACTGCTAACAGCCGTAAGGCTCCTGATCGAGGCAATGTGCTAGGAGAAGGAAACATCAGTAGAGCTCTATGTCTTTACTGAAGAACTAAATCCCATCTCCCCTACCATAACCCAGCTTTGCTCCTAGGATCTTACAGGGTTTAACAAAACAAAACAAAACAAATATAGGACCTTATTCTTCTCTAATCCATACCAGGATAAATCAGAAGCAACTCAACCAAAGTCAACAGAGTTACACCGATGAAGCAGGTAAACAGTTATTTGTAGGCATCTAGAGGTACTTGTGAACAATTCTGATTAATTTAATCTTACCATCATTCAGTTCACATCTGGCTTCACTAGCTCTGTCAGCTCCTGGAGCGGGAGCACTTACCTGGGGCTCATGATATGCTCTGTGCTGATTCCTGAGCAGAGTGGGCAAACTGACAAAAATTCACAAACAACTTCGAAGGATGCATTGCAGCATGGGACAGCATTCTGTTCTCTAGTGATCAGTGCACTGCAGCTTGAATTAACAAGACTGTCACCAAACAAAAACAGAAATAAATGAGAATTTTACAGAGCAAAGTAGTTTGTATATAACATACTAAAAATATCACTGGGTCCTGTTTGCATAAAAGTGCAGCTCACATTCAGTGTAAGGCCAGAGAAAAAGACAACATCTTTTTCTTATGACTTCCTGAAAAGCTCACTACTCTATATTTGCTTGATAATGGGTTTGAATCTATTGACATGTACTTCACTCTTCATCAACAGGAGAACCTTAGTGCAGAGAAATATGATTTTACCACATTGGAACAAAGGTGAGAAAAAGAAAAACAACAGATATAATAGTATTTGCATCTGTAAACAATATATGCTATTTTATTATGAGCTAAAGTAAACAGATGCATCTAAACTGCATTGTAGACATAGAATCAAAATTCTTTGCTGGATTCAAAGTTCCTAACCTTAATTTATCTTCCTACTCATATATCCATTTTTTTAAAATTTCATTTATTTAGACAATGTAAATTGTGCATTTGCAGGAAATGTAACAGTGGGCATGATACAGGACTTTGACTTTTTTATCTATTAGGGTCAAATGATCAGCTTCTGGCTGTACGTGTGTCCAAATTCAAAAGAGTTGAGAGAATAAGAAAAAAACCAAAGGTGGCCTCCTGAATGAAGAATACTGATGCGTGTATACAGCATAACAAAAGAGGATGGTAAAAAGAGAAAAGATATGGGCACTCATTTACCACAAATTCAAGATATTGATAAAGAAATTAATAAAAAAATCTAAAGACATGAAGAGAAGAAATTCTTTAACTGCTTATACACCAGTGCTAGGAGCTTGGGTAACAAATAATAATTGCAATTACTCATTTATGAGAATAAATTCCATTTAGCTGGTATTACTGAAAACTAGTGGAATGATTTGCATAATTGGAATGTTAAAATCAATGGTTATAATCTATTTAGAAATGATCAAGTGGTATTTTAAGACAAAAATGGCTCAGAAATGACCTGTTTCTGAGTCACTTGTAACTCAGAAGAAAATGATCTTGAATGCTCAGGAATCAATATCCTAACTAACAGATAAAGCACAAGTTGGGGTATTAGTTAGTATCTGCTTCAGATGACCAAATCATACTAGGGAACAGAACAACTGGCTCCTTATGCACTTATCTTTAATGTGTAGGGAAAAAAGCTGCTTGATCCACAGGGCACTCAATCTGAGTGACATATGCTGGAGGTCTCATGCTGCCAGTACAAAAGCATTCCTGGAATTTCTAAGTATTACAAATGATCATTTCCTAACTCGAAAATTGTTTCAACCAGTGCAGTGGAATTCTGTATTAGACCTCATTCTAAAAGATAAAAAGGACTTGATCACAGAATTAAAAATTAGTGGTATATTCGCTTAGGTACAAATGATCATGACTTGACCACATTTATAATGTAGAAACAGAATAAAATCCAAACCATATATATGAGGTTTAATGAGGTCCTTTAACAGGGCCCGTTTCACAAAGATGAAAACAGTTCTGAGCCATATCAGCTGAGAGGAAAAAGTAAATCCAAAAAAGTGAATGATGATAGGGAATTGTTTCAAAACACTTCACTAGATGACCAAAAAGCCATAATGGAGGAAGAAGACTACATTGCTTAAAAAACTGACCTGCTTTAGAGGAAAAGTGAAGGCAGATTATATGTATGTATGAATATTTTATATAATAAAACAGAAGCCATGAATTGTGAAAAAAAAACTGATAAGGAAAGCAAAGGGACAAAAGGAGAAATCTATGGCCAGCACAGTTAAGGACAATAAGAAATTGTTCATGTATATTAAGAACAAATATAATCTTAACAATGGTATAGAAATGGTAGAATTATCAATAATAATGCAGAACAGACAGGAGTGTTCAAATATTTCTTTTCTGCATTTTGGGGGGAAAAACAGATGAGATAGTCTCATCATATGATGATGGTAACACTCCTTCCCTTCCACTAGTAGAGTATCTCAGGAGGATGCTAAACAGCAGCTATTTGCATCTAAAAAGTTTTAAAAGAGCTAGCTGAGGAGTTTGCTGGACCATAAATGTTGATTTTCAATATGTTTTGGAACAGTGGGGAAGTTCCAGAAGACTGGAAAAAAGTTCATGTTGTGCCAATACCTAAAAAAGGTAAGCATCCATTTGGCACTGGAATAACTGCACTGCCTTCAGTGAAGTTACTCCTGATTTACACTGTGGTCCAGAATAAAATCAGGCCTATACAAGCTGAAGAAAACTGACTTCCTCATCTTACCAAGCAAATTACACAAGTAGCCTATGCAAACAGTACAGAGAACTTCCTCTGAATGAGGCTGTAACTCATTTAAGTCACTTAATGAGACAGGATAATAGCCATTATTTTTCACTTGGCCAGTTCATATTGTGACTCTTAGAGGGAGTGAGTCTGTAAGGTTTTTGTCTGCTTTATTTGATTTTTCACCATACTGCCCCTGGCCTCTCACCATTGTGCTGGGAGTACATGAAGCATTGGAGGAGCAGTGAGGCTCAACCAGGGTAGGGAGAGGCTGGAGCTGGGGAATGGAATTAGTCAGACAGCAGATTCTTTCTCCTTGCAGAACCAAGTCTATTTGAAAGGTTTTGCTGTTTTCCTTTATGTCTTACATATATCTATATACCACATTACATGGAGGAATAGGATTGCTGATATTTCTGCTGAGATGTTGGACAGAGATTGTTTTATGCATCTGTCCATGCTGAGACAAATTTTCAAGATCTTAATTTTTAAGAGATTTTATGTGTTTTAATCTGGACTCCTTCTAGACTCAGAGCCTCCAACAAATGCCCGATACCTCCAATGAAATATATTTCAAAATGCCTACTTCACAATAACCCTCCAGTTTATGTGGTCCTTTGCACCAATACAAAATGGGTGTAAATCATTACCACTGTAACTGGGTAGCATGTTATACCCACTTTGCATTAGCATCAATAACTCCACAAATGCAGGACAATATTAAGTTGGGCCTAAAGTCTCCCTAAGCACCCCCACTCTGTGGTAGTTTGGCAGTTCTTTTGGGATTAAAGTTTTATTGATCTTTTAGTTTTTACAGGTATGAGACTAAAGAGAAGACTCCCAAGAAAATGAAAGGAAAAAGAGGAGAGGGAAAAATTAGATTATCTAACTTGAATTGAAAGCACGTTTGGTCAGGGTCATGCTTGTGAAAGACCATATACATGATGCTGCTATAAGAATCAACGTTTATAAACAAAGACGTTATTAAAATAAAATAATAGGCCCAGGGGTACTGAAGGAAGAAAGGGAAGAAATAACAGTCATGTAACATTGAATAGTATGCAATATGCTGTGTGGTACTGCTATACATATAGTAAAATATTAAGGTGGCAAATATGGGAAGGCAGGTATTTAGAAATGGCAAAGACCTATTAGTTTATGCCAGCCAATAAGACTGTAATGGAGGATCTCGGTAAGAGTGAAGAACTGTCAGTCAACACCTACAATAACAGTTCCTGTGATCTTTTGACCTCATTGTATATAAGACTGGATGTATCAATAAACTCTAGATACTGTCACTTGATTTCTAATGAGAGAATTATGGTTTATCACATCACTGTGGGAACATGCATTTACTATTCAATTATAATAAAAAGGCACAATTTTTTCTAGTTATGGGCTGAGCAGCCAGGAGAGATTCTAGAAATATTGCAAGTCTTTTTTGAAAACGTAGAAAGACTCCCAGGATCCACTGTCTTTGTGGGCTGCTGCAGGCACTTTTGCAGGATTGTGTGCATGTGCCATTCCTATTAGATGGCTAAACAGAGAATTTGGATTTCTAGTGGTCTTGATCTGGCAAGGGCCAGAAAAGCGGTTTTTCTACACCAAACTTACCTGTTCTTCAGCTGGTATAAATTAGCAAAGCAGATGTGACTTCAATGGAGCTATGCTGATTTATACCAGCTGAGAATCTATCCCACTTTTTTTAAAAAAAGTTTGGCCATCCTGAGAAACAAATTGTGTAATTGAGGGGAAGTGAACTCAGCGACATAAAAACTAAGATTCAGATAACAAAGATCAAGAGGAATTCTTCTTCTGGAGCTGTGGATAACGATAAAATTGTCAAACTGAAAGAACAGCTAGTGAACAGAACTATCTGAGAAAAATGATTTAAAAGCATTTGATTTACGGAGGCATTTCTTTACTGTTACCTTTCTTTACTGTGATACCTTTACACAGCATAGCAAGTGTAGTGAAGTGAAGGCACAATTGAGCCACACATCTGCATATACTTTAAATGGTGTTTTGTAGCATTTATACTCCATCACGCTAAACAAATCTTTGCATGGTCTCTGCCATTTCTAACTCATAAATAGGTGCTGGTCGCATTGAGCAGATTAGGTCACATACTCATATGACATCAGACAAGACTTGGTCCTGTGGAGGATGTTCTTGCTTCTTTTTCTCCTGCTACTGACCAAGCAAATGCTGTTGCCTTGACAACACAGGGCATTCTCAGGCTCCTCACATGGCAGTAGGAAGAAAGCCAAGTCTCTTCCATAAGAAACAGAACTGCTGAGAAACAATCAACCAACTACTGTCCAAGGACCTTGGATCATTTTAATGGGGAACCTGCCAAAAGAAGCATCACGAATCCTATTAAAGTCATGTGATTTCAAAAAAGAAAAACGGCACCACTAATCAGTCAGATGTTGTGAAGGCCAAGACTGTAACAGGACTCAAAAGCGAACTAGATAAATTCCTGGAGGATAGGTCCATCAGTGGCTATTAATGGCTATTAGCCAAGATGGGGAGGGATGGTGTCCTTAGCCTCTGTTTGCCAGAAGCTGGGAATGGGTGATGTATCACTTAATTATTTGTTCTGTTCATTCTCTCTGGGGCACCTGGCATTGGCCACTATTGGAAGACAGGACACTGGGCTAGATGGGCCATTGGTCTGATCCATTATGGTCATTCTTATGTTCTTAATCAGGGGGACACAAACATAGAAGGCTCAACCAGATCTGAGAGGTTGTAGTCACTTGAGAATTCAGTTTCACTTGGGATGGCTATGTCCTTTCATTATGGGCCCAGTTCTCCCTTTACATCAATTTCACACAAGCATAACTCCATTGACTTCAACTGAGGTACTCCTGCTTTACACCAGGGTATGGCAACACAGGTTACCCTTAACCTTGCCATTTTCTTAGAAGGTTTGTTGTCTCTGCAGTAAGAAACTTAAAGCCAATAAACTGGTAAAAGGCAGAAAAAGCTTGAAACCATTGTGCAATTGCTCCAGGAATTTGCTGACTATTCCACAAGGCAAGTCACCCGTGTACTATGTCCAGCTGATCACTGGGGAGGGCAACACCATCTCATTCCAAGCTAAATTCAGGAGGATTGAAAGCAGAAACAGTCTTTAAAACTGACACTCCCAGCTACTCAATGTATAAAGAGAGGAAATATGATACGGAATGGGAAAAGGTATCATTTTGTAATTAAAACCTGCTTTGTCATTTATCCTGAGAGATAGGATAAGAACGACCTTCTTTATATTGTATCTTGCATCTCATTTTTATTCTTCTCTAAATATCATGAATTACAATTCTTCTGCCAATGAAGACTGAATTAAAAGAGGAGAGAGAGAGGGAGGGAGAAACACTTCCCTAGAGAGAATGGTGAATAGAGACATTGGTCACACTATCTGGGACAGATTTAGGGGCAGGTGACCCTGGTGACTGCCTAGTGTGCTGGGCTTGGGCAGCACCGGGCGTACAGTGCTGTTTTTGTTGTTAGCGACAAAAGGGAAAATAGAATGTTTGAAGTGAAAAGTTTCCAGTATTCTATATGTAGTTTCATTTTTCACAACTTCCTAGAATGTTCTGGAGCTATGTAGAATCTCAAGGAACCTTTCAGACTGTCTGAGAACTACGTTTTCCTTGAACCTTCTAGAAGGTAGTAGTCAGCCATGCCCTCCCAGATATATAAGGGACAGGGTATTGCCAGTCAATCAATGAGAACTGTTTATTTTATTCTCATTCAAAATGTTCATAAACCTTCAGGATGGCTGCGGCCAAGGCTATGACAATGGTGAGAACAAGGATGGAAGAAAGAGCGATGTCAACTCCAGGATCCTTGTGTGAATCCAAGAGCTGTCTTCTGACCTTGTTGCTGCCATTCCCATAACCTGGTTGTGTCAGATACAGCATCATCTTCTTTAGATTCATTAACCTTTTTCAGACCACTGCAAAGAATATACTTCCTGTTTTCAGTCTCAACTATCAAATGAAAGACCCTCACGGATTATATTACAAATCTGACTGTGAAGCGGCTAAATGACACTTGCTTGGAGAGCCTCACTGACAGCATAAGACCAGTGAGATACCAAGTGACTGAAGTTTCCAGCGCCCTGATGGAACTGGCACAGTCGAGTAAAACCAAGGCCAGAATCCGACACAATGTGCAAAGCCTGACAAACCAGATCACTGGCTTCAAATTTCTGGTCTCAGTTGTGCTTTTACATGACAGCCTGTTCCAAGTAAACATTGTAAGCAAGGCATTACAAACTCACTTGATGAACATCGTGACCACTGCTACTTTGATGAGAAACTGCCTTGATTTCATCATGGCCTACAGAGACAATGTGTTTGAAGATGCATCACTACTGCCAAAGAAATGGTGGAAAACTTAGGAGTTGGGCCTGTCTTCAGGGAAACTCATATTCATTGGAAGAAGACACAGTTTAGTTATGAAGGCAGAAAGGAGGTGATGGGAAGCTTGCAAGAAAAATTCAAGATGGAGGTTTTTTGCTCACTCATTAGCACTGCTTGGGTGCCCATCGCCGAAAAGTTTGGACAAATGAAGCACCACAAAAAGACTGGGGGTGGTGGGTTGTACAACCTTAAATAAGTTACCAGTGGACAGGAAAACATTTCTGAACAATTATATGAACGTTTCACCAGAGGGTGACACATGGGGAATGTTTGGACATCAAAGATAAGGACCTCTGTGTTGAATTGGACAACATCCATCACATTTTGCAACATGGAAAGCGCTCCCCACTCCAAGTTCTCCAATTCACTCATAATGCAGAGCTGAAAGACACTTTTCCTAATCTGTGGATAGCTTCTGATCACACTGTCAGTCACAGTCATGAGCGGTGAACACAGCTTTTCAAAGCTCCGGTTTACTAAAACATATCTTCAATTTGACGATGGCCAACAAGAGACTAACATCGCTTGAAAATCTCTCTGATGCTGTGCTTCAGTTTGCAAGGGCAAAGGTGAGAAAAGCAACTTTTTGACCTACAGGACTAGACTTAATATTCTAAGGCTGTCACCTACTGTAACACTATTTACTACTGTCCAATGTTGGTGCACAGTTCAATTTCTTGATGTTAGTACATTTCAGTTATTCTTAAAATTTAAAAAGTTTCTATTAGTTTAGAGGAAATGAATTTTTTATTTGCTTATAGATGGTATGAATAAATGCAGATTTACATATCCTAGCGTGAAAATGTATCATCTTATATGACAGGGATAAATCATGCATGCAAATCATGCATCAAAGTCGTGAAATAGGCTACAAATGCAATAAAAATAAGATATTCAAAAGTTTAACAAATGGGGAGGGGGGATGCTGAAGATGCTCCTCATCTGGAGCACTATTTGTTCTAGGGCCAGCCCTGCACAGTATACAGAGGGACCCATGAACACATTATAAATTTACTGCCTTATAGCTGCAGAGTTTTTGCTGCATCCTATGGTTGGTTTGGGGGGTTCTTGGCCATGGAGTAGTTCTTCGAGCCCATAAATCTCACCAGATACAGGAAAAACCCATATTTGTTGAAAGGCAGTGTTTCTCTATGGAGATCCCAGAAACTCTGTGGTAAGCTTCAGACTCCTCATGCACCATGAATCTTTCAGCCTCTCTGCCCTGGACTGGCCCACTCTGCACCTCCTTCAAGGGTGATTTAAAAACATACAGAAGGAGTTTTTGTAAATTAGTTAATATTGGTTAGAGACCCAATTTTCAGAGCTGATGGGAGCTGTGAGTGCTTAGTACCTCTGAAACACTAGCCCTATTTTCAAGGTGCCAACAGTGACTTGATACCCTGCAGAGGTAAGAATGAATGGCACATGCTCTGAAGAGTTTCAGTCTAAATGGACAACATACAAGCAAAGGAGTATTTTGTGCAAATAAAAGAGTATAAGTCAGATCAATGATCATACATCTAATTTGTTTGATTTGGGGTTTAATTTCATTTTATTTAGGGAAAGGATAGCATAATCCAACATAAATGTAACACACTGGCTTAGAACATATGATCAGGGCTCCTTCTGAGGGATGCTACTATGGGTCAGTCTGATATTTGCTAACAATCTAATGCTCCTTTAGCGCAAGTGATATGGGTCTGTGCTTTGGCTGATGGAAATTCCTACTCATAACACAGAATATCAGGGTTAGAAGGGACCTCAGAAGATCATTTAGTCCAACCCCCTGCTCAAAGCAGGACTAATCCCCAACTAAATCATTGCAGCCAGGGCTTTGTCAAGCCTGACCTTAAAAACCTCGAAGGAAGGAGATTCCACCACCTACCTAGGTAACCCATTCCAGTGCTTCACCACCCTCCTCGTGAAAAAGTTTTTCCTAATATCCAACCTAAACCGTCCCCACTGCAACTTGAGACCATTACTCCTTGTTCTGTCACCTGGTACCACTAAGAATAGTCTACATCCATCCTCTTTGGAACCCCCTTTCAGGTAGTTGAAAGCAGCTATCAAATCCCCACTCGTTCTTCTCTTCTGTAGAATGAACAATCCCAGTTCCCTCAGACTCTCCTCATAAATCATGTGCTCCAGCCCCCTAATCATTTTTGGTGCCACCCTCTGGACTCTTTCCAATTTTTCCACATCTTTCTTATAGTGTGGGCCTCAAAACTAGACACAGTACTCAGATGAGGACTCACCAATGTCAAATAGATAGGAACGATCACATCCCTCGATCTGCTGGCAATACTCCTACTTATACAGCCCAAAATGCCATTAGCCTTCTTGGCAACAAGGGCACACTGTTGACTCATGTCCAGCTTCTCGTCCACTGATAAAACCATTTGAATTGGTGTTGATGGTACTACAAGATATGCCATGCTAGATCAAATTATTTGTCCATTTAATCTGGCATCCTGCCTCTGACAGGAGACAATCCTTGATGTTGCACAGGAAGGCAACCCCCACTTGGTTGGTTGTGCAATGCCATATATGGGGGTAAAATGTATTCATGACTTAAATGCATGTATGATTGTCATTGTCTCCTAGTTTGGTCTCAGCTTCTCCTGACTGACCCTCCTTATTTTGCTCTCAGTCAGGTCAGTTCCAGGACCCTCACCTCCAATTAAAACTGTCAAGCCTTCACTCTGTCCCTTCAGCACTTCACTCAGCCCTGTCAGCACTTCACTCTCCTAGCAGTTTTCTTGGAGGCAGCGTGGGGCAGGGCCGTCACCCCTTTTCTGTTCCAGGTCTTTCTGCTTGCCTTTCCTTCTCTCTACTCTCCCCTGACCTTGTTTCCTCTGTTGGTTGAAGCTGTGGGTGCCTGCCTCCATGATTAGCAGCTCTGGCAACTGCATGGAGTTGTGATCAAGCTGCTTGCTTGTAAATAGAAGAGACTCTCCTCCCTGCTCTGTCTATGCTTAGTATGGGATTTGTAGAACCTATTACAATGATCTTTATTCTATATGGGATGGAATAGCTGAGAACCAGCTACATCGTAAACACAACCTCAATTACTTCCACATATAGGGCACAATTTGTTTCCCAAAATAAATGGCAAGTAATAATTCTTGTCTCTTAGTTTGCACATAAGGGGAGGAAGGCAAATTTGTGCTGGGAAACAAGTGATTGGCAGTGGCTAAATAATACTCTCTGGAAACTTACCCTGGTATTAGGTGGAGTGTTGCAGCTCAGAGGACAAAACCCACCCACCTCTCTGCTGCGTCGCCTTCAATTCCTTTAATGTTAACAGCAAGAGAGCTAAAAAGGGCAAACCAAATCTTCTTGGGCCACATGCAAGGGATGCACATTTGCTGCGTTAGGAATTCAGAATCCAGCTTTGTAATAGCACAGGCTTTATTCTCCACACAAAATTACAATATGCACTGTTCAATTGTGACAAGCTATCATACAGCATGCTTCCTTACTGCCTTACTCTATATTTCCCCTTCATTAACTTCCAGTATGTCCATTTGCAATAATTCAGAATTAAAGCTGTATATCTTGTAGGTGTATGTTTGTTGTTCAAAATGACTAAAACATCTAGGTCTTCCCTCTCCGGTAGCTGGTTATTTTACCCCTGATTTGTGCATTTTACAAAAGCAGCCTTCTCCCTCTTAATCCATTCATTTTCTTTTGTAGGATGTGTTTCTGGTTAAGGAACTGCACTGGGACTCAGGAGACTGGGAGTGAATTCCCTGCTTTGCCATAGATTTCCAGCTTGATCTTAGGCAAGACACTTAAGTTCTCTGTTCCCAATCTATACTATGAGGGTAATAATACTCCCTTTTCCCTTACCTGTTGTCTGTCTTGTCTATTTACACAGTAAGCTCATTGGAGCAGAGACTGTCTTGCTATTTTTTATATAGCCACAATGGGGCTGACGACTTCTTGATATTTCTGTAATACAAATAAATAGGAATAATGTGATGCTTCTTTAGCTATTTTGAAATGCAGGAAACTGTTCAGCCAAGCAAAAAGGCTGCTGTAGCTGCACTCATTTAGGTAAAGAGCTAAATCCCAAAAGATCTTCGTAACACAGGTCCCAGAAGAACTCACCAGAGCTGCCTGGATAGAGAAATGAATTTCTGTCAGACACATCCCCAATCTGGAGAAGGAGTCTCTCATTCTGTTAAGCAAACAGAAAAAGTAATGGTTACATTTATAATCACAATCTAAAACACTGGAACTACAAAAAGCAGCTTAGTGGAGCGGTTAAAGCATATGACTAAGAATTAGGAAACCTGGTTCTACTCCTGCATCCAACAGCTGCTATGTAGCCTATGGTGAGTCCTTAGATTCACTTTTAGGGTAGCCTTATCAGGTATTCTGCCTACAGAAATATTGTACAGCTTAACCAATCAATGATTATGAAGTGCTTTGAGATTCTTTATTGGAAAATGCCACATTAGTGCTAATGAACCTCAAAACACTCTACAAAACTGTCTAGATAAAGGTGTGTGAATGAATGGAATTACTGAACATGCATATCTCAACCAGGGCCTATTTCTTCACTGACTGTACCTTGCATTGTCATTTATACCAGTGCAAAGTAGGTGTCAAATGCAACCCAAGCAAAAATCACCATTGTATTACTCCAGTTTTACAGAGGAGTAACTAGATTAAGGCTGTGGTAACTCAGGTCCACTTTGTACAGGTGTACACAACAACACATTGAAGCTTGATTCTCCATTGCTTTGCACAATCAAAATCAATCTGTCTCTGCCCCAAAATTGCTAAAAGTAATTCTGGGGTAAGACAGTTATTTAAGCAGAGGTGTCTATTTTTCTATGGATTACAATTCTTTAATACAGAAATCCCTTCTGTCAAAAGTGATCTATCAGAAATATTGTCATGGCTAAACATTTTCATGATGCAGTCACCAGCAAGGGTTAGGTGCTTGAGTGGGTAAATTCTAACACTAGGCTTTTTTAGTGAATGGAGTAAATTTCCCTTCACTTATCCTGGAATGTGCTTTAACCTTGACCTTAAGGAATAATTTCTAAAGGAGAGAGAGCAGTTCAGTCTCCTATAGTCAGTCTTTGGCTTCCCTCCTAAAACTCCTGACAAGGCTGCTAAACATTATCAAGCGTGAGGATGTTGTTTTATAAGTTCAGTGCTTGAGAGTCTATGATATTTGTTAACCTAAACCAGATCAGTCCTAATTCCTCTGCTTTTGCCTGCTGCCGCTCA
The DNA here is from genome assembly GCA_007922305.1 of Dermatemys mawii. Taxonomy (NCBI): domain Eukaryota; kingdom Metazoa; phylum Chordata; order Testudines; family Dermatemydidae; genus Dermatemys; species Dermatemys mawii. The sequence continues at coordinate 7,403,472 of ML677401.1, read as the reverse complement.
ACTTAACCAGGTCTGTAGTTACCTTTCAACTGACTAGTGTCAATGATAATAATGATGACAAATTTTTATTATTTTTAGAGCACTCAAACGTGGCCTCTAAGCTCTGTATACGCACACACACATATAACTAATAACTGAACATTTCCAAAGGACAACAAGTCCTTTTAGAATAGTAATGAATACAAAAATCATTTTGTGCACTGCATGGGAGAGGTGCATTTCATGATTTTCCTATATAGCTTCTATGACAATTGGCCCCTAAGCAAGGGTGTGAGTCATTGATGAATACAGCTCTAAGGCTTCATGCTGTGCAGCAAGAGCTATAAAAGACATTAGAGGAACACAGGGGCGGAGGAGGAGAGAGCATGGGGGTTAGAAGATTATTAAATAAAACCTAGCAATGGGTTTCTAGGGAACAGTTTCTGAATAATGTTTTGAAAATGTACCACTTGATCACTGGGCATAGATCTGACTGCGGTCTTGGTGCCCGCAACTGGCTGATGCTAACAGGGGCTATAAAGACAGTTCTCCACCTTCTTAGTCATAACTAAGGTCATGTCTGAACTACGAGCCCCTCACTGCTGAAAGTAAATCAATATACTATACTGGGAAAATGCTGTTACCGTAGAGACTCATGTACTGGTAAAGCTGGAATCTACACCAGCATAATTATTATTCCACCATCCCTAAATGATTCAACTGTGTCCACATTAGGGCTCTTAGTCACATAGCCATGTTAGCAAAATATACATCACACTCCTAACCACCACAGCTATGCTAGAAGAACTTTTAAGCAAAGACCAGCCCTCAGAGATTCCACTGAAGGCCATCATAAGAGTAGAAATGGATTGGGTCAAAGTTCAGATCCAGATCTAGACTTCCACAATGTTCAAGACTGTTTGATTTTGGTCTGGATTCTCTTTATTATGGAAGAAATAAAAGCTGGTACCAATGTGATTTCATTCATTGCCTAGCAATTAACTGATATCACAACGGTTCTGGATATTGAGTACATCACTTTATGGTGCAATCGGTTTCTACCTACCCAAGGAGTGAGTTACAGGGTGCAATAAAGAACTAATGTTTACTTAATACACGTAGAAATTACCATGACTTCTTCCTGATCCCTCGTATTTACCTATATTCATCACAAATCAGATAACAATGCAAGAACTTCTTCAGTGTCAGCCCTGCATCTTTACTGTCATATCCTCCTATTTTTCTTCTCATTCCTGCAATCATCAATCTCTTCTTCCCATTCTTGGCTTCTTTCATGTTGCTACAACCTCAGTTTACCCATCTGTAAAGCAGGTCTAAAAATACTTCTCTCCACGAGTGCTGTGAAGCACTTTGACGTTACCAGAGGAAAGGAGCCATATGTAAAATATATTATCTTTCAGTTTATTTTTATTAACTTGCGATCCTGTATCTTTGGTTTTAAAATACTCTCCAGCCTTAAATTTTAAATGCCCTTAAAAGTAGGCAACAGCCTTTTAAATAAGATATTGTTTTTCCTGCTGACCTATATAGACTGCAGACATTTTTCAAGAAATGTCTACATCAGAGGTCGGCAACCTTTCAGAAGTAGTGTGCCGAGTCTTCATTTATTCACTGAAGTGACAAAGAGTCCTGTGGCACCTTAAAGACTAACTAAAAGTATTAAAGCATAAGCTTTCGTGGGCTAATACCCACTTCGTCGGATGCATGCAGTGGAAGTATCCAGGGGCAGGTATAAATAGGTAGGCAAGAACCAGGTTAAAGATAACAGGGTGGGTCCAATGAGGCTGAACCAGCTGTTATCTCTAATCAGGGAGGGTGGGGTATTCCTCTAGCAGCTGAACTGGAGGTGTGAACAGCGAGAGAAGAGAAACTGCTCTTGTAGTTAGCTAGCCATTCAAAATCTCTATTTATTCACTCTAATTTAAAGTTTCACGTGCCGGTAATACATTTTAATGTTTTTAGAAGGTCTCTTTCTAGAAGTCTATAATATATAACTAAACTATTGCTGTATGTAAAGTAAATAAAATGTTTAAGAAGCTTAATTTAAAATTAAAATTAAATTAAAATGCAAAGCCTCCCAGATCAGTGGCCAGGACCTGGGCAGTGTGAATGCCGCTGAAAATCAGCTCGCGTGCAGCCTTCGGCACCCGTGCCATAGGTTGCCTACCCTTGGTCTACATATTTGTTTTTTCTCTCTGTTTACAGGTAAAAAATTTACCTCCATAGTCATTATTGGAAGCCAAACATCATGAAAAGATTTATTTTCATGCACACAAGCTGTTTAATACACTGAGCATAATCAAAATCAGTAAGTCTAAAACTGGATTTTTATTAGATAAAATAGAAACCTGAAATCTTTACAAAGCCAAATAACTGTGGTTTTGCAGTTATATATTTTGAACATTTGAACACAGTGGTCTGTGTAACCAAAGATCCAATCATTTCAGAGGGAAAATAAGCTGGGGAAATTGTTTGTCAAGTTATAGTCTTATTTTGTTCAAAATTCTCTTTTCTTCCATAAAGCTCTAATACAGCACCCATAGATTTTACCAGCAAGGAAGCATTTTCTGTTTGTTTTTTCCACTAGGAATCACACTCTCCATTTTAAACAGAGGAGCTTGACAACTGAGTTCTTGTTAAAAAAAACCCAAACACTGAAATATATAGACATGCAGCACCATCTACTGGATTAAGATATTGTGTATAAATGCATAACAGACATGTACAGAATATATTTCCACAAGGCAAAGGTAGAAAACAGTCATACACTCCAAAGCTTATTATAGTGATGTATTTAGTCAGCATCTGGACTCAGATAAATCCATAGATATGGAATTTCTATGGATATCATGAAATAATACTTGGCACTGATTTAGCATTTTATATTTTCAAGGCACTATATAAATAGTACACACAAAAAACTATGTTAAAAGAACATTATTAAGGTTGCAATGTCAAGCAAATTAGGAAATTCCAAAATTAAAATTTCCCGTGAAAACTTAATTCAGCTTCCTTGTGTATATGCACTTTAATTACATGATCAGATACTCTTTTTTTCCATGGTGGCCCTGTCTCATTCAATGCAGAGGCTGAATGGTGCTCCGTTCATGAGCAGCTATTTAACAGTTTATTTTGTTTTCATTGTTTAGTTTGTGCCTCCCTCTATTTACTGCACACTATTCAAACCCTGCTCTGAAGACAGAATTATAAACTTCCTCATAATATGCAGAAGTGACAAAGAGTCCTGTGGCACCTTAAAGACTAACTAAAGTATTAGAGCATAAGCTTTCGTGGGCTAATACCCACTTCGTCGGATGCAACCGACGAAG
>ML677401.1:7142901-7399743 GCA_007922305.1 Dermatemys mawii | reverse complement strand
TACCCACTTCGTCGGATGCAACCGACGAAGTGGGTATTAGCCCACGAAAGCTTATGCTCTAATACTTTAGTTAGTCTTTAAGGTGCCACAGGACTCTTTGTCACTTCTGCAATTCCAGACTAACACGGCTACCCCTCTGATTCTTTCCTTATAATATGTAAGTGTTTCACAAAAATTAAGTAATTTTCACAACACCCTTGTGAAATGAAGAGGAGGTATTATCCCTGTTTTACAGACAGTGAATTGAAGGACAGAGAGATCAAGATTAACAATATCCACTAATTTTAGGTGAACAATTTGAGATGCATTACAGAACACTTTAAGTGTTCAAAGCATAGCTCACATTGACTTCAGTTGCAGCTATGAGCACTCAGCAGTTCTGCAAATCAGTCCCCAGTGTATTAAGTTGGGCACCCAAAAATGAGAAAACCCATTTAGTGACTATCTGGGAAAAGTTTGGTTTATGTGATTTGCTTAGCATCACATAGGAACTCTGTGACAGAGGCAGGGATAGAATGCAGTTTTCCAGGGGAGCATTCAATTACCTTCACCTTGAGATCGTCCTTTCTCTTCCTGCAGTCCCCTGCCTCGTTCACTTCACAGCTTGCAACTTCTGCAACCAAGAGAGCAAACATCTTACAAAGAACAGCCTCCTTCAATAAACAATCCTGACTGATTCCCAGAGCAGGTCTAACTTTACACTGAATGAAACAGGCCTCCTGTGGAAAACACAGAATATGATCATATACTTAAAGACTGTATCACAATTAAAGCTGTATGAAAACTGGCACGTCAGTCTTTTAAAAAATGTCACATTTCTGGGGAAAAAAAATATTCTACATTGGAACAAAAAGTCAGATATGTGAAATTTCCTGTGGAAGAATGAAAACAGAGTTTTGTTTTGTTTTGTTCTTACAATGTCCAGATGTCCTACATCTGCCTGAAGGTGGCAGGTGGGCAAAATCTGCAGAGCCCCAACTCCATGACAGCTTCGTTCTCCATGCTACAAAAAAAAAATAAAAAAAAATGGAGATATGCCTATCTCATAGAACTGGAAGGACCTTGAAAGGTCATTGAGTCCAGTTCCCTGCCTACACTAGCAGGACCAAGTACTATCCCCTGACAGATATTTTTTTTTTTTTTTTTGCCTAAACATTCAAACTCCTGCTTACTTGAAGGACTCATACCAATTTCTCTATTTTTTGCTTTCTTAGCTGCCATTTCATTGCAAGGTACACCAGCATGTGCTGGAATCCATGTCAGTACTATGTTCACGCCACAGTATACTAATTCTGTTGTCAAAACCAAGATATGTATTAGATCACTGCTGTTCAGCACTGAAATGCTGGCTTTTCCTCCTTTAAGATTCATGTCCTGTAAGGTGTAGCATGGCAGGGCTAATTGAACAGAGCAGACTGATCCAAGGCCTACTGGCCCTTAATGGAGCAGGCTGACTGTTAAAGAGACCAAAAAGTTTTTTAAAACAACTCATGATTTTGGGACCAATCTCATGATTTTGGGGGTCTGAGTCACTATTTTTGAACTTTTGGGGTTGGCGATAATGAAATTGTGCTAAATGTATAGATTTGTCCATGTCTACTGCTCTGGGTGGCATATTTTTGTTCTTTATGTTTACTGCCACTTCGGGTACTTCATGGGTTTAATTATGACTTCCAAAGCCAGAATGGTATAAAGGACAAGAGGTGCAGCTAGATGTGGTGGAATTATGTGAAGGCCAAAAGCATGCTCCCTGTAGCCTTTGCTGCACATTTGGAAAATGTAAACTTTCACATCTGCTGGTTCTCTGCTCGTCACAAAACGTGGAGTACAAGTAAGGAAAACAGGAAACTGATATGCCCCTTTACACTGAATAATGGCAGTCTTGACGTTTGTCTGCTTCTCCCATAGTCTTTTGGATGCTTTCTTCCATGCCCAGATACATGGCATACCATCCCAAGATGGTCTGCAAAGCCTCTACCCTCCCCTTTTAAATTCCTCCTGAAGACCCACTTCTTTCACGATTCCTACGAGTTGGCCATTAGTCTTCTTATTCATTGTATCCATATATCTCATGAAAAGAACTCTCTGTGCTTTATTATGCTGTGCACTAATCTCTCTGATTAAGTACCTAATCTTATTGTTGCCCCATCCTCCCTCCCTCTCCTGCTCTACTGTCACACTTTTCTCTTATTGCATCATTTCCCAAAATTAATCTGTAAGGTGCTTGGGACTTTTAATTTCATTCTATCTTTTTCTTTCTGCTATGGGAGACACCTAACAAACTTTTGGGCACGTTTACAATATACAAGCCTTTGAGAACAAGAAGAATTGCTATTAACTGTTTCATTAGTAGCATCTTTGCAGGCCAGCCAGTTGCATGTAAGTTTCTCTTATACATGCAGATTCACATATAGCTGTGATACTCCAACTAGTAGAAGGCAGTGGTTCAACCGTCGACATTCTGATCTCCAAAACTGAAAACCACCTCTGTGCAGGACACCCAGCTCTTGCTGGCCCTGGGTAGGCAAAGAGTTGTGGGGCTGAACCTGGATTGCTCATGTAGGGACTGAACCTGGCACCTCTAGAGCTTACTGCATGAGCCTCTACTGCAGGGATCTGCAACCGTTGGCATTCGGCCCCCCCAGAGTAAGCCTCGCAGTGGAAGGCTGGTTTGTGTACCTGCCACGTCCGCAGGTTTGGCCGATCGCAGCTCCCGCTGGCCGTGGTTCACTGTTCCAGGCCAATGGGGGCTGCAGGAAGCAGCAGCCAGCACATCCCTCGGGCGACGCCACTTTCCACAGCCCTCATTGACCTGAAGCAGCAAACCACAGCCAGTGGGAGCCGTGACCAGCTGTACCTGCAGATGTGGCAGATAAACAAACTGGCCTGGGCTACCAGGGGGTTACTTAGGGAGCCGCGTACCAGTGGTTGTCAAACGCTGTTCTACTGCATGAGCTAAAAGCCAGGTGTCTCCTACCTAAGGCTGTAGAGCAGACTCATTAATCTCTAAGTGGTCCCGGTGCCCCCAGAGGGGACAAAACACCACACTAAAGAGGTGTGTGGACTATACTCACACTGCTCCACAGGGTACTATCACCGCAAGAGCCACCAAGCCAACCCTATTTAGTAAGATTTGTTTCCCTGTCTGACTGGGAGGCAATCCATCAGCAAATAACCAAAGCACTGGCTTGGGAAAGAGCAAAGACCCTCAAATTGGGAGAGGGGGCATGAACCCCACAGATCCAATGGAGGGACATGCCTCCCCCCAGTTTTCCAGCATGAAATCCCCACTTTGTGGGGGGGACACGACACCATCCCTCCCCTGCCTTTCGGGGGGTCACAGGAACATTCCCGGCCCCACGGGGGTGGGGGGTCACAAATCCCTACCTCCTCCGCACGGGGGAGACGGAACTCCCTGCGACAGGGGGACAAGGCCGTACCCGGGAGAGGAAGGCGGGGGGAACTGGGGGCTGGTCGCTGGGGTGATGGAGAGGGCTGGAGGGAGCAGGGTGGGCGCGTGTGAGGAGAAACGTGGCGGGAGGGGGGAAAGTGTGTGACCGGAAGTCGGGTTCCCTCCCGCCGCGGACTTCCTGTTTGTCCGTAACCAAGGGCTTCCCGTTGCTAAGGGAGCTGGCGGCGGAGCCTGTACCAGGGACCCGGAGCCGAGGCGGGCTGCAGGGTCCCCACTGTCCCAGCATGAGCACCGGGGACGCCGACAGCGGCTCCTCCGCCTCGGTGCTGGCCGAGCTGGACTGGGACGATGGGTTCGCCGTGCCCGTGGCCAATGCGGAGAACAAGGCGCTGGAAGAGCAAGTGAGTGGGGAGGCTGCAGCCCGGCACCGCGCCCCGTCCCCGGCTCACTAGCATCGGGGCATGAACCCGGCCCCCGCCGGAGGACTGAAGCCTCCTCGATTCGCCTGCGAGGGAGGGACACGGATCCCCCTACCCTCCGGCGGGAGGGAGACATGAATGGCCCCTGCCCCTAGCGGTGGGCGGGGCTGAATACGACACCTCCCAAGGACGTGGGGGGACATGAACCCCCTCCCTGGGTCCTAGGCTAGAGCCCCCATCAGCACTAGATGGGAAACACCCACCCCCAGCACACCCACCTGGAGTTCCCTAGGGGAGAATCTATCCCAGGACAGAGACCCTTCCTCCTCCCAGGAGGCTCATGTAGCTAATGCTACTTTTCAGTGTATATACTAACACAATGGGCCAGCATTGTGCTGTGCTACTGGAGGCACCAGTTGACATTTGAGCTATAAATCCCAAGGGCTACCTACAGGTAAAGCTCCCCCAGGGCATTTTTCACAAGAGGAGTAGGGTTATGGTGATGTCCTGGACAAACTCTTCATCCTTCCCCCACTTCTAGGCTGGTCCTGTGTTTGTCATCTTGACTTCACCTGTTCTGTACTGAGGTCTTGGTCCATGCAGAGACATTCTTATAACCTCACCGTATCCTATTTGTCTTCCTGCACAGATCTCATGATCCCTCAGGCAATGGACTTAATTCACAATTACCCTACACTTCATGCAGTTATTTACACCAGTGCACAGTGGGTGTAATGTGCTACAAAATTAGAAAAATAAGGGTTTCACACCTACTTTGCACTGGTTAAAACGACTATTCAAGGTGCAAGAGAAGGAAGATGAGGCTCTTCAATATGCAAAATGAATACACATATTTTCGTTGTATACAATGACTATGAACAACAGCATATGTAACTACATTCTGGCCCCTAGTCATTTCAGTTGGATGTGGTATTCTTCCTTTCCTTCCTTAAACTGTTGCGTAATATTGCTATGCACTTATTATTAAACACTGGAAGATTCAATTGCAAGAGCAGAGCCATACTTTGTATAATCAGTTACTTAGGATGCATGTGGCTAAAAGATGCTATATAAATAAATAATGATAAACATAATTCCATGTCACATTGGGTTATCTTTAAGGCATAAGTAACATTACTTTTTAAATAGCTTTTTATTATATAGACCAACTATATTTATTTTTCTCTTTCTTCTTTTTCAAAGAAGTGAATTATATTGTCTATATTTGTATGGTTTACATTATATAGTTTATATAATTTAAACAGGCAAGTATTGCTTCTTAAATACTATATATTTCTATTTGAAGATAGTTTATTGAATATAGTAGTTTTTGTTTGTTTACAGCTGCAAAAGTTGCAGAAAGAAAAGGCAAACCTAAAAAATCAGTTGACTGACTTTGAAGAGCGTATTGAGGCAATGACATCACATTTGAAAAATGTCAGACAGGAGTTCAACTTTTCACAGGTAAATTGTAACTAGTAGATCCTCCTTATCCGGTTTAGATTTCTGCCTGATATTTTTCTCTAGTTTATACTCATATCCATTTGTCCGAATAAGTTTTACTACTGATGAGAGACCTCCCAGCCTTATCTTCTAGTACTTGCCTAGGAAACAAATGAAGGCATGTCTCAAAATATTATTTTTTGGTAATTAAAGATGAATAAATAATAATTATGCATGGAATGAAGCCTAGAGGGACAGATTTTAGGATAATTTGGCAATGTGTACTTACAGAAGCAATAGATAAGTCTGGCCCGGGCAGGGCAGAAAACTTAGTCTGGGGAAAAAAAATTGTAAAAAGAGAATGTTTGTATTGATTAGAAGATGGTTAATTGCAAAAAGTTAATAGGGACTTACTTCTTTGGATCTGAAAAATGAAACAAGACCATAAGGGGAGAGAGAATTCCACTTTACACTCTGAGAGACATATGACTAGCACATATGGGCCCAAATTTTCAGATAATGCATGTCCTCATACATCAAATCTAGGGATTTTAGGTGTTGTGACCGCACATGTTAGGGAATGAGGCTGTCTCTGAATAGCTGGAACCCAAACCCTATAGGATTTTATAGATCAATATTAACAGTTTGAATTGCACTCAGAGCAAATTGGGATCCAGTGCAGACCTTGGTATGAGATACCATTAATGATATAAAAAAGTTGTTTTTCTAAAAAGGTGCATAAATAAATGCTGTAACTTTCTATTGTTTACAGCATGGAACTGGGACTTAGGAGACCTGAGGCCTGCCTCTGACCTCACTTAAGCCACTATGAATTAAGAACAATTCCACTCAGATCAATGGAGTTACTGGTTTCACACCAGTGTAAGGATATGTCTACTCTGCAATGTCTACTCCCAGCTTGCCATATCAGCTGAGTTGGGCTCAGCTTCCAGAGCTGTAAAATTGCAGTGTAGATGTTCCAGCCCGAGTTCTGAGACCCTCCCCACTCACAGAATCCCAAAGTTCTTAACTCCAGCCTGAGCCTAAGTGTCTATACTGCAGTTTTCCAGACCTGCAGCCCGAGCTGTGCAAGCCCAGCCGACAAGGGCCAGACACAGATGTGTAAACGTACCTTGTTTAAAGGGACCCAATTTTCACAGGCAGGTGCTCAGAACTTTCTGAAAATGAACACTTTTAAGGAGTCTCAGGCTAGACCCCCTCCCAAATCACTAAATCACAGCCTATGATTTCAAATGGATGTCTGAGAAGAAACTCAGATAATGAATCTACTGATACAACCCATATGAAAGGGCACTGAGAGGCTGATAGATGGCTTTCCTGCACCTGAACAGCCTCTTAGTTTTAATGTGGTAGATGCAAGTTTTAATTAGCAATCGAGATGAAGAACACCATGTGCTCCTTCTGTAAGAGCAGGACTTCCAGTAGGTAAAAGATTGGGTATTGTATAGGAGAAAATATATTAAAGCAATTTTGCCAGACAAAAAGAGGCACCCAGCTGGCATGTGGCAATATCTATATCAGCTAATCCATCTCAGCTCAAAACAATAGAATACTCTTTGCTGCTTTGCCTCCTGATTCAGACAGAAAGCTCGTGATGATGGAGAGACTAGTTTGAATATGATTATCTGTACTGTTGTTTGGCTCTGAACTATAGAACAGTGAAATAATGGATTCTGAATCTTGCATGAAATATTTTTGAATCACTTAGCTAGATAGGGAAGGCTAATCTGAGAACATTTGATACAGGTCATTGATTTTTTTATATTAATTCCATATCTAAAAGTCCAAACACCAGTAATGTGGAGTTGCTCTGAATTTACACCATGCAAATCAGACTCTGAATTTCAAAAGCCTCCATAGACATTTTTATTTTAGTTCTGTAAAATCCCTAGATGTAAATTTCATAGTTTTATATCAGTGTTACCTTTATTAGAGTTCTGATTCTGGTGAAATAATAAAAAATGATATTGGGTGTTAAATGCCTATTAACGATTCCATGCAAAATAATGAACTATATTATTCTATAGTCTCTTTACAGAGCCAGAGAGAATGAAATTGAAACCGAAGAGCACTTTAAAGCCCTTGCTGAGAGAGAGCTTGGACGTCTCAAAAAAGAGATTCAACGGCTGGAAAATGAGAGAGTTTCCTTAAGAGAAAAGAAAAATAGTCAAGAAGTAAGATTCAAGAATATTGTAAAATGTAACCTATTCTGTTTATCACTATTCTTCTTGCAATGAGTAATGTTTTTCCCTTAGACAAAAGAGGTCATAAGACAACAATTTTACCAGTAGTACATGTTGATGGAACACTAATGCCTGTGACATCTCACAAATATTTACCCTTCAGCCCTTACTCAGGAATATGTTAAGAGTTTTGTGTTAGTAAAAACCAGAGGACCAATCACGTACTATGTCTTTTCTTTTCTTTCAAGCCATTAAGCTAACTTTTATTACGTCAGGTTGATTTTCTTCCTTTTTGTTGACTCTCTGTGGTGCTCAAAATGGCCAGATCCTCCTCCTGGCTTTACAAGATCAGAGTCTGCCATTCCCTCTCACACTGGGAAGTCCCCTCTCAGTCAGTTGGCACTACTGGAGTAAGAGTAACCAAATTTTGTTCTTGGGTTGAGGGGGGGAAAGCAGTGTAAACTGCATTAAATGATGAGTTGGATCAGTTTCTCACCAAGCGTGTATTAAGTCCAGATAACAGAATAGACATCTTATGCCAAAGGTTCACTCACCTCAGTTTAAGACAATTTTACTTTTTTAGGTTTGTGAAAACTTAATTGCCTTGGTTCTTTTTAATGCCTGGACCATATGCTAGCATTATTCAAAGTGAAAACGTTTGTCATAGAAAAAGATTCATCCACTCAAAAGTCTGGTGTTCAGACACCACTAAATTCCTAAGACTAGGATAAATGTCCATGTCTGCTTTGATTTTGTGCTTAGAAAGATAATACATAACTTTTAAAATATAATTTCTCTCCAACTTTTCTAGAATAATATATTCAAAGCCACTCAGAAGCTGGAAGCCTTAAGATGCCAGATGAACTGGGATCAGCAAGCTCTGGAGGCCTGGTTAGAGGAATCAGCTCATAAAGACAATGATGCAGTCACAATCCAGAAATATGCTCAACAGGATGATGGGAAATTAAGAGTATATAGATATAGCATTTTTTTAAAAAAAATTCATTGTAATAAGTATATTTTCAACAGGAAAATAAGGCCATTTTTAGCATCTAAGGATTTTGTCATATCGTCAAGTTAGGTAGGCTGAGATAGAGAAAGAGGCAAGACATTTTGTTCAACAGCACTTTTAATCTGTGATGGTTTTCCATTTAGCACATCAATGAAATTTTATTTTTAAAGGTTAGGTAGGTGACTGTTTTAATAAAGTACTAAAATGCACAATTAATACTTATAAGAATTTGTTTCTTCTGCTGGATAAGGCTGAAGTTTAGTCTGAAAATACATAAATATTTAATTATGGCCAGTAGTCACTGTGAATAAAATTTTAAACAGAACTTCATGTTGAATTCAATAGGGAGTTCATCCTAGAAATCTATGACATATGACCCTCTGAAAAAACGAGTGCAAGTAATTTAGATGTTCCTGTTTAAACTAGAATGGAAACATTTAATACCAGTGAAGATAAAATAAGGCTATTTGAATAAAATTGACTAGAGAAATGAAAAAACTGATATTAAATATAAAGTAGACTCCTAAAGCAACTAGTTCAAAATTCACAGATGGTTCTCAAGTAGCTTATCACTTAGGAAAAAAGTATTTTTGTTGATAAATTTAAGTGTTCTTTGCACATTGTTTAAATTAAAGCTAATTTTGCTATCATAATGAACAGATTGAATGAACAGACAATTCAGATACCATAGCTTACCCAAATAGTCCCACTGATGTTAAAGAGACTATTTCTATGAGTAGGGGCTGCTTGCATGAGCAAAGGTTTACAAATTTGGGCCCTTAGCTTTTTATGCATTTCAAACAAGACATAAATGATGTCTCATTAACTCCCAACTTAACTGTAGCAGAGCTTTGTATTTATTTATAATTAATTATGTTAGTCTTTAAATCATTTCATTTCAGGTGCTGACCCAACAGGTAGAAAAGATGACTATAGAAGCTAATCAGAAACGCAAAATTCTTGACAATGAGCTTACAGAAACCATAAGTGCTCAGGTTTGTGTATGAAGCAAATGAAGATTATTTTCTGTATTTGAAGTACTTCTTAAAATTAGAAACCATTGCTAATTGGGCTTCACTTCTTTACAGATAGAGCTGGATAAGGCAGCTGAAGATTTTCGCAGGGTTCACCACGAAAGGCAAGAGCTCATCAGACAGTGGGAAAGTACAATAGAGCAGATGCAGAAAAGAGATCAAGAAATAGATCATTGTGCTTTGGTAAACCATATATTCAGAGTTCGCTTTATATAAATAGTAGGCCTAGCCTTGCACCAGTAATGAGAACTGTGCTATTGTCTCAAATAGAAGAACATTAAAAACGTAATGGGCCTTATCCTATTCCTTTCTGCATTGCTCCTCTTTACATTTCACTCAGCTGTTTCAAACTTAAGATATATTACAGAAGATTACCTATGCAGTTGCATTGCATTGCATCACATCATTTTGATAAATATTCTTAGTTTTAAAGGGGTGTCTGTTAAGTTAAGTCCCTCTGAACTTAAGTGATACTCTTTTGCACTACCATACAGGAATCTCAGGTTTAATTTTCAGTTCCAGTGTTGTGTTCCCTCTTCTATCAGAAGCTGGAATGCCTTGCAGGTTCTGATAATGATCCTTCTGACTTGTCTTAACAGCACTAAGAGCAGGTAGACTTCTACCCATTCTTCTTAGAAAAGGATGGTGGGCTGCAAAAGGGGGTAGGTGGGAGGAATTGCAGGGCTGGGACATAATTGAAAGGGGAAATAAAGGAATTAATTTTTAGATTTCTGCCCTCATTTGCATGTGTGGCCCTCATAAAGGTCAGTTGGAGTTAGTGCTTATCTAAGGTCAGATTTTAGCCCCAAGTACTTGCTACAAACATGAATCAACAATAGCACTTTTTTAAAAGCCTTACAAAGTGTTGTTTTGATTACATTTTATAAATTAATGCTTGCTTCTATTATTTGTCATCTTTCTCATTGTCTTAGAGCCTCGGTTTATGTTTCTGTCCTAGAAAAAAGTTATAATGAAAGGGGGTTATATAATGCATATTCTGCTTTGTTTTATATGCACAGAATTTTAAATGTGTGCAGAAATAAACATTGGTATCAAAGTGGAATTTTTTAAAAGTTTCAGAAGCCTTTTATGATAGCTTCAGATTTTGGAAAAGATGTCATATATCTGAAAGAAGACTGCACTAAATCTTAGCTTTTGCTAGTATGAAATTGCCCTGAAAAACAGGGGAACTTCAGCTTTGCATGTTGTTCACATTTGCGTTAGGGAGCTTTGTGGGAAAAAGTGTTTTGAATTATTATACAACATTAAACAATATAATAAATAGAAAAAATCAGGAGGAATCATATTGAATGTGAGTTAATGTAGAAATTTAGTTGGAATAACTTGAGCTCTTTAGTACTGCAGGCCATATAATTGCTAGTGGCCAAATTCTGCTACCTTTTCTCACATATTCTGAATTTAGTCCTGTTGATTTATTTTTTGTGATTAAAATAATAAATAAAATAAAAAATAATAAATACAAAAAGTTATGATTCTTAATATAGGGACTGGATCAGCTAAGAGAGATGGTGCCATTTTTTCACCGTCACTTTTCGAAGAACAGGAAATTAATCGTTGTATACTATTGTTTCACCAATATCTAAGTTCTTGCTGAGCCTTTTTACTTATTCTTTAAGAATAACAAAATCCACTATTTCCTAAAATCTTCAGTGCTAAACCCTCACACACACCTTGGTCATCATTTGTCATGGCTATTAATTATTACTATTATTGTAACCTCTTTATGCCCTCTCCCCTGATCCAGTCTATTCAAATACTGTTTATGCCTATAGCCTCTTCCTTTCCTGTCACTCTGAGCTTGTCACTGTTCTATGTAAATTTACAGTAATTTTTAATCCTAAGAGAGATCACTGGAATAAAAGTTGCATATCCAAAATATTCTCAGTATTTTATGTTGCTATTAATGAGTTTACTCATTAAACTCATGTAATATGAAAGGTAAATATTTCACAGTGGTACAATACGTAGGTTGCCACAATCTATTGCATTAACGTGTATTTTTGATTTGTTTCTTTTTACTGTTAATCATTTTTAAGGTAAAACAGTAGCCAAAAACAAAGAGTAAGTGTCTTACGGCGATGCTTGTTGCATTCTTTAAAACTTTTGAAATATTTTTTTATTCTGCTAGTTATTAGCCCAGCTAAGACAGGAGATCCGAAAGAAAGAAGAACTGATTAAAGAGAAGATTCGTTTTTTGACAAATGAGACTGGGAACAATGTGGAGTATGAAAAGAGAATTTCTGTTGCTGACCGGCAAGCTGCCAAACTCAGATTAGATTACCAAAACCAAGATGCTTATAGAGTTCAACTCCAGGATGAGGTAATAGTGACTAAATGCTTCAGGCAAAAATAAAAAATAAGAAAATCCTAACTTTTAATTAGTGAAACGAATGTGACAGCAAAAATGCAGAAATATATGGTGAACTCTTTCATTTTCTGGTACAACCCTTATGGTGTAGCAAAATGTCTGCAATTGCCAATGCAGTGCTGGGTATTGGAGTTTGAATCCTGTGATTGGTCTTTGGTAATGCTGCAGAAGAGGAAGTATGTAGCCATTGAGAAAGGGAGTGCCTTGTATTACTGTGTTGCCTTCTACTGGCTGGCTGAATTGTTTCCCTTAAACAGTATCCAGCCTCTGACAGTTGCTACTAGATGCTTCAGAGAAAGGTATAATGCCCCATCTTTACCACACATATTATGCATCTAATTTTGTAGTACCGTAACATTATGAAAAAAAATTCTTCACTTCTCCAGCTGATCACCATTTTATGCTCTGAAGAATGAGGACTGACAGCCCTTGTAATTATGTCCTAATTAAAATAACTGTAGAGGCTATTCATTTTCATAAAGATACCCAATAAAGAGGCAATATCGGGTAGTGAGTTGGTTGGAACATCTGTAAAAATGGGAACAGTACCTGCATCCCTCCTTCTAAGGGGAATTTTGAGGATCAAACAGCTAACGTTTGTAAAGATGTTGGAATGTATAAAATGCTAAATATTGCTTTCTTGCTGAACTATTTACTTCAATTATATCTCGCTGAAAAAAGTGCCACGGGTTAATTTTGTGTGGCATAAAAATATTTCCCTTTATACATCTTAAAACTTATTTAATTTTTATGAAGTGTCTGTGTGTTCTCGTACCTCAGAATCCTCCCTTAGTTTAACCAAAATAATGTGCAATCAGCAGAGTTTGGGCCAGCACTAATTGTTGGATTCACACCATTGCCAGTGCCCATATGGAGTCTCATTGAAGTCACTGGAACTCCACATAAGCACAAGGGTTTACTCACACAGATGCAGGATCTGGTCCCATTCTTTCTTCTTGATAATTAATTAAAAATACATAGGGTTAGATTCTCACCTAGTGTAAATCAGTAGGATTTCTTGAGTTTTGCCAATTTACAGAAGTTGAGAATCTGAACTTTTTTTTTCATTTAGAAAAAGCACTTTAAAACTATCTAGAATAATCTTTGCTTTATAGAAATACAGTTTTGTTAACAACACTAGCAAATCTTTTGACGTTTTTGATGGGGCACCGAAGGCGGATTGTTAATATTTATATACTTATAAAAGAAAGTATTATCCAGTTTCTGGTGTTGGTAATGCTTTACAGTAAGTGAGCTTTCTTAAAATTGTTTATAAATATATTAAAATATTCTACACTATAAAATAGAATAAATGAGGCCTTTAACTTATTTATTTAATTAATTATTAGCTGGATACTTTGAAAGCCACTGTGGACAGAACTGCTTCTGATTTAGAATCTCTGAGAACACAAATGGCCAATCTGAAGAAAGAAATCCAGGAAAAACACATCAGGTAAGAAAGATATATTCTTAGAAAAAGTTTATAACATTCTGTAACAATCAGATCTTTGATCAAGTTATTCATATCAAGGAACCTTAAACAATGTTGGACACTTAAGTAGTCAACTAGCAGGATATTTTGTGACACAGATAGACTGTCCCTGTTACTCTTTGGACTAAATAGCCTTGAAATATTCCCTATGAGTCTTATCTCAGTGGAAGGGAAAAAATCTGTGGGCACTCTGGTTGTCATCTTATTTTTTATTTAATTTATAAAATTGTGATAATAGTGTCCATAGCAGTTGTCCAAGATGAACCTAAGTACTCTACACAGTCACATGCCTTTAGATGAATATAATGAATTGCTTTATTAGATTTACTTCTCAATCAACTGCTCTAAACGCTTTTAGCAGTGTTTTGTGTCTACTCTTCATTTTAACTCATTGTGCCTTATAACTTTGTTCAGGCTAAGCCATGTTAAAGACCAGAATGTGAATCTTTCAAATAAATTGAAGTTTGTGACTGAGAAGACATTGAGTTTAGAAGAAAAAGCTTTCAGGATGGAAGAAATACTAAAAGAAGAGGAGAAAATTGTTAAAGTAAAACCTTTTTGACAATATCTGCCACTGAGGATTAATGTAGACTTTACAGGTTGTATGTGGGACAAGTATTTATGTATGGATTGAAATGGAATTTATTTATTAATTAATATGGCCTGCAGCCATTTCCCCTCAAACATTAAAGTACGCAGGATTCAGTTGGGTCAGTACTTGGATAGGTTTCAGAGTGTCCGCTGTATTAGTCTGCATCAGCAAAAACAACGAGGAGTCCTTGTGGCACCTGAGAGGCTAACTAATTTATTTGGGCATAAGCTTTCGTGGGCTAGAATTCATTTCATCAGATGCATCAGAGGACTCCTCGTTGTTAGTACTTGGATAGGAGATCCCTAGGGAAAGCCTTGGTGTTGTGCAAAGTGGTACGTGGATTTGGTAGGTGGCATTCTTCCCTTTGAATTGCTACTGAATCAAGGCACGGTATTGAGGGGACACTGTGAAGTGGAACTGTCATCTTTCAGATCAGATGAAACCTAGATCTTGACCACTTGCGGTTATTTCTAGACAAAGGTCATTTAATCCCAGATTTTCTGGACAAAGGTCATTTAATCCCAGATTTGTGGCTAAATTTTAAGGAGCTATCACTAGAAATGGGCAGAGAATATTAATTCTGTTTCACGGAGTATTTTAAGACTTTGAAATTTGATTTCATTCCAAGTCAGAATGGAAAGCAAAAAATTCACATTTGTACACAAAATGGAATTACCATTCTCTGTCCTCCTCTACTGGAAGCCATGGACTCTGGAAGCTCTGGGAGATTGAGCTGCTTAGGAAATGTGAGCTTGGATGCTCTGGGAGTCTAGGATTTTCAGGTCCTTGGTTCCCTGTCAGCCTGGCAGATGAGCTTTCCTATACTTTATTTTAAAAAATTAACAAAACACCAAACTCCCTGGTTCTCAATTTGTTAATAATATGATTAGCCTCTGACAGATCTGATATGAATCTTCAGCATTTTGCTTGATGATAGATTATTGGATATTCTAAAGTTTAAGATGACCTCATAACACAAGTGGCAGAACAGGTGTTCTCAAACAAGTGACAACAAAAACTACAGTCATGCACACCATTACATATTTTGTTTCTGCCACTTATTTTTCCCAAACCCTGTCTTATTTTTCAAGCAATAGCTGTGTGAAATGCTGCTCTCATGATAGGATTTGGGATTTATTTCATAAACTTCGGTGTTGTGTTATAAAGTTACTATGTACATTAAATTGCACTTTGAATATTAATACAGAGTTTAGAGAAAATGAGCCTTAGCTATACATAGAGAGTTAAAAAAATAGGTTTTGCTATTAAAAAAAATTAAATACTGCAGAAAATCTGAAAACTAGCTGGAATTATATAACATTTCTGTAAATTGAAAACTGCATTTGCTTCCTCGTAAATCTGTTACTAGGGTGGCTATGCCATTAAGCAGGGTTTCTTAACTTACATATGTGGCGGATAACCCAAGCTGACACTGAGCTTGGCAGCTCTACAGCCTTGGGGTAATATTTTAAATAAGATGAACTGTTCTTGAACAATGTCTGTAATGTGTTAGTCAGAAGCATGCTTTCCATCAACATTAGGCATGCATGTCTATTTGCTGCATCTATTAATTTACTGTGAAAAGATATTTACTGAGAACAATACAGACAAAATCCCATTCGTCATTTGTGCTTCAGTTTCCTGATGTCTCCTGGACTCTGCAGCAAAGCAATGTTGTGGGGACTGATGCTTATCTAATGCCCATAGCTATTTCTGGGCACCTCTGCCCAAAAATCGCTTTAGACCTTAATGATTAAGGGTCAAATTCTGATCCTATTTGAGATGACAGTTTTGCCATTTTTTTTCATTAGTTCAAAAAATTGGACACATAGGTGATCATAGAAATTAAAAATAAATATGTATTAAAAACAGTTTTTAAAAATATAATTTCTTCACTTAGGGCCTGATCCAAAAGTATTTCCCATTGACGTCAGTAGGCTTTGGATCAAGTCCATACTTGCCCCCAAGTTCCTGAGTTCAGGGTTTGATAATTCTCCTTCAATACTTACACCAGAAATAAAACTTTCCCTTTCAACCCACCTTCTTCAAGTCATCTCTCAATGTTATTAACAACGGTGGGAGAAATGCAAAACTTTGAATTCAGGTCTTGGCAAGTAGAAATCCTTTTCCTTTCTTTTTATATATATATTTATTTATTTTTAACAGTTAAGCACATTATTTTGTTAATGATTGAAAAAATCTTAAGAGTTTTGGTACATATATATTTCTAATACATTTCAGGCCACATTAATGTTTTTTACTTGTCACAATCAGAGTTCAAGATTCCCACTACAGTTGATGATATCTCTAACACCTAAAACAGAGCAAGGAGCTAAATTTCCTACATTGCTTCAGGTGTTCATGGTATCAACTGTAGCATAGAAACCTCATCTTAGGTCCTGGGAGGTACAAAAAAAATGAAGTGATTTTAAAATGTATGAATATATTTTAAAACAAAACTATATTATATACACATATTCTGCTGTACATTTTAATTGTTAAACAATCCTGAAAAAACATATTGTAAGTCATTTGTAAGAAATCAGTACAAAAAAGCAACCCTATTTTACAGGTGTATATTGGAAGGCAATGATGGGTAAGACTGGAAAGAGGCAAGAATTTATAGTTTGCTGAAATGGAGAAGAGACTAAAAGGGACAAAAATCTCTCAAAAGTGCACTCCAGTACTTTTGTGAGGATAAAAATTTTTATCTTCCAAAGTCAAAGACTTTTTAAACCAGCAAACAGTTTCTGAAACTTCTGATACTAAAATTTCATGCTTCCAATACCTCATATGTAGAATATTTTATATGTATCATTTTTTCTATGACTGATAAAGACAAACGTGTGTCTCTGCAAGGCATTACCCAAAACTGACTTTTTGTGTGTTTAATGAATAATTTGTCATCAGGAAAAAGAAACTCAAATGAACCAGTTGAAAGAACTCCATTTCAAGAAAACTCAGGAGTTACAGATACAGAGGGAGAAGGAGAAATCTATTATTGCAGAAATCGAGGGAACCCGAGCATCACTTAAAAACCTTAACAGTCGTTTACGCATACTTGATGCAGATACCTTAAAACAACAGGAAATCATGTATAATCAGGTAAAAGTGTTAACAAGCCCTCAAGTTCATTTGTGATCGTTCTTTGGGGCTAACATATGAATAGATTGTTTGGGATTTTTCTGTCTTTAACTGCTTAGAAAGTGCAGTTTCTGAAATGATCAGTGCTTGTGATGAGTTCTGCAGTTCAATCTCCCCAGGTGCATGAATGAAATTGAGTGTGTGTATGTGAATTCCTTTTTGAATCTTCCGTTCTCCACTTTAATTTCCCAAATCAATTCTTCACTTTGGCTCCTCTGAACTAGTGATGCTTCAGGGTAAGTTTTTGAAGCGATACAAGAGAGGTACATGCCCAAATCCTGTTATTTGCTAATGGGATTTATGTGCATATCTCCTGTGCACTGCTTTGAAAATTTGCCCCTTTATATCAATTTCCACTGGCAAGGCAAGATTGCAGCACTGCTGTAAGCCTCCCTATAGCTGACTCCCTATCTGTGCAGTGTGCGCTTTGTTACACGTTTAGGAGATTACTTTTGATCCATCTTCACACACCAGTCATTTAAGAGTATTTTGTTAATGTTTCACATAAAAATGAGAAGGCTATAGGCCATATATTATTGTAAAATAACAATAGCGTAATTAGGCAACTGTCCTAAAGGCAAAATTTAGTTCCAAAGTTTATATGCAAAGATTTACCATTATAGAAAGAGCTATAATTATTTATCTCAGTCTCTCAATTTATTTTTAAAATATAATTTTAACAGGATT
Source organism: Dermatemys mawii (assembly GCA_007922305.1). Taxonomy (NCBI): domain Eukaryota; kingdom Metazoa; phylum Chordata; order Testudines; family Dermatemydidae; genus Dermatemys; species Dermatemys mawii. The sequence continues at coordinate 7,381,915 of ML677401.1, read as the reverse complement.
TTTATATTCAGCAAGTGGAACGACGACTATCACGGTTAAAAGGGGATGTTAATACAGATGAAAGGCAAGTTCTGGAAGCAAAAGTTGCCGAACTTACAAAGACCTTAGAAGAAAAGAAAGATGCATATAATCTTTTACATGCCCAGCATAAGAAACTTCAGGTAACTTACTTACAATATAATCTTTGCTGATATAAATTCTGGAAATCCTAACATATTAGTTTAGGGAGATTTCTTCTTTATTCATTAATCTGGTACTAGGATGTGTGAACTTCATGTAAGTTACACAGATAACCTCACAGCTATTGGATGACTGAAGTTTCTTGGCATATACAGGGCTAGACAGACCTAGATCTGATCCAGTATGGCCATTCTTATGTTCTTATGGAAAAACGGAAGATTTTGGGCTGTGATGAGCACAAACTTAACTTGCTTTTATTTTCAAGCAATCAGAGCTAAAAATGAAACTTTTCAAATTTGTCCTCACAATAAAGCATCATTAAGAGACCATTATTCTGTGATAATATTGTGTTCCATTGACACTAATTCTTATGTATTACAGTATAATTGTATTATTTTGTTCAATTAGGATCATAGTTTTTAATTGTTTAAAGGGGAAAATGTTCAAGTTCACAGGCCCAAAGGTTCACCCAGTACTTGTACAAGCAATTTTTTTCTGTTTTTAAAATTTCCTCTAGGAGATCTTATATATTACAAGTCACCCAATATGCATATGCATGTTACTTTACTTGCAAGCACAGTTACAGTGAAATATATAAATGCACCTAACTTGTTTCTACATCAGTCCATCATAAGTCTGATGCACCAATATTTATGTTTTGTGTGTATATACGTATAACTTCTCCTCTCACCCCCAGGTTATCTCCCAAATTTTGCCTTTTATTTTGTGTTTCTATTTAAACAATTTTCAAACTATAAAGACTTGCTCCTTTAAGTAAGAGAAGTCTAATTTTAAATGATGCATCAGAGCATGTAATGAGTAGTTTATCAACGAGAAGCTTAAGAGAGAACTTGATCATGGTCTATAATTACCTACATAAGGAGAAGATATTTGATGCTAGAGGGCTCTTTAGTCTAATAGACAGAGGGCTGGTCTTCACTGAGGTGAGGGGGGATCGACTGCAGATATGCAACTTCAGCTATGCGAATCACGTAGCTGAAGTCTGCGTATCTGCAGCCGATTTACCTGCCGTCCTCACGGTGGCGGCAGTCGGCGGCACACTCCCCCGTCAACTCCAGCATATACCTCCGGTCAAGCTGGAGTTACGGAGTCAACAGGGGCAGTGCTCGCAATCGATTTCTCACGTCTTTACAAGACGCGAGAAATCGATCACTAAAAGATCGACGGCTACCCGCGGTAGTGAAGACATACCCAAAGGCACAATAAGATCTAATGGCTGAAAGTTGAAGTAATCAAAGTTCAAACTGGAAATAAAATACACATTTTGAACAACTAGTGTAATTAAACATTGAAATAGACATCCAAGGGATGTGGTAAATTCTCCATCACTTGGGAGGCTTACCCAAAATTGGATGTCTTTATATGCTCTATATCAGCAGTGTCCAATACATTCACCAGTAGCCACATGCGGCTAATAGACTATTGAATTGTGGCTAATGCATGTGGCTTTTTTATAATGTGGCTTAATGTGGCTTTTTTTTTAATAATGTGGCTAATAATTAAAATTCAAAACCACAGGTGTGGCTAACATCGAATATCTATTGGACACCGCTGTTCTATATAGTTCAACCATAAATTGCTGGAATAGATACAGTGAAATTCTATGGCCTGTGTTATGTAGGAGGAAAGACTAGATGATCATAATGGTCCCTCCATAATGGTCCCTCCTTAAAATCTATGACTGCATGAATATGAAGGTTGTGTATTGGTGCCATAAAAGGGTTGCTTGCACCCTGCCTCAAATATTTCAGAGGCGCCTTGGACCAGAACCCCTTGTGCTAGGCACTGTACAGACAGTACAAAAAGTATAACAGAGAGAGCCCCTGTCCCAAAGAGTTCATAATCTGTAATTTTTAATTAATTGCTAGTATTTGGTGTAATCTGTTTCCAGTATAATGAACTAAAAGCTATTTATTGTCCAACAGAGTGATGTCCATTATATCAAGAGAGCAATGGATAAGACAGGAGAAGAAATGACTGGTCTGATGATCAGAATAGATGAACTAAACCTTTTCAATGACAAATCAGATAAAGAGTTAAAAAAAGCCAAAGCTCTTAAGCAGGTATGATGATAGTTTGTGGCTTTTTACTAATGGAAAGTATGAGGGTGTTTTTTTAAACAATAAACCGTCTAAACACTCTTAATTAGTAAATTGGGGGTTCTTTTCTACTTTCTTTCATGCAGAGTCATCTCCTCCCAGAAGGAAACGCTCTGGAGTTTCTTGGTCTTTGAGCCTCTCTGTCAGACCCAGATCTCCAAATGAAGGACAGTTTCATGGCTACTGTCCTATTAGCTGGTAGGGTCTGGGGAGGGTGTAGAGCAGGGGTCACTGCTTCCCGCAGCTCCCATTGGCCAGGAACGGCAAACTGTGGCCACTGGGAGCTGGGAGCAGTAAACAAAGTGTCTCTCGCCCTGCCAGGGTCTTACCCTGAACAAGCCACAAACCAAGTTTGGGAACTCCTGGTGTAAAGGAACTGTAGCCTTTTACCACCTCAAGTCATAGGGCTCCATTGGGAGTTCAGTTACTATTGACTAAGTACCTTGTATTGATGAAGCAATATCCATTTGGAGGGTGCTTTGCTGCTAGAGGCATATTGCTGATGTTTCTTTAAGAAATCATTAATCCAAAATTAATGCTACTTTCAGATTAATGATTTCTCAAAGAAACATTAGTAATACAATAGAATATTGATAAAAGATCCATGGAGCTGGCAAGGGATAATGTTTTGGAGAGCAGATGAGCCCCAGGTGTTCCTTCTATCCAGTCTCCAAAACCTTGTGGAGCCACAGCTCCAAGGTGACCCTACAGAGGGGCTTACATGCAGAGGGAAAAGGAGCTAATACTATTTGGCTAGCATGACCCAAATCCAGATGTTCACCCTCCAACTTTGAGACTGATGGGATGTTCTGGCTCACTAATTTAAGTATCATATAATAACAAATAGGATCCACCAAGTACACGTAATAATTGGTTTCCCTTCCACTTTCATCCTTTTTGCAAAAATCTTTAGACCATAAAAAAAACCAAAAGTCTGAAATTAAGACTACTTTTGCCTTTGCTCTTTCTTCCTCCCAGCAAGGCACAACCTTGGGAGTATGAGTTTGTTAATGTAGACTCTGTATAAATCACAGCTTTCCTTTTGTTTTCTTAATTAGAAAGAGTTTCGTAAAAGTCCTATTCTTTCATAGTCTGCGAGACACAAGGGAGAGGTGCAAAAGCCCCTGAAGCACTTGAACAGGTGCAGCGGGAGCTCGGCAACAAGCACTTCCCTCTCCTTTTCTCTGTCCCCAAGAGAATTCCGGGTGGTCATGGCTCTGCTGAGACTACAGTGTAAGACAATAAGCTAGGGCTCAGTTCTGGTTACTGTGATACAGAAATACTGTTTAAAGAGTGCTTTACAGGAAACTGGAATTTCTAAAAATGTGTCAGTTTAAAAATAAATCAAGTTGAAAAGCATACCTACCTTTTAATTTTGTATTATTTCTCTGTTTTGGCATTTGATAGGATTTGATGATTGAAGAGAATCTCTTAAAATTGGAATTGAAACGTCTTCGAGATACGCTGTACAACAAGGCAGAGCAAGTTCTCTCACTGGAAAAACAAAAGCTACAGTTAAATACAGCTATGGAAGAAAGAACTGAAGAAATTAAGGTTCACAAGGCAATGATTGAATCACAGATAAGATTTGTGGAACAGGAACGGCAAAGTGTAAGGTAGTTACCATGCATTTTCAAAACATTACCTTCAATGTTCTTAACAGTAAATTGGAAAATAGAAACACAGTACATTAAGATATTCTTGGAAAATCTCTGGGTGAACTGTAGTCAGTTTACAATATTCTTCTCTTAAATGTTTCAAAAATCAGCTAGTACATTCCCTGTCTTTGAGTATAGCATTCATAAATTAATTTCTCAGTCATCATTTTTTTAAATCACTTTTATATAGTGTCTTCCATGTGGGATCTAAAAGTGTTTACAAAGGGAAGTAAATATTATTCTTATTTCCTAAACAGAAAGATTGAAGATTGTAAGTGACTTGCCCAAAGTTACATAGCTAGTCAGTAGAAGGGTCGGGAATAGAGCCCACATATCTTGATGCCAATCTCCTGCTTTAGCCACTAGGAAAATACCTCTTTACTTTTTGCTATTCCCCATCCTATCCTGAACAAGAAATCATAATTTGTCCAATATGGAAATATGTCTTCCGGTATTGTAAGGAATCTGTAATTGCATACCTGCAGAATATATTTAAGCTCAAGTGGTAGAGGTCTGAGCTTTTGAAGGCAAAGATCGTGTGGCTGACCCTCCACTGCTGCATTTGTTCAAGATAGCTGGTGACTACCTTGTCTGTATATTTAGAGCTAGTTATGATAGCTAGTTATAACAGGCAAGTCATATTTTTTTTGAGAGGACTGATTCATCAGGAATTAAGTACTGGAAAACACTCTGGCCCTCCTTGGTGACCCAGTAAGTGAACAATTCTTACAAGCATTTTGAGAATCTCCATTAACAATCCCTTGAAGTAGAGCTTTTAATCTCTTGTGGACCAGAAATGGTCCACATATATCAGTTAGTTGATTACGCTGTGGTAAACTGATATTAGAAAGTTACAAGAAAACATAGACTTCTTTGTTGCCATCATAAGAGAATTAATTCAAAATATTTGCTATAATCTTTAGTTCTGACCTCCTAATAGCCATCTTGTAGGGAGTGAGTGGTTAAATCTAACTAGGAAGCTAGCAAACTCAACAGCTGAGCTGGCAGGCTTTTATTCACCCCTCTGCTAACCACACCCCACACAATAGAAAATTAGAGTGATTTAGTGTGACTAAAGCTTAACTCCTCACCCAGAGTGCAGACAGTATGTTTTTCCTTTGACAATTACACAGCTAATTAGTACTTGCATGTAATTTGATTTGAGGTTGTTGCCTGCTGTTGCTTATTCTCATTTAGCAGTAGCAATATTAAGAAATGATCAGCAGGGGGCATCTTGTGCAGCTGTAGGACTTAAATGCCAAAGCTTTAAAGATTTGGGGGAGGTATACTACAGAGCTCCCTGTGATGTGAGGGATCTGAAATTTGTCCACTTTAAGCAGTAGTGTGAGAGAAGTTGTGGGGGTGGGAAGAGGACCAGATGTCTGGGGTTGGGGAGGACTTGGAACAAATAAGCCTACCTGACAGCAGTAGCAGTAATGCTTTCATGGCTGACTCCCTGTGCATGTTCAGACTACTGTGGTAGCAGCAAGTACAGTTGTAATAGAAGAAATAGTCTATAAAAATGGTACGACAGAAACATATATTTTCTTAAACATCTCAGTCCATGTGTGTTCACTTTCTTCCATCAATCAGTGCTGAATTTCAAGAGCGTTTAAGTAAAATTGAAAAACTAAGATGCAGATATGAAATTCTTACCATCGTCATGATGCCTCCTGAAGGAGAAGAGGAGAAAACTCAGACGTACTATGTCATTAAGGTAGTTGAGTTACTTTACTGTTGGAATGCTTTTAATCAACTAAAAACTCTTCCATCATAAGTGTTGGTTTACTTTAAACCCCTGTTCTATTCCAGTTTCAACTCCCTCACCTCCAAGACAAACACTTTGACCTCCCACCTGTTGCCTCTCTTGGAGAAAGGTCCTAGCTGCATTCTTTCCTGCTGTCTTGGGAAGATGACTCTTTGCTCTTTACCCCTAGTCCCAGAGTGCATGATCTTCTAACTAGTCAGCTCTTCTGAATGACATGTGGAATAGCAGGACCTTGACCCAAAATGCCTTGCAGGACATCCTGCAGTTTACTCTCATACTCCTTCAGCTATACTCAGTTTGGAATAGGATTTTAAAAAAATAATTGTGATACAGATTTCAGCTGAATACTACTTCAGAGCTAGATTTCAGTAAAACTCTAGTCTAGGCCCCAGTCCTGCAAGTTGCTCTGTGTGGATGCAACCAGGTGCTCACGCAGTGCACCACTGACTTAATTTGTATTTGTTTCAAAAATTTGAAGTGAACCAACTTGTCTGGTCAAGCTGTTTTATAGGTCAAAATGATGTTATAGCCACTCTGCCAAAATCCATATACAAAAGGAAAGGCTTAATCATAGAGTTCTCTTTGAGTCTTAAATTTGTATAATCCAGGAACAGCCTTATAGTTAGAGAATGCTTTGGACAACTTATCTCACTGTATGGTTTTCAAACCTAGAAGAAGCAGAACTTTCGGCCTACTTAGTAACTAAGTCTTCTACTGTGAGCACACGTGAATCCCTATAACCCACACAGAACTCCAAGGAAATCACCTCTGCATAGGTGTTCATGACAAAATCAGGCTCTAAGATTAATTTCTTGTAAGAGTATAGAAAAAGGTTTTGTTCTTAACTAGTTAACATCAAGTATTCTTCTGTTATTGTCATGTTATTATTTGTATATTTCAGTAAGACCCATGCAGCCCAGAGACAGCCATCACAATATGTCTGTTGGATTATTTCTCTCTTAGATCTCTGTTTTTATTTTTAGGCTGCCCAGGAGAAGGAGGACCTTCAACGTGAAGGTGATGATTTGGATGCAAAGATCCACAAAGCTGAAAAAGAAGTCATAGCCCTTCAAAATACCATACACGTGCTTAATAACTGCAACAGCAATTACCGGAACTCTTTTAAAACAGTGACAGAGACAAGTACGTAAAATGAACATTGTTATTACTTGTGTGTTAGAGATTAAAGCATAAACCAGGGACACTGGAGTGAAACAATGATACGAAAGGGCTTTATTTACTTAATAAATAAATAATTTACTAAATAAATTACGGATCCAGGGCTGGCTCCACGCACCAGCCGAGGAAGCATGTGCTTGGGGCGGCACATTTTAAAGAGCAGCATTACGGGCAATCTTGGGACAGCACCTCCCCCTCTTTTTTTCTTCTTCTGCTTGGGGCCGCAAAAAAGTTAGCGCCAGCCCTGTACAGAACACACTGATAATAGCAGAAGAAAGAATAATTTTGAATGTTGCTGTCAGTTCATCAGGGCAGAGTAGGTACAAGCACTATTAAAGTTCAAGTTTTGCCTTATTTTTATGCAAATTCTTAAACCTAAGGGTTGTGAAAACTCTTGAGTACAGCAGAACCACAATAGGGAGGCATAAAGTGTTATAGAGACTGCACAAAATGCCCCCACTCACAGCACACCAAGGCATAGTGGTTGTGAGGCACTGGGGAAGGCAGATCCCTTATCAACAGTATTGTTTGTTTCCTGTTTTCATTATAGGGCAGTGCTGTTATCTGGTAAAAAGGTGAGCTGAGGATTGTGCCACTGTTTGTGTATTGCATAGACAACTTTAAACAAGTTGAATCCCCACAGTACAGTTTGTGGAATCCTGTGGGATTTTAGGTTGTTTGCCTTTTGTTGAGAGCTCATTGCAGATTTACAGCTTTCACAAGCTCTATTTACAATCAGTCTTCTTTGTTTAGTCTTATTTATGCATCATTGTTATCAATTGTATCAATAACTGTATGAAGGCAGGGCTTGTTATTCAACTTTTGCGCCCTCTGCTGGCTTTACAGCAATGGATCTTAAATCCTTATCCTTGATAAACCAGTCACTTTTTCCCTTGTTTTTAGGTGACTAGTTTGTGGAGTATTTTGAAAACAAAGAAAAAAATTTTGTTGAGGATGTGCCCTGTAATTTTATAATCAATTAAAAGCAGGTACTGTGGGCACTTTAGGACACAGACTTCCTGTAAAGATGTCCTTTTTGGTTGTTCTTTTAACATTTAATGTATACATCTTATAGTACATCAGATATAGTACAGTATTTATTGTTTAGTTATATAGTTGATTAACAAAATTATAAGTCTCCTAAAATACCTGTGGAAATAATTCTACAGGAAAGTCCCAGAGGCTTCTCAGAAGTACTGTAGATAACATTAGAATGTTTAAGGCTCCCCCTTGCCCTGGTAGAGGCTTTAATCAATGACCTAAATAATCAAACAGAGATTAAAGTATTTCATAAGGTGCATCAACCTTTTATCACCAACTATACTTCCTTATTTGATTTACAAATACACCTATTGTTCAGCAACTGATCATTGCAAGACCAGATATGTGAGTTGCTAAATATAATGCCCAGTTTAGTATAATGCAGTTGCAAACCCTCAAGGCCGCCTGGCAGAAGACTTCCATTGCCCTAGGTATGGCCATAAATGATGTCTCAATGTATTGTACCTGAATACATTTTGGTGAACTTACTTTAAAATGCAGCAATAGTCCGTCTTTGGGATGAAAACCTAATGTCCTAAACATGTTGGTGTGCACACTTTGTACAATGTTTAAACTCTTAAGTCAGAGTGTTTGATATTATAGGTGAGGAGTACAAAGAAAAGCTGCAATTAGAAGAAGAGAAAAGAGCTGCTGATGAAAAATATAGATACAAGCGAAGACAGATTAAGGAACTTCAAGAGGACCTTCAGGTAATGAGCATATGAGAGTGCCATTTGTATAGGCAAAGACATAGTTTTCCTTAGCATAGGCAATTCTTTTTGCCCCTCATGAATTAAGAAACATTCTGGGAATATTTTTTCCTCACTGTCCTTTGTGAATTTTCAGGCTTTCCTACTGTTCATGGACAAGAGGCAAAATTTTCAAAAGTGTCAAACTCATAGAGGAGCCCAAGTCCCATTTTTCAGAATGACATAGGCACTTATAAACTTAGGTGTCATTGATTTTCAACATGACTTAAGCTCTCAAGTCACTTAGGTACCTCTGAAAATTTTACCCAGGATATGTCATCCTTACTACATATGAAGTGTACGTACATATGTAAACTACAGATAGTGATTTATGTAGTTATTCATCTGTTGTCCAGCCACTCTGGAAGAAAGAAAGGTAGCAATTGGTGTAGTTTAATTAAGCTGCAACTTTATTAACTTAAAATATCTGGGAGTTCCTGGCAGTAGATTGTATAGTGAAGGTCAACTTTTCCTTAGTCATTTCCATGTAATCCCCTGCCTCATCCCATCCATCCCTTTGCTGGGACCCCACAACCTTTCCCTTATGTGAGGTAAAAAAGAGCTGTAAAAGGAGGGGGCTGGCTCCAAACTCCAATTCCTCAGCTCCCTTAGAAGATGCTTTCTTTCAAATCCTCTTCCAATCTGTTTTATCTGAGAACCATGTTTTTTCCATAATGAGTACCTGCACTGGACATCTCCCATGAGTTTTTTGTACTAAGTTACAATATTGTAACCTATCTCCCCTGCCCTATGCCACCAGTTCCCAGACCTGCCGGGGGGGAGGCAAATGCCTTTTGCACTAGACATCTTCCACAAAGAAGTGCCAGCAATTTAGTTTGGCTGCTTCCCATTTCCCAATGCATTCTCACATATTTACGGAGTCCTTCATTAATAGCGGACAAAAATATGCCCCCCGCCCCGACACTTACATCTTCCCAAATTGTTTACCAGCATGAACAATAATTGCACATGGTGCCTACTCCCATGCCATCAGCTGGTCCCACACCACACTCTACCTTCCATGCTGGCACACAATTGCCTCAGAATCTAGGCACAGCTGTGAACCTTCAGTTACTGAAAAGCCTGCTTACGTGACTAGTATACAATACTGTACCCACAGATACACAGCATTAGTCACTTGGCCCGTTTGCTTGGTTCTGAAATTGGAAACAGGAAAACTAGCTCTGATTCTCTACGTAGGGTCTTACGTACATCTTGTATGCATTTGAATATCACTGCCTAATTGCCTGAGAATTGCTGTGGCCTCCTAGCCCTAGTTAGGCCACAGCTGTTGTGATTCCAATCCAGAATGAGTGGGAACACACTTCATGTTCCAGTAGCTCCCACTTTTTGTTACAGTTTTCAGAATGGGACTCATTTGTATGTTGTGAGGGGTCTGCCATCCCCATGAATGAGTCCTTATTGTCCCTGCTGGGCAAATCCTAATTTTACCACCCTCCTTTAGCATTATGGACTCCCCTTGCTCCCAGTCTGTTTCTGAGATCCTCAGAGTCAAGAGGACAGATCAGTCCTCCACACCAAAGCTCGTCCCAAAGTATCCCTCGCTGACCCAGTCACTAGTTCACTGACTCTAAACACTACCAAAAAAAAAAAGTGACCAGGAATGGTGCCTGGAACAAGGCTGTCTCGTATTTCCTTCTGCATATTTGGTTGAGAATGTGCCACAAATCCCTAAGTAAGTGTCTGAGCAGTACTGGAGAGCCTCAAAAGGACCTGTCTTACGCCTACCCAACTAAACTTTTGGATTAAGACCCTGCTACAAAGATCCATGTAACCTCACAGCCTGCTGGCAAACATAATTCAAGAAAGGCAACGCGTGGACATAGAGGACGTTGGCCCATGGTTGCCACCACCACAATGTACTGAAATATTTGGGCTTCTGGAATTGGCCATATCATAGACAGGACAAGGGTCATATAGAATTGCTCAAAATTGTTAAACCTGTGCTCTTAAACCCTAAATGTTTGCAGCATTGCTATTTGTACCACCTCAAGAGTAGGGCTGTAAAGGGTTAAATGGTTAATCAGTAAGCATTAACCAGACCTTAGCTATTTACCCCGACGGCCAGCCTTGCCCGGCTGGAGCCATGTCAGACTGGTGAGCCAGGACCCCAGCCCAAGCTGTTCAGCTGGAGCAGCCCTAGCCCCACCAGGCCCTTGGAACTCCAGGCATGCAGCCCTGGCGGGAGCCCAGCCCCGGCCAGGCCAGCAGGACTCCAGCCCTAGCAGCCCCTCCTGAACAACCTCAGTTAACCAATATAATTAATAGTTTAACCGGTTAACTTTGACTGATATTTACATCCCTACTTGAGCGCCCTCATATGCCCTGCTGTGCTGGCCCCCACCGCTAATCACAAATGCTCCAATGCTGTGGGATATGAGAGTACAACCAACACCCACTGATTACTATACAGTATGAAGCCCAGGTAACCCTCCCCTCCATCCCCCCATCCCTGCAAGGGGCAAACTACTCACTATGGCATGGTATAGGAAGCAGTCAACCCTGCCCTAGCCTGCCCCTCCAAGGAATCATTTCTTTTTCCTCTTTTGGCTCAGGCTGTTTTTGCTTGTGTGTGGGGGGGGGGTACCCCTCCTCCCACACCCATTCCCACATATGAATGAGAGGGAGAGACTTCAGCCAGGTCCACAATCCCTGGTCCCTTAATGGGGTCACTAACCCATTCTTCAACAAGGGGAAAAACAGCCACAGGGCTTTGGACTGCTGCTACTGCCACCCCTTCTGGACTCATCCTCATCAGGGCCCATTGATCACTGAGGCTTCTGGAGATTTCCAGTGCCACATGGAGGGGCCCCTGCAATTCCATGTAAGTAGGAGGCAGAGGAGCTTGCTGCAGTTACAGCAGCTGCTGCTGGGTGATTGATGAGAGCCTAGTGTCCCCTCCTCATTGCTCCAGAGTGTTTCTCCTTTTCCCCTGCCTCCAAGACCCTGGCTTTGCACCCCCTTCACACTGTCTGGTGTATACCATCTCTGTACTCCTTCCCACGTACTTTGGGGCACCTTTGCTTCCAAGCTATGTCAACTGAAGGCTGCATCTGATGCTGTAGCCTGCTTGCTTTTGCTGCTGTGAGCCTCAAATATGTAAAAAAGGGCATTTCTGAGGCTACAGACTATAAATACCCCACCCCTTCCAATCAGCAGGAAGGGTAATACCTCACCTACCCACACCTGATCCAGCTGCTTCCTGCTCTTCCCTGTAAGCTCTCCCCACTTTACTCCTCTGCCCCATTATAGGGGAACCCTTAAAAAGAGACAATAACCTCCTTTCTTCCAATGAGCTGGACAAGGACTCCACCCCTTTGAGCTTGCATTAAGCATGTTAGGTACAACTGATTAACAGATCATACAAGACTGATAGAGGTTGTCTGATCATAGTTCTAACACTTTAAGGATGGAGGTTCTAGTTAGCCGTTCAGATTTTTAAAACTGACAATGGGATTTTGGCTCCTAAATCAGGTATCACAACAAACCCTTAAACACCTTTAAAAGTCAGGGCTAAAAGCAACAAGTAAAAAACTGAGTTGTAACTGAAAGCCTGTACAAAATGTTAAGTGCAATAAACTGTTGAAAATATATTAATCACTGTATTTACTGTTTAACATTCACATAATTTTTAAACCAATAACATTGTTCTTTGATGTTCACGTCTGATCTGTATTTATTCTTTCAGAGTATGGAAAACACTTTAGACATCATGATAAAAGAGGAGGCTATCTACCAAGAAAAAACAAATGAGAAGCAAGCTCAGATTTTGCAGCTGAACAAAGAAATAGATCAACAGAAGCCAAAGTTAGAAAGAGTCATGACACAGGTTGGTTTAATAAATGACAAGTCTTATTTTATTGGTTTGAGTTATAGTTGGAGTATACTAAATATGCAGCATAAACTTCAATCTTAAGTCTGTTACCAACCTTCATAAAAGGTATTTGAATTGTTTTTTCATATTAAACTTTATGCCAAGTGTTCCAGATTGTCCAGAGAAATTCGATCTTTAAAGAAAAGTAAAACGAAAACACAGGAAGAAGATGACATTGACCTCCGTGAGCTGAAAGACTACAACAGAACCATTGACAAATTGTTGGTTGATATCTTAGAAGCAAAGCCTGATTTGACTCTGCTCTTTCAAACATACTTTCAGCAGGTAGCATCTCTAGTTAACTTTTATTGAAAATGTTGACACAGTTATAGATAGTAAAGAACAATTAATGGATTTGTTTTAATGATTCAAAGGCAATGTGCCTCAATTTCATAAAATACAGTATGGCCATTGTAAAACACAGGGGTCATGCAGTTAGCATTCAAAATGAGGGAATATATTGAAAGTAGCTGTTGTTACACATAATATCATAGAAAATCGGTAGTGTATATTTCATATATCCCACTTGCAAAGACCAACAGTAGATCTCTCTTCTCTTCTAGTCCTGTTTAGAACTTCCTACAGCTGCTTCCACAGGTAGTCATTACAGTTCTAGATCTTCTTCACAAAGCTCAGTGGCCTCTGTCAGGTAAGTGTTAAAAAAATGTTAATACTGTACATTGTTATTCCTTGTATTCCCATGTCCCAATTTCTCCTTTTGTCCCTTGTTCATGTCTGTTGGCTAGTAAAAGCTTCACTATAGATTCTCCTCAAATCTTCTGTTAGCTTCGTCTAGCAAACACAACTTGTCACTTTAGATGTGTGGACAAGAACTGTGCCTCTCTCTAGCCTACTTCATTCCACTTCAAATCAGGACAATAATTTCAGACTTTCTTGGTAGCAGTGCTCTGAAATTGCTTATCATTCATTTTTCCATCCTCCCCATTCCTACTTTGCTCTTTCACTGGAGCACAGTTCACTTTTAAATGATTTTCAAATTGATTGAGGACGCAGCTCTTCTCCTTACAGCTGGGATTTTTGCACTTGCAGTCTTCTCAACTATTAGTCTTAAACTCAGTTCCCTTTCCCATTACATATAAATATTTTGTATTTTAAAAAAGCTTGTTCTGATGGCTGATTAACAAACCAAAGGAAATGTACTCTACCTGCAATGTTACAAATATTGTGGCTTGAGTGAAGTCTTCAGCTATGACCAGACAAAGTGCTTCTAGGGAGTCTTCAGTCAGTAATACAAGATCCTAGATGAAGATTTCTACCAGAGCAGGGATTTCAAACTCAAATCACCAAGAGGGCCACATGAGGACTAGTATATTGGCCTGAGGGCTGCATCACTGACACCATCACCCACAGCTGTCCCTGGCCCCACCCCCCACTCTACCCCTTCAATGAGTCCCCGCCCTTCCCCACCCCCATTCCAACCCCTTCCCCAAATCCCCATCCCTGCCCCACCTCTTCCCTTGAGCAGGCGGCTCCCCCTTCCCTCCTGAAAAGTGCTAAGTGCACCAGACAAGTGCCTGGAGGTAGGCAGAGGAGCAGGGACACAGTGCACTGCGGGGAGGGGAGCCTGGCGGGGTGTAGGAAATAATCCCATGAGCTGCGTGTTTGTGACCCCCTGTACTAGAGTATAAGGGGCAAACATTAACCATATTGCCCACATAGTTTGTAGAAGCTAGTCCCTTCCTTGCTCAATTTCCCCACCCCCACTCACTGTTTCTGGGGATCAAAATCCAAATTTAAGATCATCAATGCATATGCTATTAACACACTAAGATGCAGTGCATTATTCTTACAAAGGGCTCAGGTGATCACTTAACTTGTACTATCAACTACACTTTTTTCCCCTTATCAGTCAAGAGGGTTTTGTCTACATTCTACCCTTAGGATAACTTTGTTTTGCCTTTTAGATCAACCAGGAGCACCACGGGTTCAGCTTCTGGCCAAGCATCCCCACTTAAAATTGTAGATCTGAGTTTATCGTTCAGTTCGCCGGCAGCAACAGCAAGTGCTGGTTCACGGCCTTCCACTGCAGCTAGCAGCTCTAGTAGCCTTCATAGCAGAAAGAGCCTGAAATAATATTTTGAACTCCACTACAGCTGACACATCACACTAGTGCTTCTGAATTGGTAACATGGATTTAATGCACATTCCCTTATTTAGAAAGAAATATTAGAAATATTTACTAGACTGAAGAACATATTTTAATTTAGTGGCTAGGAAAATGTATGTTGTACACAAGTAATGCGTTAAGTGATCAAATGGGCAGAAAGACTAACAAATAAAACTTTAAATGAAATTGTGTCTAAGTTGTTTCTTAATATGGCTAAACTTTCGGGAAATCCTCAAAATATCAATGATACAAATTCTTAGCTGGCACAAGGTCAGTATATATGTCTAGGGACACATAACTAGTCTTCCTACTTTCCCATCTAACATATCACTGATTACATTGAGTATGAACACACTCTATAATGCTGATTTATGAGCATATCATGGTCAAAGAAAATAGTCTTCAAATAAGCATTATATCTTAATATTAGATAATTACAAGTAGACTAGATTTCTTCTTACTGTAAAATTTGGGAGGAAGGGGAAGAGAATGCGTTTGTAAATAAAGCCAACTTTCAAAGCTTCCACTTCCACTATTTCACTGAACAATCTGTCACACTTAACAATTGAGTTATACAGGAACTCCTCACTTAACACTGTAGTTACGTTCCTGAAAAATGCAATTTTAAGTAAAACAATGTTAAGTGAATCCAATTTCCCCATAAGAATTAATGTAAATGAGGGGGTTAGGTTCCAGGGAAATTTTTTTCACCAGACAAAAGACTATGTTATACACACGCACACAGTGTACACGTTTTAAACAATTTAATGCTGGTACACAGTGATGATGATTGTGAAGCTTGGCTGAAGTGAAGGAGTCAGAGTGGGATACTTCCCGGGGAATGCCTTGCTGCTAAATGATAAACTAGCAATTGGCTGAGCCTTCAAGGGTTAACTCTCACACTCTGCAAGACAGCAGGAAAGGAAGGAGAGCAGACAGACAAACCGGGTGTGTGTGTGTGAGAGAGATATGTGCATTTCCCCTTTAAGTACACTGCCTTGTTAATTAGATGAGCTTGCAGAGACCAATTGCTGCCAGGAAGCACCCTCCAGCCTGAGCCCTGTCATGTGTCCTCGCTGCTCTATGGAAGATGGGGTAGGCCAGGTGCAAGAGCAGGGGGGAGGGCAATAGCCTGACATTAGCCCACCTTTTTCTCTCCCCCACCCCAAAGTAAGCAGGAATCTCAGGGAGCAGCTCCAAGGCAGAGGGCAGGAGCAGCACATGGCAGTCGGGGGAGGGACAGCTGAACTGCCGGCAACTGATAGCCTGCTGGGCAGCTGCTGCACAGAGAACTTGGGGAAATGGGAAGCTGATAGGGAGGCTGCTGGTCCACCCTGGTTCCAAGCGCTCAGCAGCTAGCTTCAACAGGCCTGGCCTATTACATTCCATTTAGGAAAAACCATCCCACTTACTGAAAAAGCAACAGAAAAAAAATACATTTCTAGTATCAGCAAAATAAATTTGACAGGCTAATCAGTTACACTTTCATGCACTGAACCAGACTATTTTTTGAATGCAAAGATTTACAACTGAGTTTCAATATTCACGGTAAAAGTAACTTATGTTCCTATCAAAATAGCACCAGAACTATCAAGTTCTTTATAAATTCCATTAAACATCCCAGTGAAGTGTTTTAAAGTTATATTCAGTAAGTGTCCATAGAAGGTAAGCCCAGACTTCAAGGCAGAGATTCTCATTTTTCCATATAAACCAGGATTGCTTATGTAACATCTCCACTTTTCCCTATACAATCTTTGCTGTTCACTTCCATAACAAGTCATGTTTTCAAGTGCCATGTACATCTCTGGCTCCGTATAAATAATGTTGGAGGAGGTAATAGTAACTGAGGTGTTGGTAGCAGAGTTCTGACTGCTGCTGTGGCTAATTTTTACCTAGAGGCAATACTGCACTGATTTACATTAAGAAAGCTATACTGTAGATAAAAATTCATCATTTTTAAGTACAAACCATTTTTCAAAGTTATATAAAGTAAGTTTCCTATTGTTTGTGTAAGAGCTTCATCTACCCTACAAGAATCCCATTATCCTAAAGAGTATTTTTTTAAATATAAGGTTTTAACACCTTTCAAGGAACAGTTTTAGTAGCCACACATTTTTAGGCTTGGTTTCCAAGAACAGTTTGAAACAGATTCTCAAGTTTTTATACTGCAGATCACATCTGAATAGAAAGATTGTCCTGCGTGTCACATTTTTTTCCCTATTCATAATCATCCAACCTCTTTCCCACTCAGGATCACACAAGACCCATATGGTAACTACAGAAAATATTTTAAAAATATAAGCAGTTGACTTGTTCCTGGACACAAGGAGAGCTAGAATCATGTGATCAAGTGTTCTGCCAACCACAGATTGAGAATTTGTGAAGTTAGGTGGATGTTACACCTCATCTACCACAAGGCAGTAGTAGCCCAACACCACCATTTTCCTGAAACTGTTCTCGAAAAACACCTAGACAATTTTAGGATACAAGCACCGGTATAAAGCAGGCACCTCTGCCTCACTTTCCTCATCTGTAAAATGGATAGAATACCTTGCTCCCCAAGGCGACTTCATTCATTCATGGCTGTTAGGCACCATAGATGGGATGCATTATAGTGGTGCACAAAACCAAAGAGACTAGAAATTCAGCAAAGTCAGACAAAAAGAAGTGGCATTAAACAAAATGAGCAAATTTTAATAAAATTTAATGATTAAGTCATTAAACAAAAGATATACATTGCTGGCACATTGCATCACTCAGTCAAATAATCCCTTTCAACAGCTAAAAATTAGGTTTAATGATACTATTGTGTTACCATTTTTGTACCTTATAAAAGATACCAGTATGTTTAAAGTGCAAACTTGATGCCAGTTAGCTATATTTTAAGGGTAGCAAAGAATAAAGTTTTCATCCAATGACACAGTTATACAGATGTATCCTAATTTTTTTAAAAAAATCTCAGATCCTATGCTCTTAAAAGTTGTCTGATACATAACATGATATTCTTGCATATGCCTGTCTGTCAAAAGGATCTCCAGTAACTTGACTAATACCAATCTTTAAACAAACATTTTGCAAGACAGAAAAACAGACTCTGTTCTGTCCATTTTTCATACAGATTTTAAGGGCACAAGCGCAATATCAATTAAAGATTTTTAAAAAATCCTTTAACTGTATCCAGCGTGCTCATACATTATTTTCTTAGGTACTTTATTGGTTTTTCTGCTTACTTCCTTTTTGTCTCTCAAATTCAGCAATTTGATTGAATATGTTGAGTAAATTCTGAGGCAGGCTCTTTTTAACACCACTTTCTGATTGCCCTTTACCATTGAGTGTAGTTTCCTCATTTAGCTCCTTTGCTTTAGTAGTTTCCCCATGACTACTTTCCCTATTTTTATATTCTCTCCTTTCATTTGCACTTTGGGATAACTCACGTCTGCTACCATCATCATTTCCACTGTACTCATACAACCAAGTGCTGCTGAACTGTTTACTCTTTTCTACTGACTTGCCTGAGTAATCTGACCCTGCTGGAGAAGTGGAATACATGCTCTGACTTGAGCCACGCTTTTTAAACTGTTCTTTTCTCCCCTCTACCTCCTTTTCTAACTTTCTAAAACTGTGCGTCTTGCTTTTATCATCTGACTTCCAGTGACATGAACCTGAAGAACCCCTCCTATTAGAGAAGGATCTATCTGCCCTACCCTGTTTTTCATTTTTGCTGCTGGTTAACTGAGTCTTCGAGCTACCATAAGAATCTCTTGAATCTTCAGACCTACCTCCAAAAGTGTCTTCGTCATCAGCAGAAATCCTTGATAGAGAACACTCTCTCTCTCTCACCTCTGTCTTTTGATGTACTAATCTGTCCTGCTGTTCCAGTAGTTTTTCCATTTCATATTTTTGGTTAAGGAAGGAAGCAGAGGTATCAGCTGGAGGCGAATACGATTCATCTTTCCTACTCCGATCTCGCTGATGCGAAGGAACCCTAGATGAATGTTTTTTGGAGCTGCGAGAGGACACTGACTGATTTCTACTCCTTTTCTTGTGCCTTTTGTGATCAGAAGAGGAGGAAGAGGATGAAACTGATACATCGGATGAAGAATCACTTGAGGAGGAGGAGGAGGAAGAGGAGGAAGAGGAAGAAGTTGATCTTCTCCTTTTCTTCTTCAGCCTAAAAATGTAATTAACCTATGAGGCATCACCATCACAATCTATAGACTCTACAAGTTTCTGGCAAAGCTCTGTCCTCTCAAGGTCCCTGGAACAAAGCCTTTAACTCAGAACAGCTCCACGACCAAAATATTTATAAAAGCCCCACTGGGATGTGGAGGGAACCTTTTAGCCACATCGTACTTTAAAAAAATATTTAATTTTCTTATGTACATTTCAGCCACTTGAAGTGCGGTGGTTCAGCGGGGAAGGACACAGGATTGTATAGGTTCCTGTGTGGATCATACTCTTGAAGTAGCTTAGTTAGCACGCTTCAAATATGCTATTGCAATTTAAAAAAACTTTGAACTTTAAATATTACTTTAGGTTGTTTCAAACAACCATGACTCAAAAGAGGGAGCTCTTTAGATGAGTTTAGACTTGCGGTCAGATCTGAGTAATATTCACAAACCACTATGACAATAAAGTATATTTGGCCCAATCTGGCAAGCCTTGCACGTGTAGAATTGCCATGATTTCAAGTGACATTCTTGCGTAGGGAGGACTTTAACAATCAGGCTCTTTGTGGCCTTGGTATTACAAGAAGAGTTCTTCTGGCTGGGTATCCCATCGTACTTTCTAGATACACATTTAGGCAGATAAATATTATTTCCATATACTCGCCCTGCAAAAATCCAGGTGCAGTAGTAAAGAACACCTCATAGGAAACTTTGGGAGAAACATTAACTTGCTAGTTCTACCTAGCTCAAATTTTTTTTTTTAAACTAATGAAATCTGTATAAAAATGGATTCTTCAAGGGCTTATCTGATCACTCACTCTTTTAGGCATAATCCTGCTTCAATAACCTCACTGCTGTGGAAACAATTACAATGTCACAAACAGATGTGATTACAACTTTATATGGGGACTGAGCAGCAGGAGGTAGTGAACTACTGAAAGTAGATGTTTTATGCCATTAACCCAGGTAACAGGGTGGGGGAGAAGAAAACAGCAGATATAAATTTATCCATGAGGTATAGTGGTTGTTTTAGTGGCTTTATTTAAAAAAAAACCCAAACATTGCTTTATTCATTCCTTTATTATCTATTGCTTGATCTGTTACCTTAAGAAAATGGAATCTAAGTATGAATCACTAATGTAAAAAGGAAGCTTAGCAATAACAAGAACAGAAGTATCACCCATTTCAGCGACTGGATGCTAACTGCTGTTTACTTACTTATATTTTATATTAGTGATGCTGATGCTCTGACTCTAATCAGCAGTAGATTCTTTAATTAGGATGCAGTAATACTGAATATAATAGGGTTACCTTTTTTCTTCTTTTAAGAGCTTACGCAGTTTTTGTGCACTTGTTTCTATTTTCTTTTCCTTCTCTCTCTCTTCTTTTGCAGCTTGCTTCTCCCTCATTTCCAAAGATTTCTTTTTGAACGCAGACATCAAAAAATCATATTAAAAGTAACAGTATGTTAACCCAATATTTCCCCAAATCCCACCCCCCACCATCACAAGAAGATATATATACACACCAAAGAATACAATACCAAGATTCCCAGATGAAGACGTTACGTTAATAAAATAAAAGTTGATTGTGCAGGAGTTTGGCATTAATCATTGTGATGATCAGTATGGTATTAAGGACCATATTGCAGTAAATATCACATTAAAAAAAAAAAGACATGACCAGCCATTGCATTGGTACCCATGATACAGGTCAAAAGATGCAGAAAAAATAGAGCAAAATTAGTTAAGTGAATGAAGATTGAAAGAGGGAGATACGTATTGGGGAAGATGGTATTATAGTTTGTATATACAAACGTGATGACAAATCCAATTTTAAAATATTGTTGGAAGTGGCCATGTTCAGATACAAACCATTTTGTAATTGTACCACAGCCCAGTTTGATGCATGTTTACATAAGAAATCATGTTCCAACGGGTTGTTGTTGATGAGCAGCACCAGATGTCAGACACAGCAGCAACGGTCCAGTTCAGAAGAAAATGCATTGAAGAAAAACATATCATCAGTATTACAGGAAAAGAGTATTTCATGTTTGAACTGTAAATTGTATAATTCTAGTAGGGCGGCTAATACCAGACAGACACGTAAACCAAGGTTTACTTAGACGTAACGGATCCTTCAGTTACTAAACAATTAATTATTAAGGCCCATTAGCTAGACAGGCTCCTGTACCCCAAAGCTCTCTAAGGGCTTGTCTACATTGTACAACAATATGCACTATGGGGGGGAGGCAAGTTCTAAAAACACTAATGTGCTAATTGGTCCATGTATACCTTGCTGGTGTGCACTAAAAACTTCCTGATGCGCTTTAACATAATACAGTTTGAAATGGTTTGAAACAGTTGGAATTCATCCAGGGTGAGCAGCAAGTCCCTGGATACCAGTTCTCAAGGCTTAGCAATGGTCATGTAAGAGACATTGCCTTAGGACGTAAGAGAAACCCTTAATTTATTGTGGGCAAACTTACACAAACTGCTGAACAACTTCAAGCCTTATGTTCCTCTGCTGCATCAATGACCCTCATCACCATCAGTATAACTTGGAATGAGAGTAAAACCATTTCCTTGACTTGTTTAATCACTTATTTGTGACCTGGGTTGTAAGACTCCTTGTTACAGCAACAATACATTTCTCTGGATAATGCCAAATATGTTGGCAGTGCCCACATACTGTAAGTGGACATTTCTGTAGTATAATTTAGCTTAAATAAAAGTTACCATAAATCTCCTCTTCCCCATCCTTCAACAAAACCTTTTCATATTATGGCTTCCCCCACCTGCTAAAGCAGTGTCAATCAAGCCCTGCATAAAGAGACCAGCCTGCACACTTCCACCCCAGTCTATTTACTTCCTTCAGCACTGAAGTATTGAGTACAGAAACCCAGTGCCCCAGTTCCATAACTTCAATTCACTCTTTTTAATCCTAACTGGAAGACAACGTAAGTGAAGGAGACAAATGAAAAAGCCACAGAAAGAAAGGCAGACAGAGAGACAACGGAGCTTGGCATGGAGACCCATAGGGACTCACTCAGGAAACATGTTACATTATGGGCAGGGGAGAAAAGGAAAAAAAAGACCCTGGAACTTGCTTCCCCCATTATTTCCTCCAAAGCTTGGACCCTGGTTAATTGTTATTTTTTTCTCCATTTTAAAACTGCCTTGTTAATTTGCACCTCACAAATTTGGCAGAATTCTGGATTATCAGCTGCTTAGTTCAGTGACATTGTGTCCCCAACTCTTCAGGCCACATGAAGTCTTCCTTCTGAGCTAGCCCTGATCAGTCTTGCCCTGATCAGTCTTACCCTGCTCCTCTTATTACAGTCCTCTGACATACGTCTAAAACTAACCTGTCTGTTTTGGAATTTTACCCTACACAAAATCTTGATTCTGTTATCAGCAATCCCACTCATGTGTGGACAGGTTGTTCTCTCCTCCCCTTCATCAGACCCAGTGAGATCTGGTCTTTCCCTGCATCCAACTGCTGTGCTGTTGCTTCCCCTGCCTATCTGAAATGATCAAGCCATCCACAGGCACCTTGTTTTTTATAGATGCAGCCAAAATACTTACTGTAATCAATGCGTTGTAAAGAGGGGAAAGAGGAGAATAAAACACTGTAACCAGTAAATAATTTCCCCCTTCCCAATGTTTTTAATACCAGTTTTGATTGTAGTAAAATTAAGAGAAAGTAAAGAATCACCTGCATATGTTTACGGAGTTTCAGTAAGGCATCCTCCGCTTCTTTAAAAGTCTCATCCAAAATTAAAGCTCTCTTATAATAATTCTGAGCGTTTAATGGATTATCTTCCTCTTCCAACCTAACATTCAGATGACAAATGTTTACAAAAACAGAATTTGTTTTTGATCATAATGCTTACTGTGTTAATTCTCAGACTGATACATATTAAAAGAGGAACTCACTAAAAGGCAGATATTTACATCCCTGACAAGTCATTACTTCCTGAACATCACTAATACTGTACTTTCAAATGCTGATTCCAGTTTTGACTAATAAAATGTTCTGTTACTTCTGAATGAGTCTCCTGTTTACTCAGACTGATAAACCTTTTTTTCCTGAATACTTATTCTGGAATTCTTACTGTTTCTCTGAGTAGAGTATTTATATGCAATTAATTCAGAAGTTTAATAAAACAAACACAAATCATGGCTTAGTTGTAAAAATTAAAACAATTATAAAAATTCCTTGTTAAATATTAATCCAAAAATTTCACAGAACGTTACGCAGGTTTAATATTCCATCAGCTAAATTGTATTGAGAAGCAGAAAAAACAACAGTAAGGAGGAGAGATTTAAACTGATGTGCGGTAAGGTATGGCAACATTGGAGAAGGTAAACAGATTATACACCTTGAACTGCTTTCACTGCACACTTCTCATTGTTGGACACAGGCAGGAAGGAGATAAAACTCTCCCTTTTTATATACTTAGCCCAATATATAAAAGAGATAATGGAAAAAACTCAAGTGCTCATAACTGCATAAAGAATAGAATTCAACACTTACTGGCCTCCTCTTTCCACGAGTGTCTGACAGAGATATTTCCTTGCATTTCTGTGGGTCGGACAGTTTTTTAATGCAACTTCAAAATCATCTATGGCTTTGTTTAAGGTTCCTTTTGTTGCATAACTATAAAAATGGAAAAGTGATACAGGAATTGTAAATAAACGTCACAGCAGATCTTTAAACAGATTATTGGATTCCATCTTTAACAATGAATGTGGGGAAAGGGAGACTTACAGCGCCCCACGAGCTACCAAGGCTTCAACATTTTGTGCATCTATTTCCAAGGCCTTGTTGTATTCATTCATAGCCTCCACATGGCGGCCAACCTTAAAATAATCAACCCCAATCTTCACACTAGAACAAATGGTTTAAAAAAGAAAAAGTATTACACAGTCATCAAGATAAATACATATATTTAAAATTAGTTTGAGAAGCCTTGCCACTTGCTGTACACCATCCTGCCATAAAAGTAACAGAATGGGAGCATTTTAGCAAGATATAGTTTCAAGAGCTGCTCTTTAGGTTAATGCTATATTTATATCACACTAAAGGATAAATTCTTTTATCTGAAAGCTTAGAGTTTGAAGACCCCTCAGTAGAAAGCATACATACATGTCACACTGTATTCTCCACTTACAAATGGAATGCCTACAGTACTTCAGTGTTTTTCTAAGACTTGTCATATTACCCCCTAACAGGGGGAGAGTTTTAGGCCATGTCTACACTTACAAGCTTAAAGCAGCACAGCTGTACTGCTGTAAGATTGCTTGTGTAGACACCTTATATGGATGGGAGAGAGCTCTCCCATCAACATAATAAGACCAGCTCAATGAGCAGCAGTAGCTCTCCCACTGACATGGTGCTGTGCATATGAGCACTTATGCTGGCAAAACTTGTGTCGTTCAAGGGTGTGGTTTTTTCACACCATTAAGCGACAAAAGTTTTGAAGACATAAGTACTACTGTAGACATGGCTTTATAATGTACAGGGACACATTCAACACTACGGTAAGGGGGCAAAATGACACTGAAGTTGATTTGCCCCCATGTAAGATGCTTTAAGACTTCTACTTCATATCTTGCAAACTGAAGCTTCTCTCATGCATGTGTCTAAAGAATTTATCTTCCAATGGTTAGGGGCTCTGAATTTGGCATCGGATTTATCATGAGACTTCACTACAGCAATCCATAGAAATAATCAGTTTGGGTCAACCAAAATATTTTGTTTAGTTTTTGACCTTTTTACATTTAAAAGCATAAATTAACTACCTATTCAAAACAAAAAGTCATTTCAAATCAAAAAATGAAGTTGCTTCAGCAATGCTGAAGCAAGATGTTTTGACAATTATGAAATTTTTTAATTAAAAAAAACAAAGTCAGGATATTCATTAAAACCAACTCCTTCCTGTGAATCAGCATTTTCCAATGAAAAACATTTTGATGGAAAATTCCTCACCAGCTCCATCTCCTGGCTGCCTGCTGGGCTATGGAAGAGCAGAGTGCACTCTGCAGCTTCATCCCAGGCACAGCCTAAAAGAAAGAGCAGCTGCCCAAAGCAGCCTCTTCAAATGCTCTAAGTCAGTGCATTGAGTGTTGATATACAGTGACTGACGCGAGCTCAGGCCACAGGAGAACTGTGCACAAGTCCAGCTTCAGGCTCAGGTGTCAAGACAAGGGAATTCAAGGCCATCTGATTGCTATTTACAAAAGGCTGAGCCAGGTACTAAAACTAGAGTTCTATGGGAAAACTGAAGAGACAAGACAGAATGTGCTCAGGTCTAATTTCACGAACCAGCACAAGTGACATTAGCCTTTGGGAACTAAACTAAAGGCTTTTCCTTAAAATGTGATTTATTTTTTTTTTACTTTGCAAGTAAAGAAAGCCTCTCCCCGACCTCCACACTATCAACTGACCATAGCTACTCAGCAAGTTGCTCCCTGGTGATATTCAGGAGGCTATTCATTGTGAACACTGGTACAAAGAAATATGAAGAACTATGATCACTGACTCTAAAGTAGATACCACCTAACTTGCTTGACAAGAAAAATAAATACTCTGTACCATTTCAAGGCCCAAGAGGCAGATTGCTTTTTCCTCAATGCAAAGGCAAAGTCTTCTTCATTGAAGTTTTTTCTGTTAAAAAAATAAAATCAAAAGAATAAATTAACTACTCAAGTTTCCTTCTATGTCTACAATATCAAAAATCTATACCAATGTTTAGATAAAATTCCAGCATATCCGAAACAATACTGTATTACTCTCCCCTCAGTCGGCAACAGCATTTCTGATTTCCAAAGTCATAGCCTCCCTAAATGTATTCGTCTATTGCAGTCAAATATGCTGTCCCAGGGCAGTTGTATTAATATAGATTAAATATGAGCTACACAGCAAATGGGAAAATCTACATGTTAATTTCTGTATTTCAGAAGGAAAATTATCTGAATTTGTACGGCTCAAATGATCAGGTCCATTAGTAAAACAAGCTATTACTAAGAAGTGTGAAGGATAAATATTATTAGGATGTAAAGTAACCCGTGATTTTAATCTAATGTTACCACCAGTATACAATGAACAGTTAAACAGTATCAAGCAGATTACTGGTGGATGACCTGTCACTTTAAAAAAGTGACAAAATTCTAAGAGTAATTTTGTTGTTCTGGAGCATCTTTTTTTATACTTAACTGCTAGGCTCACATTATCATCAGTGGTCATGCAAAAGAGGATCAATCCCAGGTTGAAGTAAAAGTGGCCACAGAAATTTTTACGTAGAAACTACAAAAAGAGACATTTCAGTCAGTACAATGCCACTGTACCTTTGTAGGCCTCTCATTAACGATGGTGGGCTGGATTCACTTAATCCTAGTTTTCCTAATAAAAATTCAACCACTGATGGATTAGCGAATCCCAAGGAATGATGTAAGACTTTTTCATATGTCTCCAAAGTACTGGCTACTTCAACACTTCTCCTTAAAGAAAATATGAACACACACAAATATGATCACCATTTTTTTTTTTAGTAATGTTGACATATGACCTGGTGTGGGTTATTGGGTTGGTTTTTTTGGTCCAACATACATTGATTATTTTACCTACACTGGTTCGAAAGCAAATTACATAGCTTCCCTTTCCTCAAGTGGAAATACACCACATCACCTTTTGTTTAATCTGAAATAAGAACTCCTTGGCTTTTGCTGCTGTTTCTCCTCTTCATTCACTAGCTGCAGAATTCTGTGGTCATTTTCCTTGCCCTTCCTCCTGTTTTATCTCACCCTTTGTCCTACTGATTAATGAAAACCTCATTTTGGCTCTCTTCTCTTGCAGTACTAGCAGCTCCTTCTGGGCCTTGAGCCAAGCCCTACAAGCATTCCAAAGAGGTAGTTACACTCCTATACTTCCTGCTGAAGCCAGATTTTAAGAGTGTCA
This sequence comes from Dermatemys mawii, assembly GCA_007922305.1. Lineage (NCBI taxonomy): Eukaryota > Metazoa > Chordata > Testudines > Dermatemydidae > Dermatemys > Dermatemys mawii. The sequence continues at coordinate 7,355,066 of ML677401.1, read as the reverse complement.
TATCTCAGCCCTTTTGGTCATTAGTTTAGTAACGGTCCTGTATTCTCCAAAGTAATGCTCATTTCCTGCAATATACATTTTAAGTCTCTCTCTTGGTTAAGATTACCTCATTCTGCTTTTTTGCTTTCTTCATCTTTTTGTGTAAAATTCTGAGGCAAATTACATCCATATATGAACAGTGCCGCTTTTATTTAGGAAAACAATTGAAGAATATATCAGAGAGGTAGCTGTGTTAGTCTGGATTTGCAGAAGCGACAAGAGAGTCCTGTAGCACCTTAAAGACTAACAAAAGATGCATCCGACGAAGTGGGTACTAGCCCACGAAAGCTTATGCTTCAATACTTTTGTTAGTCTTTAAGGTGCCACAGGACTCTCTGTCACAACTGAAGATTATATGTCAATCAGTAAAGGAAATCTTGACAAAGATCTTTGAAAAAGGACAGTCTCTGCCAAAGTATTTCTTGAGACAACATATTTAACAAACCAGATCTAGTGAGTAGAAGAGAATGCAAGTTCTTACCTATAATGTAAAGGCAAGTCTTCAGAACTAATTACCCCCAGTTTAGTACTAGACAGACTGGGTGGAAGAGCAGAGCTGTGCAGTGATATTGTGAGCTTTTCATGGTAACGATCAATATCCTTGATTGCAGCTATAAAAAACAAACAAAACAAAATCTTAAAGTTGAGAAAAAAGTCAACAAAGCTGGAAAGAGACAGCTTCCAGAACAGTTTTAATAAGCATTTACCTTGTATAAGGTCTCCAGTTTGATAATATGATAAAGGATCACCATGGCTGCTATGAGAAGGCACATCTCTCAATGGACAAAGAGCCTGCAATGGAAGAGACTAGAAATGTGACCAAGAACTCTGAGCTTAATAAAGGAAATGATAATAAAAGATGTTGCATTAGAAGACAACTTCCCTCAGACCAAAAGTATCCGTTTGCACAATGAAGATTTGTCTCATGAGTAAATATTAAATTATTTAAAAAAAATCAAGGTTCTAATTACAATAGCAGTTATTCTTCTGAAGAGAACTCATTTGTGATACTGTGATATTGAAGACTAATGTGAGTAATTCAGTTTCCACCCAGCTTTAATCCTTAAACAAATTTTTAAAAATGAACTTATGATCTGTAATCAGAAAAGTAGATTTTGTGATTATTAAATTAGATGGAAACTTGTCTTAGGTTCTATCTACATTAGAGACTTCACAGCAGCAAGCTGTACTGCTGCAGCTGCGCCACTGGAAGGTCACAGATATAGCCACTCTATGCCGACGAGAGCGCAATTCCTGACGACATAGTGCTGTCAAATGGCACTGTTGTCATTAAAACTTATGTCATTCCACAGGGTGTTTTTTTTTCCCCACACCCTGACCGACAAAAGTTTTGCCAACGAAAGTGCTAGTGCAGACAAAGCCTAAGTCTGTCCAAAATTGAGCATTAAAGCAAAGTGATATTAGCACGATTCAATTCAGATCAAGGTGCATGCATCTATATATACACACTAACTTTTCAACCTACAGCTAAAACATTTGAGCAGTAAAGAAAGAAAATGTCTTGCTGAGATAGCAAGGCAGCTTCTACTTTAATCAAAGCCAGACTGCATTAAGGCTTTGAACTATTAACCATCTCTGAGCTCAGGGTTACCCTTCATAACTCAGGGCCCTCCACAAAATACAGCCAACACATTAGAAAGCCAGGAGTGCCCTGCGTCAGTTTACTTGTTACTGATCATACTCAAGTCTTACAGTGATTTCTAAATGTGAGATCTCTCTTATGACGCCACTGCCCAGACAGATTAACACCATGAAAAAGCCAAATTCACGAATAGAACTAATCCTTCCGATCACAACATCGCCACGCTCAATGTCTCGGAAAAACAGCTCCCTCCTGTCCTCACTTGGCACCTCCATGAACTGCTCCAGGGGTGGCATAACAGCATAACAATCTGCAATTAATGGGGAGAAAAAGTTATGTAATAACTGCTCTGCCTTCTGAAATCTCTAATTACAGCTCACTGTAGTATCAGAAAATCAATGTGATTTTTAATAAAGCACTTTATATTCTTTTATTAGGCATCATATATAGCCAACACTTCCCAACATACACAACATTGCAATAGGAACTCTTGTTCCTTCTTGACACGAGGAAACTAAGAGCACTCTTTCCTTTCTGATTCCTGCCCTGGCCAACCAATCCTCCATACCCATGTCCGAGCCCCCAGAGAGCTCATTCCCTCCTCCCCACATTTGTACTTTAATTTTCTGCCCAAAAAGGATTGGGTAACATTAGCTTTTCAGAGTCTGTCAATATCATTTCTTTAGTCAGCCAGAAACAGTAATTTTTGAACACAAGGTCAACCCTTGCTGCAGATATCCACCCCATACTCTGCGGCACCCAGCAACTGCTAGTCGCTGGTTCACATCTATTGCATTTTCAGTTATTGACATAGCAAAGCAAGATCCTGCATTCAGCTTGACTTCTCTGTTGTCTAACAGTTTCAGCCAGCTCTGTAATTATCTACAGATCAAAGAACTGGTTTGCTATTGCATCTACTGGCAGCTATTAACACCTTTCAGCATAATAATACCCCTAAATCAGCTCTGCCCAGTCTCCCAATAGAGTTTACTATGTTGACACCTTAGCTCAAAGAGAGAAAGAAATAGTGGAGTGATTGAGGGCACACAGAGACTCTGGCATGAGGTGGATGTACAGAATCCCTGAAATTGGGGGGAATGGAAAGGTGGCACACAGGGGGCTAGCAGGAGGAAAGCATGGGAAACAGAGAACGCCAAGAAGGCCTGCTGTAACATCATGAAAAAATTGTAAGCATTGAGCTTGTTCTACAGAAATTATGAAGTGTGCATTTTCACATCACAATTTTGCTCTCAGCAAAACATTTCCTAGGAGCTTTCCTCTCTCTACCCAATTTATCTTCAGCCAGCTTTGGGGGGGTGGGAGGGAGAGGCACTTTCAAAGGACCTACTGTTTCTGCGGAGCCTATTTGCTGAGACAAACTTCACCCATTCTGTTCCAATGGAGAATTCATACCACTACAACCCTTTCAGCCTCAGTTACTTGGGAAAGCCACATAAGATTCTACCCCCAAATATCTTTTCAGATGGTCCTTAAACCTGAGAAGTAATTTGCACTTAAAAAGTTAGACAGAACACAGCATTTGGCCTACTTGACCAACAAAATGTATAAGCCTGTAGTTAATACAACAGAGTGATAGCAACTTTAGTACAGTACTAGACTTCACACAACAATGAGTACTTTTTACTGACTGTTCATTTGAATGTTTTTCAAAAATGCAAAACAAAGATCTCCATTAAATAACCACAGGTGGTGTGGTGGTCCAACCTGCGCTCTGCCTCTTCCTGCTCTGCTCCTTACCCAAGAAGGAGAGCACGCGTGGCGCCCTCATGGGAGAGAAAGGAGAGGAGGGACACGGCAAGGGTGCTGGGCTGGAGGCGGAGTGAGGGTGGAGCTGTGGGCAGAAGAGGTGGGACAGGCAGCTAGCCTCCCGCAGGGGAAGCTTCACCTGACATCCATGTAAGACCAAAATGCCCATTTATTTTGCTTCTTTCACAATGTGTCACCACATTTTTCCCCAATTGTTTTTTAAACAGCAGGTGACTTTCAACCTTAACAGAGCTGCTGCTCTAATGAAGAAGTTTTCTGAGGGGATAAAAGGCAACTTGGAACATCCCCATCAAGTCTGTACAACAGAATGGTAGAATTCCCTTTTCTTTTATCATCAGGGATCAATGCTAGTAATAATTGCAAAATTGTATGGAGGGACGGATGTGGCCCGCGGGCCATAACTTGCCCACTCCTGGCCTAGGAAGAATGTGGAACCTTCATCATTGGAGATTTTTAAGAGCAGGTTAGACAAATGCCTGTCAGGGATGGTCTTCAAAGATAATACTTAGTGCTGTCATGATTAATGGGGACTAGACTAGATGACCTCGCGAGGTCCCTTACAAAAGGCATATATGAGGTGGTTGGGGGTCAAAGGTGACAATGAGCTCAAAGAACCCAAGACCAAGACTGATTTAGGTCTCAGTTCTGCCAATATGCACCTGGGTAACTTTGTACATGCAAATAGTTCAACTAATTTATGGGACTACTCATATGTATAAATGTGTGAAGAATCCAGCGCCTTTTTGGTACATCTCTTTTTTAAAAAGTGAAAGCTGTTTTGAGATCAGAAGGCATCCTTGGTCTTCCAGCTTTAATTATTCCATTTTCACAACAGTACTACACTCTTTATAGAGTCACCCAGGGTGTTTACATTTTCATATTAGATAAACTGAAAACATTCCTGTTTAAGTGAAAAATGCAAACGTTACCTTTTCCTACCATATTCCACACAGGATAGGCCTTAATGATGATTGACTAAAATGAGATATTGAAGTCTGACAGATGTGTTCATAGTGGCGTGAAGATTATTTAAATGATTTATCTATGCCATACATTTCTAAACTTCAAAAAACTTGAAACAAAACAACACTTTTTACAAACACCATTTATTTTTAAAATGTATTTTATACACAAGATCTTTACTGGATTTCTTACAGCTAATTTGTCTCAAAGAATCTCTTTTCACTTGTAATTATAGGATTTACCTTCATTCTCTTGATTTGATTCTGAATCTGTTGATACACTTGGTTTCCAAGAAAGAGCAAAAAGGAGATCAGCTTTTTTTGCAATGAAGTGCTGTATCTCAATGTTCGCAACTCTCTTCTCTTTCCTAACAAAGATAAAGAAAAATCTAGTACTCTCCCTGCTTTGTTCAGATAGCATGCTACATCTTCTACATGAAATGTTTAAAGTTATTTTTATTTAAAAAAAAAAAATCACCGTCCAGGGCTTTGCATAAGCATTTAATGAAATGTCTAGCAACTTACACTACTGATGACATATTTTTGTATGTCTAATGTAAGCATGGTGGTAAAGACAACATATGCATACAGCACCAACATGAATGGTGCTGAACAGCAAAGCTTATAGAACTATGGCGTTTGGATTTTCTCTGTCAACCTAAGCCTGGCAAATTTCACAATACATTGCAAGGTGCCTTAGCCTCAGCTTTTGGACTGAGCGTACAGACCCTACTAGAAAGTAGGACCCTAACTAACTAACTAAATAAATAAAAATAAAAATAAAAGCTCCTCCTGCCATTTCCCTTTTGGCACCAGGAAAGGGATCCATCCTCAAAACCCTGAAGCCTTTCAACTCTAGGGATGAAAAACACCATACAGAAAGAGGATATCAGTGCAATGCGGCTCTGTTCCTGGAGTCAAGTGATTTTGTGAAAAAATAAGTGTCAGCTTTCATTGAAAAAGAATGAGTTTCTAGCCCAGAAGAAAGCTTGAAAACAGGGCACAGAAACCAAAAGGCAGAGACCCAAACACTGATTTTATACAGCTTCCGATTTTTAAGCCAGGCATGGGGATTTGGAGGGCGGGAGGGAAAGAGAGAAAACGGAGGGTCGTTTTAAATGCCTGTAGGTATCACTACTACCACTCCAAGGGCACGACAAGGGAGCTGCTCAGGGGCGAAGGAGCTGATGTCAGCGCCCGGGCTGGGTGAGACTCGACCCGATGCTTAGAGGGCAAAGTCCAGGGACGCGGACCCCCAGTTATGGCGGGGCTGGGGGGAAAAGCCGTGCGCGTCCCTCTGACCCAGGGGCCACCGACAGAGCAAACCCCTCGCAGGGGCCGTGGAGGGGCAGTAAGACCAATATAGGAGCGGGAAGGGGGACTCCTCAGAGCCGACCCGAGCTAGGGGGTGTGTGGGGAGGAACGGCAGCTCTCCCCTCCACCCGGCCCGGCTCCTTACCTAGCGGGCGGCTGATGCTGGGCGTCCCGGGGCGGCTCCAGGCTCGGCCCCGCCGGGGGCAGGAGGCCCCGGAAGTCGGGGTTATCGTGCTGCTCGGTGCGGAGCAGGGAGAGCAGCGGGGGGCCATGGTACCCCAGCGCCTGGCGGAGCAGGTCCCGCTCCATCCCACCCGCGGCGCCTCACCCAGCGCAGCAACCGGAAGCTCCCGAGGCGCAACCTGGAAGTGAAACCCGCGATAGTCTCCCCCTCACCCCCACCCGGCAAGAGGGAAGGGGTGGGGTTACAGAGGAGGCCGATTAGATTGTAAAAACCGGCCCGCTCCCACGCATGCGTACAACGGGAAGGCGGGAACTTTGAGGAGGCGGGGCCAGAGAGGCAGAGTGACGGGAAGGAGCGAGAAAACCTCTTTCCCAGACCCCCCCCTCGCCTTTGTGGGAGGCGAAGCGAGCGGGTGTAGCGGGGTTCGGGCTCCCGGAGCCTCCGGCCTCAGCCCGCGCTTGCCCGCCCGTCCGTCTCCGGCAGCTGTTAGTCGCCCGTAGCTGGGGCGGGGCGGGGGTTCAAGAGCACAAGTCTTGTGCCGCTACCTCGTCGTGACACGAGCTGCCGCATCACAACGGCCATCGGAGGGCGGGGGGTTGCTTGGGGGAGCTCGGGCAGGAGCGGGGGCCACGCTCCCAGGTGTTCTCCGCCAGACCCAGCAGGAGAGAACAAGTGCGAGTGTCTCCCCCCACCCAGACCCTACACCCCCACCCCAGCTTGCTCCCCAATCCTAACTCCTAGACCCTGCACCCCCAGCCCGCTCCTGTACCGTAGCTCCCTCCCACACACTGCACACTCAGCCCCCAGCCCCAGGAGGAGCATGCAGAAGAAAAAATGAAAAGGGGGTGGAGAGTGAGCTAAGCGAGAGAGCTGCCCCTGTGCGCTGAGGGGGGAGCCAAAAATGAAGCTGGGCACAGGGTGCTGCAAACTCTAAATCCACCACTGGTTTCAGCTATTTAAATCTGAAATTTCAGCGTGTTGTAGTTGTCGGAGTCCTGGACCAAAAAGGATTTGTGGGGGTTGCAAAGTTGTTAGAGGCGGTTGCGGTACTACTACCTTATTTCTGTACTGCTGCTGCTGGCAGTGCTGCCTGCAGAGCTGGGCAGCCGGAGAGTGGTAGCTGCTGACTGGGAGCCAGCAGGAGCAGCGCAGCAGTAAGGATGGCATGGATGGTATTGCTACCCTTACTTCTGCGCTGCTGCTGATGGGATGCTGCCTTCAGATCTGGGCCCTTGGCTAGCAGCTGCCACTTTCCAGCTGCCCAGCTCTGAAGGCAACAGCACAGAAGTAAGGATGGCATGGTATGGTATTGCCACTGATACCTCTGCACTGCTGCTGTTGGGCTTTAGCCTTCAGGGATGCGTACCTGGCTAGCAGCTGCTGCTCTCCGGCCACCCAGCTCTGAAGGCAGCGCAGAAGTAAAGGTGACAATACTACAAACCTCCCCCTACAACAACCTTTCAAACACCCCACCCCACAACCACTTTGTGTGTCAGGACCCTCAGTTTGAGAAATGCTGGTCTACCCCCAAGAAATCTGTATAGTATAGGGTTAAAGTACACAAAAGACCAGCTTTCATGGTCCATGACATGTTTTTCACAACCATGAATTTGGTAGGGCCTACACATAAAACAAAGTTGGTAACAGTCTCAGACTCAGAGCTGGCAGAAATTCACAAACATATGCTTATCTTTAAATTACATGCATATTGGCAGGTACAGGGCCTATATATGAGATAACAGGTATGTCCAAGTTCCAGCAGATGAGGAGCAGAAGGCAAGAAAATTATTAGGATAATAAATAGCAGTTATAACACATCAGTGGTCTAGCAGACCTTATCTACAAACATGGATAAGCAAAATCTTTACAAATGGACACTTTTGTTTTACTTTGTGCGGAGGTTATGCTATCATACCTTTAAACTGACCTAACTTATACTTATGTCAGTTACATACTAGTTCATGCTCTAGTGAACACATGAGAATTGCTTCCAAAATATTGTCTTATCTCCTAAAATGAAAATGTCTTGACTATAATAAAACCAAATATACATTAAGCAATTATTACTATTTTAATATATTAAGTGTTCTTAAGAGAACAGACTGAAAAACCTAAAATACAGTTAATATAGGTCATCTATCTGCAATGTGTAATGGTGAGATAAACAATTTTTTGAGTTATTGAAGGCAACAAATTTCTAGCACCTTTGAGGCATGCTTTATCACACAGTAACATATGCCTTGTCATTAGCACATCATACTCACACATTACTTTACAAACTGATCATGCTTTTATTTGTGTTCTGTATTTCAAAACCACTGGCCTAACAGTCTGGGTTCTCTCTTACTCATCACTTGCTATTAGCACTTTTTATCAAAACAATTTGCTATCTCCCCTCATTACCTCCCTTGCTTTCCAGCTCATCATATCATCTTTCCTCCTAACAGGATAGCATTCAGTTTCCTTGAAAAGGAAGTTGCTGAGGACAGTTCACTAGAGGATGCTATAAGACCACAATGGCTAGTCTTCCCCGTCTAAAGAAATATGTACAAAAAAACCTTTATTTTTTAAATTTATCCTCCCAGAATTACATGACACATGCAGAATCTGTTCTTTTTAGTGAGGTGCAGCATCTGCATCCACTTTTTTCCCCAAAACTAGCGGACGCAGACCAGACGATATCAATTACTTGCTAAGGTTACAAACAGTGAACTGGTGACTTCACAGATTAGAACTAAAATACCAATCCTACAAACTGTTCAGGCAAGCAGATCTCTGCCCTTGGAAAGTCTTGTTGACTTTAATGGGCTCTGTATGGGCAGAATATCTTTCAGGATCAAGACCCTGCATTTCCTTTCCTCTGCTCTAACTACATGAACAGGATAAAATAGTCCAAGGTAGAGCATGGTCCCTAATAATGAAAATTATTAGGGGCCATACTCTGCCTTGGACTATGAAAATTGGATTCTGACAAGGAGTGTGAGTGCAATCTTGGGGTTTCCAAGAGGAGGCTGGGAGTCAGGAATCCTGGGATCTCTTCCTAATTCACTTGCTGAGTTACTTTAGTCAGATTACTTATCCTCTCTATCCCTTGGTTTACCCCCTCATAAGCTAGATCTAATTATACTTATGGCTGAGATTTGTAGAGGATATGAATGCCCAATTCTCATTAATTTTCCTTTGGAATTGGGCATCCAAACCTGAAAGGCATCTTTGAAAATCTAAACTCTTATCTACTCACAAAAGTTCCATATACCTCAGCAGCAATGACCTACAAGAACATTTCTGCCAACCAGAGATTGCTAGAGCATATTATGTCCCACTCATGCTCCTCCCACCAGGCCCCGCCCCTGCCCAAGTTGTGGGGCTAGAATAGGTCTAGCATAGGGCCAGCTAAATCAACCTTATATCATTTGCGGGTTCTCCTGCACCAGAGAGATCTCCAGTACTGCAAAAGGGCCATACCAGGACTCGACTGAGCTGTGTATTTTTTAAAAAGGGCAATCCATTGTTTGCCTGATAACTTATTGAGTACTGAGACTGTGTAGTACCTATACATACTGAAAAATACCATTACTTTTTTTTCCCAAATGCTGATAAATAGGCCCCTACCAAATCCACAGCGTCACGGATTGTGAAATCTGGTCTTTAGTGTGCTTTTATCCTATACTATACAGATCTCACGAGGGAGACCAGAGTTTCTCAAATTGGTGGTCCTGACACAAAAGGGAATTGCTGGGGGGGGTCACAAGGTTATTTTAGGGGGGTTGCACCTTTACTTCTGCGCTGCCTTCAGAGCTAGGCACCCAGAGAACAGCAGCTGTTGTCTGGGTGCCCAGCTATGAAGACAGCACCCAGGTAGCAGCAGCGCAGAAGTAAGGGTGGCAATACAATAACATGCCGTCCTTACTTCAGCACTGGTGCTGCCTTCGGAGCTAGGTTCCCAGCTAGCAGCTGACACTCTCTGACTGCCCAGCTCTGAAGGCAGCGCTGCAGTGCAGAAATAAGGGTAGTAGTACTGCAACTCCCCTACAGTAACCTTGTGATCCCCCCAACTTTTTGGGGGTCAGGATCCCTACAATTACAACACCCTGAAATTTCACATTTAAATAGCCGAAATCATGAAATTTACTATTTTTAAAATCCTATGACTGTGAACTTGACCAAAATGGACCATGAATTTGGCAGGGCCCTACTGATAATGGGAGCATATTTGCAATCAGGAGATATACAAAGTGACTTATTGCACTGCAGAAGCACTCCACTTCCAGGTATCAAAACATACATGGATTTGTTCTCATACAGGCAGTTCCTATGCTAATAATGTTTATACGTTGAAATGTGGTAAGATAAATAGTTGACCGAATATTACAAAATCTAGAGCCTGTGCTTAGCTGGGACTATTTTTTGGATTTTTTTCCCCTTCAGTTTGAAACTAAATACTTGCAAAGCCTTATAATTTACAGTTTGGGCTTTTTTTTCCCTCCAGACCCCTCATCATAAGTTTAGAAAACTGAATACAAGGAATTAAGCTAATACTTAGTACAAGAAAAAACTAAGATGGGATTTTCAAAACCCATGTGAGTTAGGCACCCAACTTCTACAATTGATGCCCTTTAAAATTTATAAATAAATGTTTTCATCCCTAAAGTTGTGATAAATTATCATCACTGATCATCTGCAAATAAAACAGTTTCACTAAAGAAAAGTATCCAGTCAGTTTAAGAAAAGAAAATCCAGTGTTTACATTTGAAAAGTGTGTGTGTGTAAAACACATAGGGCCCAACCCTGAAATCTCCCCATTAATTTGCCTCCAGAGTGATAAAAAAAAAATTACCTTCATGAACATCATAATGTCACACCCAACCTGAACACAAACAAAGAATAGAAAAAAACCTAGAATTTTGATACTCAGAAGGTCAGTCCTAAATGCCTTTCCAAAAGTGGCATCACTAATGGGGTAAGGAGAGACTTACAGGTAATGAGGACGCTGGGGAGTCAGATGGTTTCTAAAAGTCAGACCAAAGAGATTCCCTTCAGGCAATGGCATCACTGCTGGGATGGAGGACAGGGAGGGCTCAGGAAGGGAAAATTTGCATTTTAATTTTGTCTTATTATGAGAAAGGGTAAACAGAAGACAAATCAGTAAAGATTAGAATTATGTATCTCACCCTTGGATCTCATTGCTTTGAGTCAGGAGCTTCCAATAATCAGGAACAGAGCACTTAGGCATGGTCTATGCTGGGGGTCAGGGAGGGGAGGAAGGATCGATCTAAGTAACGCAACTTCAGCTATGTGAATAATATAGCTGAAGTTGGTGTACTTATATCTACTTACTGCAGTGTCTTCACTGTGGTAAGTCAACAGCTGATGTTCCTGCGTCAACTCTACCTGCGCCACTTACTCCGGTGGAGTACCAGAGTCGACGGGAGAGTGCTCAGTGGTCAATTTATCATGTCTAGACTAGACACAATAAATTGACACCTGCTGCATCAATAGCTGCCCATCGATCCAGCAGGTAATGTAGACAAACCCTTACTCTGCTGTTTTCCCAAAGTGACGCACTTAAACCCTGACATGTAATTAGGAATAATGAATTCAGAAAAGAAACGTGGACTTTAAGAACAGGGGAAATTTCCAGACAGTAAGATTTGGTAAGCCCCAATCCATGTCAGCAGACTCCATGCACCTTCACAAATCCAGATGTAGAATTGAAGCTTTTGTTTGTTGAACTGTTTTTCCAAGGAAATGTGAATTTTTTGCACTTTACTGGATAATGACAGTTTTGTTTGGAGGGGAAGTGTTGGAGGAAGTAAGAATTTGTGGATTTAGCAAATAAAACAAGCCAGCAAAAAGTTGTTTGAAGTACAAACTTTTCACTCATGTAAGCAATTTTCCAATCCAGTACACAGCTACACATAGAAAAAAAAATTTAAAAAGTACAGTGAGTGGCTAAAAATAAATGATCTTATGTTTCAGGTCAGAGGAGACATGATGATTAGTGTATTAATTTTGTTATGGCCTCCAGATTGTCATATCAGCAGAAATACATCTGTAAAGCAAATCTAACTACAGAATAATCATGGACTTTTCAAGTTTTACAAAAAGGAAAAATTTCTGTGAATAGAAATAAAAGCCATTTCTGAGAAAAATATTAACAAATATGTTTAGATCATATCATCAGATATGATACATTAAAAAGGAAGTTAGTTGCCTCTGAACACCACAGCTGAGCTAAGAGTAAGTGATGGATTCTCTTTGGAGTGCCTTCCTGGACAGAGACATCTGCTGATCCTTATGTCAGAGAGAGAAAGAGGGCTGAGACATTGAAAGCATAGTGAAAAAATTGAAGCCCTCTGGAAGAGACAAGGAAATGGCCAAATTCAAACCTCATTTTCTCCAGACTGTACCTAGTTCCATCAGGTTTTAATTCTGAAATTACCATAATCAAACATCACCAAATGATCCAGTCTTGGGAGATCAGTTTATTGTTTACCCAAGCAGGTTATAATTTCGTTCTTATACTAATGTTTTCATGTCTCTGGCTATACTAGTAAACTAATCTGTTTAAGATGGCAATCCTACAAACACTTACACATATATGCTTAAATTTAAGCATATGACTAGTCCTGTTTTACTTCTGTGGGACTATTCCATTTTTAATGGCGTCTGCTGTAAAATTCCGTTACCAGCACCACTGATTTTGAACATTTGAAAAAGTTCTGAATCGTTCAGTGACCTATCTGAAATGTTTAAAGGAGATTTCTAAACTACTTCAGATTTGCTGGTGTTCTCTCATCTCTGGTGAGAGAACCCCTTTCTTTTCACATCTGAGACAGTAATTCTAACACATCACTCGTGCAATGTGCATAATAAATAGTCACTAATGAGCAATTAGAACAAAGTAACCATTGAACAATCAATGATGCAGCAGTGTACCCATTGCCCCACAGTAATTAACACCCTCTTCACTTGTTTTGTTAAGTTGTGTTGCTACTTAAAATTATCTTGAACACTTAGAAGCACAATTTAAAAAAGAAGACTTGTTTCAATAATACTCTGTAGATAAAGATTAAGGTTAATTAGCCAAAGAACGCTTGGCAACTGTTAACTACTGATTAGTGGTCCCCATGGTATTTGCCCCTGGAAAGCATTTTTTAAATGGGCCATGTATTTATTTTTTAAAATTTTAATGGACCACATTCAGCCATGGCATAAATGGGTGAAATTCCCATTGAAGTCAATGAGCTGAATTGACTTACATGGTGCCAAATTACTTTATAGTAACTATTAGAGCTAACTGAAAAATACAGTGACACAAAACTATTTTTGTAAATAAAAGTGCAAGCTCATGCTACTGTAGTATAAGACAAGCCACTGGAGTCATTGAACCCCTGGCATGTAATTGTAGGGTGCCCAGGTAGCAAGTATGAAAAATCGGGACGGGATAGAGGGTAATAGGCGCCTATATAAGAAAAAGCCCCAAATATCAGCACCGTTTCTATAAAATTGAGACATCTGGTCACTCTATGTAATTGGGATATTACCTTTGGTAAACATATGCATGTCCTATGACTGGGGCTAGTAAATAAAAATTAGTCTTTCTTACCAGCACTTCAGTTTGTCCCGCTGTTATCACAAGTGAATCATATTAATAGTAATTTGTGAAATCAGACAGCCGCTGCGTATTTGTGAAAAGGTCTATGAATCCCCAAAGTTGCATAAATAATATTTCATCTCAAATGTAAACCATAAATGCATTATTTATTAACTGATATGTATTATTTGTTACCCTCCTGATTGGATGACTGAATCTTTTCAATCATGGAACATAAAACACCATGTGCCATTGGAAATCATCGGCACACCATGGAATAGTGAAAAAATCAGTGGTTAACCTGTGGGCTGAAATTTGCTTGCATAAACTATTTTGTGAATGCTTCTGAATAAGAAATCTATTACAGGAAAGCAGGGTAGATTCACAAGTAAACTAGAGGACAGGAAAAGAGTTTAATTGGCAATGAATATATTCAGAATGTGTAATATGTCCTTCTGTTAACTTAAAGTAGGTTCGAGAGATGAAAGTGGGCCCATATAGCGTACCAGTAAAAAGTGGCTACTGGTACTGGCCCGTAGCAGCTGTTGTTAAAGCGCTACTGCGGCATCACTTTAAGCAGGTTCCTTTGCCGCGGCAGTGCTTTAACGTCGCTGCCCCTTTTTCACCCCCCATCAGTGGACCTGCTGGATCCCTACTAGCAGGCCACCGACGGGGGAGGAGAGGCCCAAAAGGGGCAGTGATGTTAAAGCGCTGCTGCAGCAAAGGACCCTGCTTAAAGTGATGTTGTAGCAGCATTTTAATGTCATTGCCCCTTTTGTCCCCCCAGGTCATTAACGGGGGGGGGGGGGGGGGGGCAAAAGGAGCAGCTGCTGTGGGGCCAGCAATTTAAAAGGGCCTGGGCCTCTGGCCTCCACTACCGCAGCAGTAGTGGCCGGAGCCCTGGACTCTTTTAATCGCCACTAGAGTCCCAGGCAGTGCGGGCGAGGCAGCGCAGATGGGCTGGCTGGAGGATGCTGACCCACCCCCTCAGCCCCATCCCTTCTTCCCAAGGCCCCGCCCCTTCCAGGGGCCGACCCGGCCCCCATACCAATACATGTTGAGTGTTACTTTCACCCCGAGTAGGTCATGACATTGCTCAGAGATTTTTCATTGTGTGTAATTTGAGGTGTTTTTTTTTAACTCCAGGTAACCCTTGAGAGTCAGTATCTTGCCTTCTATTCTTGGCTCTGCCTCTGGCTTAATGAGTAAATCAATGAAGATTTAGATTAATATCTGTAAAGTGTTTGGATGGTTCTGTTGAAAGGTAAATGTACTCATTTCCTCGCCTCTCATCTTTCTGTGGGATTTTAGATTCTCACCTCATCAAAACAGGTGAACCCATATGGTCTGTTGACCGTGATCATGCATATGAGTTCACCGGTTTTGGTGAGGTGAGAATCTAGAATCCCAAGGAAAGATGTGGGTGAGTGGAGTAGGGGGTACAATTACACAGCCTATATTAATGATAATAAATTAGCCAATTTAAAGCAGAAGTGAGGAAAAACAGCTACCCTGAAATATGAAAAATAATGCACTGGAGAGAAAATTATGTAAATGTGTGCACATGGCAACCACTGAAATCAATCAGAATCAGCCATTTATCTGAGTATGAGATTTGGGCCAGATCTTTAACCACCATTATTTTTGTACTCCCAATCAAATGGGGAGGGGGGCACAAAATTGCAGGTGAAAAGGTATAGTCTGTTCATCTAATATCCATCTGTCTATGGTATTTCCCATGGGACCATCACCATTTTCTAAAGGGCCAGATTTTCAAAGGTATTTAGGCACCTCAATGTGCAGACAAGTGCCTAGTGAGATTTTCAGAAGCACCAAAACTTTTTAGGCCCCTAGCTACCTTTGAAAATCTGGCTCTAAGCAATGACTGTAGTTTCTGGCATCAGCAGATTCCTCTTGCTGCCTGACATCTGCCATACCACGTGTATTCTACTTCAGAAATCACAAGGCATACAGCTGGCAAACTTGACAGTCATTCTGTCTCTTTAGCAGCTGTGCTAGAACTCATGCTGTTACAAAGAGCTGGGAATAGAAGTGATTTTTAGATGATATTATTCACAGGTCTTTTCATGGGGAAAAATAGTATTTAAATCAGTGACCCCAAAGAAAAACTGTAGGATAAAATAAGAATTATTATAGGTCTTTTATCTAGGATGTACCATAGGTCTTTGATGCTGGAGAAACAATGTAGACAAATTTACTAGAGCAAGTATAATGGAAATTTAGCTGGAAAAAAAGGAAAGCCTGCATAGGAACCAATTGTGGCTTTCTTACCTGAAAAAACTGTACAATATAAACAGTTTAAGTTTTCTGTGGGTAGCATCATGTTGTTATGCAGTTTAGCAGCACGACACATCTTAGTGATTAAATAGCAGCTCCCTGGCAAAACCCAAGAACAACATGAATGCATTTTTCAGTGGAGAAAGCCACAATTAGTACATCCTGTGTGGTGGCTTTCCTAGCAGAAAAGAGATAACAGCAGGATGGTAGGAATTGAACTCTATTGACAGGTGGGGTTTTTTTATGTGTATTGAATACACAACTTCTTTTTCTTTCTCTCTGCTGCTCAGAAAAAAGAAATCCAATATTTTAAAATTTGTTTGTTTTTACACTGTGATCATAACTCACAAAAAGATTGGAGCATTTATTTGTAAGTGCTGTACCGGTATAAAGTTGCATCATGACTGAGATACCCTGGATATTTATCTGTCTCAGAGTTGGCACCCAAATGAAACTAACACAAATTATAGAAGGCAAAGAATGGGTAGCAAAAAGGAAAAATAAAACAAGATCCTAAGCCTGCAAATTAGATCTTCTCAATCTACCCAATCAAACCCCTCTTCCATTCCGACAGAGAGAACTAGCACAGTATTTCTCAACCTTTTTGATATCAGAGACCGGACTGCTGCCTTCCTAAACTGGGTCAGGGTGATCTCAGTGACCTGTGCCAGTCCACAGACCAGTCATTGAGAAATGCTGCACTGCGCATAGGAGAAGGATCCAGGGACTCCTAATTTCTCTTAGGGTATGTCTACAGTACAAAATTATACTGAATTTATAGAAGTAGATTTTTCTGAGCAATTGTGTGTGTCCCCACTAAATGCACTAAATCGTCAGAATGCGTACACAGTACCAGGCTTTTTTCCAGCAACTTCTTTCCTGATTTTCCCCCTATACTAAATATTTGTATTTTGGATTGTTTTCTCTGAGATGCATTAGTTTGCATTTTTCCAAGAGGAATTTCATTTTATTACAAGTATCTTTGTCCAATGTTTAAGGTCTCCCAGGGGCAGCTCCTCCTCTGTCAAGTCTATTTAAATGATCTGTTCACCCCCTTCTAAGTTTAGTAAGAGCAACAAATCTAAGTAACGTGGCTTATTTCTTCTTCTGGATTAATGAATACATTTAGACTAGGGCTAACACAGTTCTCTAGAATATCCCAATAGTCACCTTACCGAAACTCAGTATTTGGCCACTTATTACAAAACTTTAGGCATGGATTTCATTCTTGGTCTCCATTAACTTTATGATGTAAACTATTGGTTGATTTACATTAAGAATTATTAAGTTCGTTGGATCAAATTCTGCCCGAGGATGTGTATACAGAGCTCCTATCAAAATCATTGGGAACCTCATATATGCATCTTAGGACAGAATTTGGCCCAGTAGTAATAGAATTACTTCACCAGACCTATAGCTCTCTAAAGATCTACACAAGAAGTAGGTTAGGAAGAGTAGGAGTGTGAGAGTTATTCTTAGCACAGTTATCTGTTGACATGAAATTCTCTGTCTCTACACCAGAGAGACCAGATGAGATCAGGCACAGTTTCAGAAGCACAAACACCTGCATCTTTCTAGTTTAATACTAAATACTCTTTTTTTTTTAAGATGACAAGTGAGGTGTCCTGTAGATCACAGCCCAAGACTGTGGGGTTTTGCACCTGCTAACAGTGTCTAGTTATTGCTACTTAAATGGAGCTCAGATTCTTTTTTATTTTTTTGGTCGTCTCAGTGGTACATTTCCTGAAGGTCAGTATAGCTCAAGGCCATGGAACAGAACAGAATTCTCCTATGTGCCTCTCCATTGATTTCAGTGTACCCCTTTGTGATTGGTTTCCTTGGTAGATAATAAGCTATGCTAGCATTTTAGTTCAAACTACTATTTGTTTGTGTGAAGCCTTAGTCAAAGGGATTCTGTGCTGTGCCTCTAAGAGGAGCACAAACTCTCAGTCCAAGGAGAGAGGGGCCTGTGGTGGCTTGAAGGCTTTTTAGTGGCTTCTATCTAAATTATGGAACCCTTCCTCGGCTTTCTTATGGGCTGCAGTGCCACGCAGAATCTGTGTAGCACTACACGATATGACCTTACCTCTGACACGCCCTTCTCACCCCCAACCTCAGCATGCCTCCTACACCAGGGCTGGCAATGGCATTTTTGGAAGACAGTTTTACATCTGCCTTCCTCAGTGCCTGTGCTAGTGGATTTCTCTCCTGGCTGGATCTGGCTAGGGTGACCAGATAGAAAGTGTGAAAAATTGGGACAGCGATCGGGAGTAATAGGTGCCTATAGAAGAAAAATTCCCAAATATCGGGACTGTCCCTATAAAATCGGGACATCTGGTCACCCTAGATCTGGCCCTTATGCCACTCCTGCCTTTTTAAACTGCATTTCTGCTTGCTGACACTCTACACAGTGCTCCATTGTAGATAACATCAATCATCTCTCTGGAATCTTGTGTAATCTATTACTTTAACACTCTACTAGTAGCTATTTCTGCTCATCTCTGAATCTCAGACAAGCAACATTTCACTTGTGACTTAGGGCTAGGGCTGCCAGGCATCTGGAACGCCCGGTTGAAAAGGGACCCGGGCGGCTCCAGTTGGCAGTACAGCAGGGGTCTGGGGCTAAGCTCCGTGCATGGGCAGCCAAGGAAGCTCCACATCCTGCCCTGGCCCCTAGTGCCGGCTCCGCAGCTCCCATTGGCTGGGAACCATGACCAATGGAAACTGCAGGGGCGTCACCTTCAGGTGCGAGGGTACCACGTGGAGCCTCCCTGGCCATCCGTGTAGATAGGGGCTGCACCGCAGAGACCTGTCGGCTGCTTCCTTGGAGCCGCACTAAGTTTTGCAGGGATCCCACAGCCCACACTCCACACTCCCCCAACAGCCTCCCCAAGCCCGGAGCTCCTTCTTATACCCTAAGCCCCTCATCCCTGGCCCCGCCCCATAGCCTGCACCCTCAGCTGGAGTCCTCACCCTCCCCTGGCACCCCAACCCCCTACCCCAACCCAGAGCCCCCTCCTGCACCCTGAACCCTTCATTTCTGGTCCCACCACAGAGCCTGCACCCCCAGCCAAAGCCCTCACCCCCTCCCACACCCCAGAGCCCTCTCCCTCACCCCAAACTTCTCATCCTCGGTCACACCCCTAGCCAGTGCTGTCACCCCCCTCTTGCACCCCAACCCCTGCCTCAGCCTGGTGAAAGTGAGTAAGGGTAGGGAAGAGGGAGGGGCCTCAGAGAAGGGGCAAGGCAGAAGACTGGTTCAAAATGGCTTCTTCAAGTACAAATAAGAAGAAACAGCTTAGAGCAGAACAGGGAAACTAGTTAACCCAGAGATTTTTACCTGGAAGAAGGTCAAACAGCTGAACTCTACAGAGACTCTGTGGCCGTTCTTTACCTGCTGTTCCAGGAACAGGAGATTTGGGTTCATTTGTGAGTCACTGGCCAGTTTGTCTTCAGGAATGATTAATCTTAGATCTGACCTTTCATGTATCAAGATGGAAATGGCCACCATTACAAAAAAAATGCATCTCAGAACTCTGCTCTTTTTGAAAGTTTGGGCTCATACTGTTTTCAAAGTTTTTTGGAGTGCGGTGTCAGATCTCCTTCCTGCTCTCTCATTTTAGCTAGTTGTCTGCCTAAGGTTTGGGAGGAAAAAAGAGTCAAGCTACATCTATAACGGCCTTAAAAATGTTCTTTTCTAGTTGGGCTCTTCTGGCAATAATGAAATATACCTAAATAGCAGTAACTGCCAAGCCCTATGTTTTCTTTGTCTCTGTGAACTAAGTGAGAAGGGATGTTTAATTTAATTCCCCATTTAGAACAGAAGAACAGCCATACTGGGTCAGAGCAATGGTCTGTCTAGCTACTAGCCTGTCTTCTGACAGTAGGTGATGCCGTATGTTTCAGAGGGAATGAACACAACAGGATAATCATTGAGCGATCAATTGCTTGTCATTCAGTCCCAGCATCTGGCATTTACAATTTGTTGAAGCAATTATATTAGCTTTATATGCCCTTAAACTTCTCCTTGGACTACCGGCCATGGTGGAGGGGCCAGTGTGTTACAAGGAGTTACAGGATGATGGGGAAGAAATGACAGCGAAGAGCTAAAATATCAGACAGATAGATAAACATGATTTGTTGGGCAAGAGTCATACCTCACCAGTCTATTAGAATTCTTTGAGAGAGTCAACAAGCATGTAGATAAGGATGATATAGTGTAGCTGGATTTTTGGAAAGCCACACCAAAGGCTCTTAAGGAAACCAAGTAGCTATGGGATAAGAGGGAAGGTCCTTTCATGGATCAGTAACTTGTTGAAAGATAGGAAACAAAGAGTGGGAATAAATGGTCTGTTTTCACAATGGAGGGAGCTGACCATCGGGGGTCCCCAAGGATCTGTTACTGGGACCTGTGCTGTTCAACATATTCATTAATGATCTGGAAAGGATGGTGAACTGTGAAGTTGCCAAGTTACAAACAATACAAAATTATTCAAAGGAGTTCAATCCAAAGCAGACTGTAAGGCGTTACAGAGGCATCTAACAAAACTGGTGAATGGGAAACAAAATAGAGATGAAATTCAACATTGATAAGTGCAAAGTTATGCACACTGGAAAAAATAATGCCAAACTATACATGTACAGTGTTAGATTCTAAATGAGCCATTACCACTTTAGAAAGAGATCTTGTAGCCACCATGGATAATTCTCTGAAAACTTCCACTCAGTGTTCAGCGGTGGTCAAAAAAGCTAATAGTATGTTAGGAACTATTAAAAAGGGGATAGAAAATAAGAGAGAAAATATCATAATGCCACCATATAAACCCATTGAGCACCCACATCTTCAATACTGTGTCCAGTTCTGGTCACCCCATCTCCAAAGGGATATAATGGAAAGGGAAAAGGTTCAGAGAAGAGCAACAAAGATGATTAGGGGGATAGAATGACTTCCCTATGAAGAGAAACTAAAATGATTGTGGGTGTTCAGCTCAGAAAAGAGACAACTAAGGGGGAAAAGACAGAGGTCTATAAAATCATGAATGGTGTGGAAAAAGTGAAAAGAGAAAGGTTATGTACTCTTTCACACAATACAAAAACCAGAGGTCATCCAGTGAAATTTATAGGGAGCAGGTTTAACACAAACAAGTGGCAGCACTTTTTCACACAATGCACACCTAACTAGTGGAACTCAGTGCCATGGGATGCTATGATGGCCAAAAATATAACTGAGTTCAAAAAAGAACTAGATAAATTCATGGAGGATAGGTTCATAAATGCCTTTTAGGCAAAATGGTCAGCGACACAACTCCATTTTTACGGCAACGCTCAACCTTTGACTACCAGAAGCTGGAAGTAGAAGCTGGATGGATTATTCCATAATTGTCCTGTTCTGTACACAGTGGCGTAGCCAGATTTCAAGAGCAGGGGGAGCGACCACAAAAAAAAAAAAAGGCATCACAAAATATAGGCGCCACTTCCAAAAAACAAGGTGCCACCAAAAAAAGAAAAAGGCGCAACTTCCAGCTGGTGGAGCTGCCACTGAAATGCCGGACAAAGCGGTGAAGTGAGTATGGCCACCGAAATGCCACCGAAAGAAGCAGAGCTGTTTTGGCAGCATTTCGGCGGACGGACACGCTTCGCTTTGTTCAGCGGCAGCTCCACGAGTGCCCCCTGCTCCAGCAACCCGGTGAGTAGGTGCCACTTTTGGGAATCCGACCGCTCCCCCTGATCCTCCACTAACTACGCTACTGTCTTTACACTCACCATGAAGCACTGGTATGGGCTAGTGTTGGAGACGGGATACTAGGCAAGATGGACCACGGTCGTATGGCAGCTCTTGTGTTCTAAGAATGGCTTTGGCTCCTCTTATGTGTAATCAAGCTGAGCAGCTCTTTGATGAGGCCTTCAGTATTGCTACACCAGGGAGGAATTTTTTCACAAGATAAAGTTGTTATATGACTTTCAGCAGAGTTATGTTACTTGGCTTATTCTGCATGATAAAGCTGGAACCCCAGGGGGAGTAGGATACATCACACTCCAGAAAGGAGCATGAGAACCTAAGATTTTTATGGAAGAAAGATTTTTTTAAAACAATTTTATTCCATTAAAGTTATGTCTGAATTAGTCCAATTTCACAGTCCTCTTTCTTTAGCTGCAAGGGCAAGATACCAGCCAGCTACTGATAAACATGTTGTGCTATTAATGTCTGCATGTTCAGAATTTCAGGTCACTCTGCTGTAAGCAACATGCCCATAAGAAAGTCCACGCTCAAAAAGGTGAAAGATAGCGGGGTGGGAGGGGGGAGGAGGAAATAAACAGGAAGTTGGTGCCAATGACTCTCCTGGTTCCCAGCTCTACAGGTTCAGCGGATCGATCAATTAAATCTAAGTGAGAAAGGAGAGCTTACACCACTACTTTTACTGCTGCTATTCCTCCATGCAGTGTCACTGTTCATCTAAAGGACAGTCTTGTTAATGCTGACTCCCAATCTGTGAAAAGCAGGCAAAGCATTCCAGAGCATAGACTCACTTTTCCCTTCCTCCTGCGCAAACTCTTAACAGATGTGTTCATCTCGGTATGTCTAATGATAGCCAAAGATCTGCAACCCATTTGTGGTGAATCTTATCTGACTCAGAACTGGAACATGATCAGATTAGAGGCTGATAGCAACATGCTCTCCAGGGTCTTTTTCATATGCGTTCTTCTGCAGCAGTTTACACCTCTATTTTGTTAGTAATGTTTCCTGGGGTGTTTGCATATATATATATTTCATTTTGAACAAGGTTTTAACATCATAAAAACAGGCTTTTCACAAAAGCCTGGGATGCTAGTGTGATCTAGCAGCTGAGGCACTAGACTGGCAGTCAAAGAATTTGGGGTGAAATCATGGTCTCAATGAAGTCAAGGGAGTTTTGCTATTGACTTCAATGGGACCTGGATTTCACCTCTGTGTCCTAGTTCCAGGCTGGCCATGGACCTGCTCTGTGACCTCAGGCACTTCACCTCCCTGTGCTTCTGTTTCCCATCCCACACTTTGTCTATCTTGTCTATTTAGACTATTAGATCTTCATGGCAGGGACTTTTACTTGGCATATATACAGTGCCAGGTACAATGGAACTCTGTTCTCAGCTGGGACCTCTATGGATTACAATAATACAAATAATACTAATAGGTGCACAAGCTGAGGCCAGGAGGACGTGACAAGGTTATGAGTTCTAAAGTACTCTTGAAATTTTCAGGAAGTCTTAATATCCTCTGTGTCCCAAGACAGTTATCAAATGGAAACAAAATAGTTGCTAAAAATGCATGTCCACACCCAGCACTTTCCTTCTATTTCATTTAAGTCTATTCCTATTGCTCACCTAAAATGCTTGATCTGTTGTTCATATCATTGCATTTTACATGACAAATTCTTATAATACCAGTAACAATTAGGTGTGCATGTGGAGTTCTTGCATAGGTATTTCTTTGCATATACAATTTTTTGGAGAGTCAGTTTTGTGCCAAAAAAATGTAACAAGTGGCCTTCTCTCACCGTTTCAGGCCTTCATGGTAGGCATCAGGTGAAGATCAGATCTAGTGTGATTTCAATTCCACTGAAGGTCTTGTAGAGCAAAAGAACCCCAGTGATCAACACACTCAATTACTGAAATATTCAGGTTTAATCACACTCCTTGCTATTCAGGTTTATTCAAGTTCTTGCAGAATCCAAATGCCCACCCTAAAAACAGTGACAGTGTCACACTACTTTGTTATTATTTATATTACAGTAGCATCTTTAACTAAGATCAAGGCCCTTACTGTGCTGAGCAACGTACATACACCTAATAAGAAGCAGTTGGTCCTGAAGACCTTACGTTGTAATCCTTTTACCATTATCATATGTTGTCCTTAGGCTCTTTTTTAAATCGTGCATATTTAGAATGTTGGCCTCTCTCTTGTTAATTACATCTCAACTTCCTATAGTTTTTCAGTAACAGCTGTCTGAAGTGATCAAAGTGAATCAAAATGAAGGATGCAAGATGTATTATTTTTAGTATATTCCTGTGGTTCTGACCAAAGTACACGGAGGATCAAATGAACCAATGATAGAGTATAGTGGAAAGCAGCTATAATCAAGTGAAAGAAACTAATCTCTTCTAGTCTACCGGGTACATAATTATATGTTTAGCCTCTTTGTGTCTCTTATTTCATCTTACAAACTTTTCCATTACATATGTGCAACCCCACCACTTTCAAGTGTACCTGAGAGCAGAATCTGGCCCCTAAGATTGTTATGACCACGATTGTTTTGGATGTTCCTTCACCATTACACTACAAGGGCCATAGTCTGTCACTGACTGTGCACTTTAGTGACTAGAACAGCTTGCTTCTTGCTTGCAGCTAAAGCTCCTTTGGCAAGTAGCAGAAGCTTAAAGTTTTGGTGCTGGTGGTCCTGGCTTCTATCTTTGCTAATGACAATGGTCCTTTTGTGCATGTGCCGATGACTCTGAGGAAAGAATATAGTGCATAGCTACATCTCATCTTGCTCAGGAAAGAGTCCAGAATTGCCAGGATTGTTAAAAACCATATATGAAAATGAAATGAAAAAGGACAGACAGCCTATTTAGTGAGTCCTCATGCTCACTATGCACAATTATCCCCAGCTGCAGCCTACTGAAAATTAACTGTTTGCAGGGACTTACTGTCAAGTCCACCAAGTACATGACAAAAAAATCTTTCTTAAGAAAGGATTATTTTCCAGTGCAGAAGGTTTAGAACAAGTCTCTGAAGCAGAAACAATTATGTTCTTAGGAGTCTTTATAATTCTTTGTCTAAGGGTTTGTCTATAGTTGTATCAGTATGACTAGAATCAGCTTTTAACCAATACAGTTTTTAACCAATATAGCTTTTAACTAATATAATTTTAACCAATATAGTTAAATTAGTGCAAAAAGAGTGTGTACATACTCTTATTTCAGTGTAAGAGTGACTTATTTCAATTTTGCTCAGACATATGCTCAATCATTTTAACCTAACTCAATATAAGCCTCCCAAAGTGTCCACACAGCCTTTTGTACCAGTTTATATTCACATTTTCTATTTTTTTTTAGATGAGGAAAAGGAAAATTACAATGAAATGAAACACAGAGTTACGGCAAGTAATCTAGGAACAGATTTACAAAGGAGCCTAGAAGTTGGGTACCTCATTCCTTTAGGCCTCTTTGAAAATCCCAGACCTGATCTATTTCTGATCCAACAGTGAAAACATAAAAACTGGAGAGTCCATGACACTTTTGCAAGAATTGAAGTCAGAGGATCACATTATTAGTTAGAAAAAGATTTAGGTCATCTAGTCTGAAATGTTAGCTTTGCTGTGACGGCCAAATTCCAAATGGTTAATTACATTGTGCCTGCCCAAATTCCCCTATGTAGTTTCAGTTGGATAAGCTGTATTTCTTCACTTCCTGTCCTAAATTCTTGTGTATAGTGCTGTTTTGTGCCAGTCCAAATGACTGCATTTCAGTGGTGAATGAGGTGATTCCTACTTATTTATAAAGAGTGAGATTCTGCTGTCACTTAGCCCTGTGTAAATTGCAAGTCACTTCATAGAAGTCACATTGGTGGTTAAATAGATGGGAAGAGAGATCAGATTCAAGCTCAAGGTTGCTAAGGTGCTTTGGGATAAGAGCAGTTATGTAAACATGAGATTGTTTTATCATTAAAAAGCAAATTAAGAAACTTTCCTTTTAACACCCTGATCCTGCACCATTCAAGTCAATGAGAGCTTTATAATTGACTTCAAGAAGCCTAGGAAGGGTGCATCTCAAAGCTATCTAACTATGCAGTTAGCGTAAGATTGTTGGCAGATGCAGAGAGCTATCATTAATGCTAGTGAGATGTAAGAAGAAAACACTCCACTTATTGAAGAGCTCTAAAGAGACTTGTGTATCTTAGGGTATATCTACATAGCAAAGAAAAACCTGTGGCTGGCCTGTGACAGCCAATTTGGGCTGCAGGCTGTTTCATTGCTGTATAGATTTCCAGGCTGGGACAGGAGCCCAGGCTCTAGGGCCCTGCAAGGTGGGAGGGTCCTAGAGCCCGGGCTGAAGCCTACCCAGCAATGAAGCAGCTCTGCAACCCGAGTCCTGTGAACCCATGTTGGCTGGCACGGGCCAGCTGCAGGTTTTTCTTTGCTTTGTAGACATACCCTTAAAGCTTAGAGGCCAGATTCTGCTTTTAGGTTCACCGATGCAAATCAAGAGTAATTCCACTGAAATCACTGGTCTTACAGGATGTAGAAACCAAGTAAACAAGAGAAGTAGAAGAAAAGGTGTTCTTAAAAAAGTCAATTTGTTAAGGTGACTGGTAGTCAGTGTTAGCAATTCCGACCCGCTGAATTTAATCAGGCTGCAGCTGGTCCTGGCTGCCTCTCTTTTGTTTCTACCACACACTTTCTTTCTGCAGATAAAGGCAGAGTCTGAACTCTGATGTGCCACTATAAATCAGGAGCAGCCCCACTGAAGCCAATAGCCTAGTGCAGAAACATTTAAAAAGAAGAAGAATGGCAAAAAAATTGGGTCAATGAAAAAGAGGAAGATTTTTTTTTTTAATTGTGCCCTAGTGTTGAGACTAATAACATATGTCAGGGCCTGGATAGGAAAAATCAAGTGTTTTGTTTAGAATACTGATGGGCCATTGTGGTTAAAGCAAAAGTCTTTTTTGAAAAAACAAAGATGAGATATGTGCATTCTGTATGGTAGAAGAAACAACTGGTCACCTTTTCTGGGTATGTAATGGCTTTGATAAAGAAAGGGAAAAGCTTTTTGAGGAATTTAAGTGGTTTAAGGTAACAAAAAGTTACATTATGTTATATAGTAAAAATATTGGTGAAATGGTATTGGAAAGGCATTGTTGCATTACCTGATAGTCACAAGGTAGAACAAGATAATATAAGTCACTAGGTATTTAGGAATTTTAATTGGTGGCAGTTATAGACTATCTATTCACGTCTGCTTTACCCTATGGGGGAAGATAAAGAAAAGAAAAAGCAGCTAATGGAATTGTTCCTGATTTACACTAAGGTAACTGTTAGCAGAATCAGGCCTTTACAAAGGAGTAAGTGGGGCTCTGGAATTACCAGGCTGTTACCTCTGAAATACCTGGAACTAAATTTTACTGTACGAGTCAGGTTATTGGAGCACTGGAAAAAGCTACTTAATCTAACTACTGTGGAGGTGCCTGTTTCAATAATTTGAAAAATTCTTTCTGCCTTAAGGAGCATCCTTAGTACAAAATGAACTGGCATTGTGACCACTCAGTATCACTGTCTCTAATTTAGTCTGAGTATCCTGGATTATGCTGTTTGTATTGTACAGGAGTAAGATTGCATTATATGCCTTCTCCACATGGGATGTTCATGAAAATGAGATGTTTATCTCATGAAGCTTTCACAATGAGCAAAAATGTTAAATAAGTGGATTACCTGTATTGATTCTGTGTGCCACTTCATTCTGGAGCAAGTCATGTTTCAGTCTTCCTGTTTAAGTTTTAGCTCCAGAAAGGAGCCAGTTTCAGATTTTAAGTTTAGTACTTGGTCAGTGTAAAATTTGAAAAGCAGTGGTATTCAGTTTTTTGCTTAGGTAGATTCTATATTCTCGTCTGATATGAGCATGACTCCCTAATTACTATATGCCAAATCCTTATAAAATACACTTCAGTATTTTACAGTCATAGCCCCCAACTCTACAATAGAGCTATGACAATGTTTTAGGCAAGTTACTGTAGATTTGGTTTTTCTTTAAGAATGGGTACAAAATTCTTTGTTTTGACTTGCAACGTAAGAGATGAGCTAACACTATCATTCTCCTTGCTCTCTTTAGATGCAAAACTCCCATGGACATCAGTGGGAGTCAGGATTTTACCCTAGATATTTAGTCTTATTTCCAATATCAGACTTATGTTACCCGAGCACACCAACCTATACTTGACAACAACATGATTAAAGAATAGAAGGCCAGCTCACAGATCCTGGCAAGAAACAGATAGAGAGGGTAAAGAAATGCTCAGTGAGATTCCTCTCAGTAGGTTTTGTGTTCTGTAGGCTTGAAGGAGAGGAGCTCATAACAGGTGAGGCTCTTGGGGAGTAGATGGAGGAGACACCCCATATCTGAGGATAGCAATCAGATTAATGAAGGAAAGACTATAATTGCTAAAAATGTTGGAAGCTTTGATGGACAGGACTGGGTCAGATTGTCTGCCACACAAAGTTCACACTAGGGACAAGTCAAAGCAGCTGTAGGGATTAAAGCTAGATTCTGTACCTTTTGAATCACAGGAGTTTTGCAAAGGGGATAGAGCAGGCCAATGATGCTGACCCATATATGTTTTTGATCGAGGTTCTAAATATGTTCCAGCTGTTCTTTTATCTTGATCCTTTTACTAGGGTACCTGCTGAAATAGATACTTACTCCTCAATATCCATTTTCCCTGTATGAAAAAGAGCTACATAATGCAAGCTTTCTGTTTTTCTTTATGGAGGATGTTCTTTATAGAAAAATATTCTGGATATAAAGTATCCCAGATCACATGGTAACAGCTAGCTTTTTATAAGCAGATCTTAAAGCTGTATTTAGCCCCACAATACCTCTGTGAGAAAGGTATTATGATCCCTGTTATTACAGATGGGGAAACTGAGGCACAGGGTAGCTAACTGAATTGCCCAAGGTCTAATAGGAAATCTAGACTGGAGTAGAAAATTGAACCCAGAGCTCCCAAGTCCTGGGCTGGTGCTCTATCCACTGGATCATGCTCCCTCTCTACAGCAAACACTGGTCTTATTTTTATAATAAATTAGATCAAAGTCATCAAACTTATTTAACTAAATAGAGATTTTCAGTTGAATGTTTTTTAAAACTTATCTGGGTTAAATTTTAAAATCAGGAAGAAAAAATGTGTCTAACAGTTGTCAAAATTAAACAAGTCTCATTTTCTCTGTATTCACCCCCAGTGCTTCCTTTTTTTAAGAAGTGTCTCTTCCTTGAGAGTTTTCATTTGAGACAACAAAGTGGTGGAATAACTCAATTTCATACATAATTTATTGACATTTTTGAACTGTGGATTCCTGGAGACATTTTTATGCATAATTGAGCAAACTTTTATTTGGCTTATTCTGCATTAGGAAAGCTCACATCAGATCCTTTGGCTCTATTCATAGATGCTTTAAAGGCTCAGCAAGGAGCCAATCCAGGGTTTTCATACATTTTAAAATGTGCCTAATTTTTACAAAAAATGAAAAAGAAATGGAATAATCAGGTTTTTTCTTTAAATCGAAAAGCAGACTTTTGACACTGAGTATTTTTTCACAGTTCTTTGAATTTGCAAAGTTCCTCTGCTAGCCCTCCTGGCTGCCTGTTGTCTGATTTAAGAATTTGTGTGCGTGTGTGTATTTATTTATTATCAAGGACAATACTGGAAGAATAGCAATTCATATAAGATGGGGAAAAAAGCTCTGGGTGGTTTTTGATTATGTGAAAAGCATCCAGATTGCTGTGGTGTAATTTGCAAAGTTACTTGTTTTCCAGGAGATTTTATCATTTATTATTTGTATTATGGTACTGCCTTTGATCCTAAGTGTGAGTACATCTAAACTGCAATCAAGGCTGGGGTGCATGACTGCAGCACGTGTAGACAAACATCCTTCAGCTCGCTTTAATCTTTCTATCTCATGTATCAATACCAGCAAAGTAGTTCTCCACGTAATTACGCAGGGAGTCCCAGGATACAGCCCTCACTGAAGCCCATGCTTCATTGGTATCACTATGTGAGCTAGCTCAATTAAAGCAGGCCTGGCTACGTCTACATGTGCTGCAATCATGCATGCCTACTGCAGTGTGGACATACCTTAAGATCGAAATCACTTTGTAGTAGGCACTGGACAAACAAACAGTAAAAGACAGTCCTTACCCTGAAGAGCTTCTTTTGTAAAATCCCTTTATGTAAGAAATTGCTGGTAAAAGCCATGTATTGTAGTTGTGGGGCAGAAACCTGACTCCACTGAAGTCAATGACAAAGCTCTCACTGATTTCAAAGCAGATAAGATTTGTCCCAGATCGATGTCTTGGGATTCCCTCCAGAATTCCACAAGTCTTTCCAATGTAGCTTTCTGAAGGATAAAGGACAGACTGCATCATCTAAAAGAGTGGTGATGTGTCTGTGTTCCCCATAGATTGAAGTGGCATAGGTGCCTTTTATTCACCATGCCCTGCGCCTTGTGTATCCATTTATACCTGTGCAAAATAAGACATAGAAATGCTGCTGTAATGAGATGTCCTACAGAAATGCATTTTACACTATTTTTGTACTCACTTTGTAATGGTGGAGGTAACTACACACACTGCAGGGCCCACTGTACCTCCCTTGGTGGTGGTACAGCTCTATATAACCTAAAATGGATCTTCAAGGCAAAAACAGAATCTCTTGGGCCTGAGTTTGCACTGGCCTGTGCTATGTACAGTCATTTACAGTGGTACACAAAGTGAGTACAAATCCTACTTGATCAAAATAGTAGCATTTTATATTTACCGTGCTTTGTAATTGACAGCACATCGTGCTGGGCAACTAAGAATTGGGCACTCCGGGTTTAAATAAGAGTGGAGGCTTTGCTGAGCAAATCCAAGTAGGTGCTTTGTGATTCTGTAATGCACAACACTATACATTTTGGTGGCAGCTTCCTGGCTAGCCTTGCAGAGACTGCTGGTCCAGAAGAGGTAGATCCTGCATTGTTTCGTTCTGTGCAGAATGATGGAAGACAAAGTAGACAGGGAAAAAGACTGATCCAAGGAAGATGCAAATGCTATGTGGGGGGGATTCACTTTCCCACTCTCACTTGTCACCAGCCCCCACTGTAGCCTTGTAAAATAATCAGAACGGCACACCATTTTCCTATTAAATTTAAAGACCAGATAAATTGGGAGAGCACTTTTCAGACAGCTTCAATCAGAAAGTACTTCAAAACCTGAGAGGAGCTCAGCAATTGAGTGTTATCATTTTAATTACTATTTGTCTAAGGTTTTCATCCTCCCACTTCTGAACATAAATTTTGGGTCAGGCAGACATTCTGAAACAGGATTTCAGTGAGCAAGCACGTTTATGTCAGCAAAGTATTTCCAGATAATATGCTGATGAACAGTGTGATCTTGAACCTTACACCTTCACAGAGCGACTGCAAGAAAAACAAACATTAGTATGAGGATGGTTGCTGGGACCTTCATTATAATTACAACTGCATCAGCATTTCTGGGGGACATCTCATTTTTTCCCTTCTCTTTATCGCTTGATCTTAAACACTACCTATGTTCTGAAACTTGGCATGTGGGGGCTGAGCCCAGGAGATGTTTTTCTTTGCACAAAGTGTGGAAGACAAATCAACTTCTGAATATAAAAACTGTAGGTATTAATACAATTTAAATGTGCAGTCTTGCTCTTATAAGTGATTGTGCAAAAATGTCACCTTCTTGCCCAGAGCTGCTCTCTGTCATAGCTACCACTTTAATGCTGGAAAATAAGCTTTTACTGTTTTTCACTTGTCTCAGCCGTTCAGGAGCCAACACAATTAACAGAGTTTAACTGTAATCCTTCTTGTGCATCAACAGAAGTATTTACTAACTTTCAGTTGCTTGTACCTATGCAGCCTCCAGGCACTGGAGCTGCACAGGTATCATTGATACTGGGGCTTCTAGGCCTCACCATAATAAATAATTGAGGGCATAACTTTATTACCGTGGGGTTACATTACACAGGGCATACTTTGACGTACAGCATCTTTTTTACTGGTGGTAATGCATGACAAGGAAAGAACCCAGCTTAATACTCTGAAACCACGGTGAGTTTGAAGGCCTGATAGTTAGAAAAAACAACTTGTAAATGGAGCATGTTTGATACAGAAATCAGAGAGACAAAATAAATCTGAAACCCCATGATGCCATTTGTACTGTGTCCTTGCAAAAAAAGCTGCACTTTTAAAAGATTTTCTTTTAGCAGTGGAATAATTTTAAAAAATGATTCTTTTGAATTTTAGCAGGCAGTTAGTCCTTCAATCTGATTTCTCTGCTTTTCCATTTTGCAGATAAAAATTTGTAAACGCTCAGAAAGATGCATGCCACAGCAATAGTAACTATATTACAGCCAGAATGTTTAGAAGAGTTCAGAATGCTCAAAAAAGTGTATTTTAAAATTTTTTTCCATAAATGTGACAATGGGAGTTGCTAGGTGTTAACCATTTGAAATTTGGGTGCTGAAGTCTTTGGATCAGATTTATAAAGGTATTTAAACTCCTAAGGCTTCAGATAGGCATCTAGTGGTATTTACAGAAATGCCTAAACAGATTAGGTACCTAGTCCTATTGACTTTGAATGGGAGTAAGGCACCTCTCTGCATCTTTAGGCACCTAAATACCTTTGTAAATCTGGCCCTACTCTGTTTTCACCAGCAAGAATAGTCCTATAGGGACCACCTGGGGACAGCCAGAAGGCAAGGCAATCTGGCCATGCTCCTGCCTCTTATCCTATGAAGCAGGAGTGGGGCGGGGCATAAATCTGGCTCCATTGGCTTTATACCCTACACCCGATAGTAGAGCTTGGCAAAAAAATTTAGCTGATTTCTTTTTTCTTTGGCCAATAATGTACATACAGGTTTGCTGAAACATTTTGTTAATTTGCCAAATTGTTTTTGGTTGAAAAATAATGTTTAAAAAAATCAAAATATGTTTTGACATTTTCAAAATGAAACATTTTGGGAGTTTTGTATTTGAAATTACCCTTGTTTCAAAATTTGGTTCAATTTCATTCAAAATAAAACTTTTGAAACCCTCAAATGAAACAAAATGTTTCATTCAACCTAAAACATTTTTCTTTCTTTTTTTGGGTGGGGGGAGGGTTGGCCAATGAACTGAACAAAATCATTATTCACAAGCTCTTCTAGGATGTCTTTTTCAGGTGCTTGGCATTGTCTGAACAGCACAAAGCTGTCAATTTGGGAACCAGGAATCTGGCCTATTATATGTTTTTATAAAACTTCCAAAAGTAAAACCATCTGATTTTCAATGGAGAATTTCATTGTTTCACCTTTCTCAGCCTTAGGTCCCAGGATACTGTTCTTTACTTAGTGCTCATTGCAGGACAGTTGCTTTTTACTTCCACCCCTTAAGCACACACTCTTGTTATGGAGCAGGATGACTTAGCTTCAGTTTCCCAGTAACTGGACAACTCAAAAAAACCCAAAGCAACCAAGAACAAACTAAACAAAACACACACTTTACAGTTGTGTTTAAAAATTACTGATTACCAAACTGAGCCAAGTAATTGTAGATCTTTTTGACTGATTCCTTTTCCAGGGAACGAAGTGTTTACCATCACTAAAAGAAAGGAATAAGGAATAAGTTTCTTCTGGGGCATTGCATATGGGCTACAATAATCCTTCATGAAGCATGTATCACTGAAATGCAGTGAAGTATTGTGAGATGGTCACTCCACTGCAGCTGTGATCTCAGGCACACTGGTATAAAAACTAGTTACTGACAATGATGTGGGATTAATGTCCTCATTGTACAGAGAGTTTCTTTTTCCTTTCAGTTTAATCTGACTCTGCATTTCTGAAACAGAACTGATAGGAGTAAATAGAGGAAACAAAGTCTCTTAGCAATTGATGTAAACTTTGCTCTGAAATTAAATATGTACTTTGTGAGTTGGTATTGGTGGCATATGGGCATGACAAATTCAGATCCAACTCCTGGAGTCCTGACCTTCAGACCACACTGCAGGACCATACCTAATTACATTAGTGCCTGAACTCAGGCCCACCTGTTAGGGAGGAGTTGTCCCACTCACATGACAAAGTGACAAACTCACCAAGTCACTCAGTAACTGACCTAAAAGTGGCAATTCTTCAACAAAAAAAACTTCAAAAACAGACTCAGTGAGTAACTGCTGAACTGGAATTAATTTGCAAACTAGATACCATTAAATTACGCTTGAATAAAGACTGGGAGTGGCTGAGTCATTACATAAACTGAAATCTATTTCCCCATGTTAATTTTCCCCTACTGTTACTCACATCTTCTTGTCAATGGTTTGAAATGAGCCATCCTGATTATCTCTAAAAAAAAGTTTTTTTCTCTTGCTGATAATAGCTCACCTTAACTGATTAGCCTCTTAGAGTTAGTATAGTAACCCCATCTTTTCATGTTCTCTGTATAGATATGTTCTTACTGTATGTTCCACTCTATGCATCTGATGAAGTGGGTTTTAGCCCACAAACTTATGCCCAGATAAATGTGTTCGGCTCTAGGGTGTCACAAGTATTCCTCGTTCCTTTCACCAGGCCACCTGTGATTGTTAAAGATGCTGTCAGGGTTAAGTAACCTCTGTTCTGCTACAAATGCCCTCCTTTGCCTTATAATGCTATGGTGTTGCATACATCGCTTGATCATGTCTGTAATCGTAACACATAATAAAGAGTGTGAGATTAGCAATCCTATACTGCACAGAAACATTTCACATTGATGTTTTGGCATCTTTTCCCCACTTCCTATTCAAAAGAATCACAAAGTGAAATAGATAACATTTGGGACATTTCAATCCAGAAAGTGGGGGTGAGAAAGATTAAGCTAAGTGCTTATTCTCTATGCACAAAAATACTGTTGTGTTGCCTGTCTGTATCCATACTTCAGAGATTTAGACCAGAGGTGGGCAAACTACGGCCCACAGGCCACATCCGGCCCACAGGACTCTCCTGCCCAGCCCCTGAGCTCCTGGCCCAGGAGACTAGCCCCCGGCCCCTCCTTTGCTGTTCTCCCTCCCTGGTAGCCTCAGCTCACTGCACTGTCGGCACAATGTTCTGGGTGGCCAGGCTGCAAGCTCTTGCCAGGCAGTGCAGCTGCAGAGCCGCAGCCTAACCCGGTGCTCTGTGCTGCACGGTGACGTGGCTAGCTCCATCTGGGCGGCATGGCTGCCTGTCCTGGTTTCTCTGAGTGGTGCGGCTGTAGTGCTGCCAACAACCGGTGCTCCAGGCAGTGCAGTCAGGGAACAAGGGGTGGAGCGGGGTTGGATAGAGGGCAGGGGAGTTTGGGGTGGTGGTCAGGGGTGGGGGTGTGGATAGGGGTTGGGGCAGTCAGAGGGCATAGAACAGAAGGGTCGAATGCGGCCAGGGATCTTAGGGGAGCTGTCAGGGGACAAGAAGCAGGAGTGATCATATAGGAGGCAGGGGCCAGCCCTCCATACAATTTCAGAAACCCGATGTGGCCCTCAGGCCAAAAAGTTTGCCCACCCCTGATTTAGACCATCTTTTTAAGAGGATCCTTTCCTGTTTGTCTCTTGCTGATATTCTAAAGTAGTGGGGGCAAGTTTTACTCAGAGTTTTGTCTTGGGGGAAATTAATATGTTTTGAAGTAATGGCAGTCAAGTGTATTTTGTACCTGAGCTGACAAATTCTTGTGATGATTTTGCAAGACTATTAAGAAGTATTCTCGTTAAGGGCTTGATCCGGCTCCCACTAAAATCAATATAAAGAATCCCACTGACTTTAGTGGGAGTTGGCCTAGGCCCTAATTGTCTGGGCAATTCCCAAAACTATTCATCAGCAAACTGTGATACACTTTTGTAATATCAGGAAAGCACAGACAAGGGAGCCCTTACGTATTTCTACAGCCATATTTTAGCACTCTTCAGTAAATACTCCATCAGCCCCAGACTACAAACATAACTGCTGCATTTTACAAATGTGGAAACTGGGTCACAGAGAGGGGAAGCGATTTGCCAGAGATCATGCTATGGCTAATGTCAGAGCTGGGAGGAGAATCTGTATTTCCTCTTTCTCATCACTCTCCTTATCTACTAAGCTACATTCTCTCATACAACCTGGCTGTTATTAACCACTACAGGGGAAATTTAGGTTAGTAAAGCAGCAAGATAAGGTAACAGCAAGCCCTCACTCCACCCCTACCAAACCTTGTGTGCCCCCACTGAGAAATGAGCAAACACAGGAAGCATGACCACCTCAAATTTCTCATCAAAATACTGTCATTCCCAGAATCCTCAGATGCAGCGATTGCTACTGAGATCAGAGTTTAGAGGGGGTGAGTATAGCAGTTATAAGAAACCTCATCTCAAGAACTGAGCATAGGAAAGAATTAACTGATAGCAGATTAGTCTCATCCCTGTATTTTGATATTGCAAGATAGCTCACTTGTCAAAATACTCCCACCCCCAAACAGGCAAAACAGTGGGGTAGAAGAGCTGGGCAAATTGTTTGTGCAAAGCCTTCCCCCCGCCCCCACCCCCAAAATGCAGTTTCAGGTCGATCAAAGCAATTTGTGAATTTGGATTGATTTACATGACTTGTTTCAGTCAAAAAGAATTTTGTTTTTCTCAGAAATGTTGAAATGGTTCAACTTTTTGTTCTGGAAAGAGAGTTTGGAATGTCCCTAAATTTTATTTAAGAACATTTATAGTGTTGTTTAAAAAAAAAAAAAAAAAGAAAACCAACCAAACAAAAAACACACCACGGAAAGCGAAACACAACATTTTGTTTCAAATAGCAGAAAATGTTTCATTTAACCCCAAAACAATTTTCAACTTTTGCAGTTCAGCCAGCAGAACAGAAAAAAAATCAGGTATTTGGACAGCTCTAGTGATAGCTCACTCCTGATTCAGCTACAGAACATTCCATGCAGGCCAGGAAGCACCGCGGGGTGGAGGGAATACATTAGAGAGAAAGAGTCCAGAGCATAATTAAGAAAACAAAATTCCTCTTGCTGTCCAAATTATGCTTTCTTCACTCAGTTTTCATTTAGCTTAACTAAATTCATCCTGATTTCAAACTCTCGCTGCGCTTAGAAAACCCTTTTTTTTAAATTAAAAAAAATCCTCTTCTCTTTGGCTAAAGTGTTACGACTCTCCCTCTTTGAATTATAGCATTTAAATGGACTCTCCAAACAGGGGCTAACTGAAACTGCCAATCAGCTCAGTAACCAGTTTTTCCCCAGTCAGAGAGTTAGCTCATTCTTATAAATAGGGTTGAAAACAAAACCTCACCAGAAAGGAATTGCAAATTCTTACACTTGGCGTCTGTATGGCCAGGATTTGGACTGTGCTTAGTGTAGCGGAGGGAGAAGGAAAGGGGCTGTAAACCGCCTTTTGGAACCTAAATTCTGGATCCTGCTGATACTAGTTTGGTTCCGAGGAGTAACTTAGAGCTTTCTAAATGCTGCTGTAATTCATGACAAGTTGGCCACAGCTCCTAAGGGTTATTCTTGTAGCAAAAAATAACCAAAGCAGAGAGGTGCTTCAGCAGTCCTCCCCAATCCCAAACCAGGCCCCCATGCCACACGCTGGGAAGCGATGGCAATGTGATACTATTCTGACTTTATGCCATCCAGAGATTCCCATTACTAAAGGGAATTCACAGGAATTCCTACACCAACTTTTTAGTAAATTTGGGCTGCCAAAGTGGTACAAAGAAACCAGAAAAAAGGGATCATACTCTAGACCAATGGGGCAGATTCTCCACTGATTTTCACATTATGCTCCCATTTACACCTGTGCAAAACAGACGAAATGCTCAGAAGCGTTGTACAATCACATTGTATAGGAGTAAATGAAGACATAAGGTGCAAAGCCCTCGAGCATCAGATCCAATAGTTCTTCAATTCAGTATGAGACTAAGCTCTCCTTCAGCCCAGAGGGTTCACCTGAATGTTTGGCTTAGATATTACTTATAAATATAATGGTTTATAAATATCAGTCCCAAAGGGTGAATAACCAGGATTGCACCAATGCTGAACAACTCTCAGAATGGATGTTTACTGGAAGGAACATTGAGAGCTACAGTGAGTGAAATGATCCACTTAGCTGGGAAGCTCAGCCCAGTGTGCTCATTTGAAACAGGAGAGTAGAGTACTAATTACTTCCCAAAGCCCAAACATGCTACTCATTTTCACAGCAAGATGATTTAGTGCTTCCATTAGAATTTAGACAAAAACCTGATCAAGCTTGAAAACAAGGTTAGGAAAACTGGCATTAAGCTATGAGCCAAAGCAGAAAATGTAAAGCTCTGTTTTGTGTCTGGGATCCTGCAGAGCCAATGATAAGAGTAACAGGCAGGTTAGCACAAGATCTCACTGCCTCATTGATACTGTTCTGGAGCATGGCTTTATTTTTAGTTTTTGCAGGAAGATGTTAAGGACAATGCAGCTAGGCTTGAGAAAGATATATCTAGACCAGTGGTTCCCAAAATGGGGTTCATGAACTCCTGGGGGTTCACGAAATGTTACAGGGGGTTTTCAGGAAAAAATTCCCTAATGGCAGGCAGAGCTGTCCCTAGGGACTCTGGGCAGCACAGGGCCAGCAGACCAGAGCCCCTGGACTTCCAAGAGCTAAACAGATCAAAGCACGCATATCTATCACAATGGGGAGTTTTAAACTTCAGGACTCATAAGCAATGCAAAGGGTGGTGGACATTTTTTGCTGTTTTTAAAATGAAACAGGCAGCTAGTATTGTTTTTAAAATTATGATGAAGAACAAGTTTAAGCTTTGTTGCACTATATGTGGTTTGCCTGGACTGCTCAAGACCTGAATGCTTGTGTAGGAGGACTTCTTGATTTGAGTTGTCTTTTTAAATCCCTGCATGCTGTTTCACATCTGATACTCCTTGAAGAAACCGAGGAGCCTTGTCTTATAACAGGCTTATTCAAAGTGATACAAGCAACAGAAGTGAGATCATGGAAGAGTGGTGCTGTTTTCATAATGTATTAAAGATACTGTCATGATAAATAATAACGAATAATACATAGTGTGTAATAAGCACATCATAAAATCCAATGTTATATTTCCAAGAGCACTGCTTTTCTAATTTATACTCAGATAAAGGAGAAAATCCTTGAAAATATTCATTTTTAGGAAGGGATTTGCGAGACTTGACATTTTAGTCAAAGGGGTGCCTGAGTTGGTAAAGTCTGGGAACCAGTGAGCTCGACCTAACCATTTTTTGCAGATGCAGTTTTGCAGTACCAAAATATGCTAGCTCAATATTCAGTCCCATACCAGTGATATGAAAGCTACAGAAAAGGCTTAGTATGAAGAGTAATTAGAAGGGTTGCAATGATCTGTTTTATGCCTCCGACCTCTCCAATCATACTGGGAGGAAGCGGTCTTTGGTCTCAGCAGACCTTCACTATTCAGCTGACAGCTCCATGGGTTCTATTCCCAACACTGCCCCTGATGTGTTGTGTGACCTTGGGCAAAATGTATATTTTTCCATCTGTAAAATAGAAATAACATTTACACAGGGCCCTAGATCAAATGGTTCCCCAAGCAAGGAACATCTTCAGTGCCTCCCCTCATTTGTTAAACTTTTGAATAACTTATTTTTATTGCATTTGTAGCCTATTTCACGACTTTGATGAATGATTTGCACACGAGTTATCTCTTTCATATAAATTTGCATGCTAGGATCTGTAAATCTGTATTTATTCTTGCCATATATAAGCAAAAATATTACTTTCCTCTACCTTATAGAAACTTTTTAATGTTAAGAATAACTGAACTGTACTAACATCAAGAAATTGAACAGTGCACCAACACTAGGTGGACCAGTATTAAATAGTGTCACAGTTGATGACAGGCTTAGAATGTTAACCCTAGTCCTTTAGCTCAAAACATCACTTCTCTTACCTTTTCCCTTTACTAGGCATCAGAGAGATCCAAAGACTGGCCAATGGAATCTTCAAGTGATAAAATAGCAAGTGATGTCAGTGCGTCATCAGCCATCCTCGAAGATATGTTTTAATGAGCCTGAGCTTTGAAAAACTGTGCTCACCACTCGTGACTGTGAAACATTGTGTGTTAATCATGGCAAAAGTAGTAACAGTATTTCTTTTATACTGTTGCACAGATGATGTTTGTTGGATATCTCTGGCATCTTATTAAATATGTCCTTTATTACTCACTACTTACACTCTTCAAGTCTTAAAACACAAGTACACTTTCGCAATTACACAATTAAACAAGGTTCACTCTTTTGCAGCTAGGCTCACACTTCAGTTTTTTCTTATATCTCACTGACTGGTGAAGACCCACCCTTCATATACCAACTTGGGCATGGCTGACTACATTCTGGGAGGTTCAGGGAAAATGTAGTTCTCAGAAAGTCTGGAAGATTCCATGAGATTCTACAAAGGTCCAGAACATTCTATGAAGGTAACGAAAGATGAATCCACAGATGGAATACCTCAAACATGTTACTTCAAACATTTTATTTTCCCTTTTATCTCAAACAACAAAAACTGCATCCTGAACCCAGTGTCCCCCCTCCCCCCGCCCACCCCAAGCCTGGCACCCTAGGCAGTTGCCTGGGTTGCCTGCCCCTAAATCTGCCTCTGCTATTTACCCATCTCACAGGGATATGGTGAAGCTTAACTGATCAGTGCTCATAGGGTGCCTTGAGAACCTCTGATGAAACAAACTAGATAGATTACTTACGCATACATGCATGCAAGTGAATTAAATACTGAGGACTCTGTACTGCTTTATGTTGAGTTTCTTCATCCTTTAAAACATTAAGCATGTTACTCCTTACTTTAAATTATACAAACTCAATATTCTCTGTAGTGTTCCTTGCAGTAAATGAGAGACAGGACAATTATAATGAATGTAAAAGGGGATTCTTTATTCAGGCCACACAGATGGACTCTAGTTATGTTTGGCTCTCCAGCTCCCAGACTAACTAAACACACAGTCTGTGCTGCCTGGTGTTCTGCTGAGGGGACTCAAAGGTCTCACTAAGCCCTGGTCTGGCCTAAGTCGTTTGGGAAGTCACTTTCTACATTCTTTAGGCCAGATGACTGCATGCATCTCAGTTTATTTGTTACTTTCCCAGGAATGAAAGTGGTGTGTTGAAGAGAGGAAATAGAACCATAAAGTAGAGAGAATGTAGTGAGCAACTTTAGTGTCATCTTTTCCCCTGATCATTTGGCAAAATATTCTGCAGAGCATAGTCTGTGCACTTCTGCTTTATAGTAGCATTACATCTTTCTTGCACATCTTTCCAAAAAAGCAGGAACATAGTCCCATAGGCCACTTACCTTTTCACCAATTCATCTAGTTTGACATGTCACTTAGTTTCACATTCAAACCTCTACCAAAGTATATTTAAGTGCGGTTTTACTCTAAAAGCTAATTATGTAAAAATGTCCCCTTCTCATGCAATAAATCTGTTCCTGTTGGGTAATCAACATCACTTGCTTCAGTGACAAAAAGCATTCTTTCACTACAGAGTCAATACAGTTAAGAGAGTGAACTGGATTCTGTTCCACCTTGCCCATCACCAACAGAGTTAAGAATCAGAGGGGTAGCCATATTAGTCTGGATCTGCAAAAGCGACAAAGAGTCTCGTGGCACCTTAAAAGACCAACAAACGTATTGGAGCATAAGCTTTTGTGGGCTAATACCCGCTTAATGGGATGCATGCCCAACAGAGTTGTATGCTAACTTTCAACCAGCTATACCTCATTGAAATGATGGAGGTTGCACGGATGTCACTGAGGACAGTCTGGTCCACACATCCTTTATTACTGATGATAGTGCATGAGATGGTGAGAACACAGATTCACTCCCAGGTTACAGCTACACAAGATTTCAGGAAAGTCTCTGTAATTTGTACTAGAACTGGGCCAGCAACACCAGTTCCACCAATGGTTGGCCCTTGAGTGTAGACTGTGCCACAGCTTTCACCATCACATCATCTAGACCTGCTCTGAGCTCTAGCTGCACTGGTACCAGAATAGTGATACCCTTAAAATCCTCATTCTACGCAAGGGTGCAGAGGTTGAGGTGAATATACAGAGCTGGGATGAAGCCGGCACCATTTACAATCTTTGCAAAAGAGGCTCAGAGGCAAATGAATAGGAAGATGCAAATACTTTCTCATCCGCACACACAGTAGTTTCATTCTCCCCAACTGAATGCATTGGCATTGTAATTCATTTAGATGAAGCTCAAATTATATTCCCTTTGCAAAGAGATAGAAGATTTAAGCTTGTATCTATAAAGCTGCATGGACCCATTAGGAATATTATAAATCATTCTTTATCTTTTAACCAATCCCATTTCAGAACAGGCTTCCCTATGAGGATCCTTTATGTTGATAAATTGATTGAAAATCAAAGCAAACATTTCCAACTAAATCATTAGGAAATAATTCCAGTTTAATTTTCCTATTTACTCAGCTGCCAGCATCACTGACCATCTTAATCACAAAGATTTTAAATCTTGATGGAATTAAGAGCTGTAGAACATACAGCCCTTCCCCATGAGTCATAGCAATCAAGCCAATCATAATTTTCCCCGATCACTAACAAAAAACAAAACAAAACACACACACACACACACACACACACGGCTTCCTAAGCATTAAAACAATTTAACAAAATTCAAACCATCCAAAAATAGTAACTGCAAAAGACTTTTCCACATAACTGATATTGCAACTAGGGACTCAGTAAAGCCTTTTTTAGTTCCTTATATAACAGAGGCAGTTTCTTATGATTATGAAAGATAACCTCGCAGGGGGCTTGGACTGCATGATCCAATAAGTCCTTTCCATCTCTATGCTATTATCCTATTTAGCAGTAAGTCCTCACCATCCCAATGCTGTGATCTTATTTAACAACTGCCTCATAACACAAACATAAACGCAGCTGACACATGAAGTTTCAAAGAAACAAAACTCACAACTCCTCAACATAAAGGAAAGAAAAATAATCTATTATTTAAATGTAAGTCCCGAGTTTCTTAATTTGATTTTTCAGGACTACATTTCAAGAACCAGTGAGACATGTCAGTGCAATGTACTTTTCAAAGTGTGGTTTGATTTTCAGCTCTATGGCTATGTGAATGGCAACAAGTACCTCAATGAACGAATGACTACCCTCTCTAGCGCTCATTCTGACTCTCTCCTTACTCAGTATACCCATCCACACTCTTCAGTACTGGGACAGAAACCAAAGCTTGCTCTCCTCAAGTGGAAACAGGGGGTCTGAATGTGGCTTGTTGATCTCAAGGTATGATTCTTGCTTTGGGCGCAATCTATCTCACGTTCAAATCCCTAAGATGTGGAAACAACACTTCAGGAATATCTTCAGAGATCTCATTTTATGGGTGTAACCGGGCCCTTGCCAGTCCTTTCAAAAACTCAGCCAGAGACGAACCAAAATGCAACACCCGTGTCCTTTTATTGTTTGTGCCTGTTCCCTCTGCCTACTATATACATATATTACAGACCATCACCCGGAAAGGGCTGTTTACATTTGTAACCAAAATTCAATGGCTGTGTGTAAAAAAAAAAAAAAAAAAAAAAAAATTATTTGAAACAAAAATGCATTAAAGTAGCTCTCTGCAATTCACTTTGGGCTAAATGCTGACACTGCTTTCAGTGGTGGCTTTGACCCAGTTTAAACTCTGGAAAGAGTGAGCTAAAGATGAGAAAAGGCCTCATAGTTTGATTCACTTACTAAAGGAAAAACTGTGAGTGTGTTTGCCTGCCAAGTTACAATGTAATTCAAGAAAAACAAACAAACAATTAAAAATTGGTCCGCTTCTATACAAACTTTGTATATATTTATAGGCTAAATAAAGCTATTGTATTAAATAAAACCAACTGGTTATTAAGCCATATTTCTGAAGAACTAAGTCCAGCTGAATGTAAATGGCAATTAAAAGGAAAAATGTGCAAAGCCCATGTAATTAGAACTGATTGAAAAAGTTTCACCAAAATAGTTTCCCACTGGAAAAATGCCAATCAAATTTAATTTTGCAAAATCATGTTCATTTGGATGAAATTTCATTTTTCTTAATAAACCAACAAATCATACATATCTTTTTATCTTTTAAATGTAAGCCTATTTAGGTACCTTCATATAAAACGTCAGAAGGATTTGATTGGCATGTCAGTTAAAGGTATCTATGGGACTCAATGATACCTTACGCTGAGGTGCAGATATTATGATTATACATTCTTTCCAAAATGTTCTCTTGGAATCTTCACAGTGAAGCACTGAAGTTATCTGATGAGTTAGGTGGAATATCATAAAAAACAGCAGCTGCTAACAGATTTTAGACTCTTCCAAAAAGTATCAAAGTGAATTTTGTAAAAATGGTTTATTGAACTACTTTATTGCTAATTAGGCTTTTATGTTAGATTCTTTAAGGTCTGAAATCTGTTTATGCTTTGGGCCTGATCCTGCATTCCTTACCTATCCAAAACTTCCCTTGAACAAATCAGGTACTTGTGCACACATATTATG
Organism: Dermatemys mawii; assembly: GCA_007922305.1. Taxonomy (NCBI): domain Eukaryota; kingdom Metazoa; phylum Chordata; order Testudines; family Dermatemydidae; genus Dermatemys; species Dermatemys mawii. Next base: position 7,310,946 of record ML677401.1, on the reverse strand, counting down.
TATTTGTATGTGTAATTAGATTCAGCCACATTTCTGCACACAAACTGAGATAGTTTGTCCCCTGATGTGTGGAATAGACTCTGGCAATTTATCTCCTCCATTCATTTAATTTATTTCCTCAGAAAAAGTTGATCAAGAAAATTCTCCATCATGGCAGAGTATTTTATTCCAGGGCAGATTTGGAAATGAAGTGTAGGCAGCATTATAGGATCATACATTATGTAACTCACATTCAGCCAAATAAAAATCTCATTAAAAACAATTATAAACATTCCATGCATTTTTAAACTCAAACAACATTTTTAAACCACAGCAGCTTGTTACAAACTGAAGTCATGGTATTTTAGGGTAAACTCAAATAAAGTTAAAACAGCTTTTTTCCTTATTTCTTCCAGTCCTCCCATTACCGGAGGCTTACTTGCATCCATCCCACTAATCTGGTTTTGACCCTAGGGGTTCATCTACACGAGATGTGTTTATCTGTTTGCCATTTAACACAGGCAGTTAACACATTTTGAAAGGCTAGGGCAGACCGTTCCCAAATGTCTGTTCCAGATTACAAACATTTGTGCATTACTATATAAAAATGTTCATCTGTTGTAAATCATTGTCACACCACTGAAATAAATGGAGGAACAATGATTTGCACCAGCTGAGTACATGGTCCTTTGGGTCTAAACCCCCCAATTCAGAAGACACAAGCACATGCTTAACTTTAATCATGTGCTTAAATCATTCCCTATTTAACAAAGGACTTGGGTATGTGCTTAACCACTGAAATCAGTGGGACTTAAACATATGCTTAAGTGCTATGCTGAGTTGGGGCCCAAATCAAGATTAGGAGCCTGATACTGCAGGCCTTCCTCAGACAAAACTCCCACTGAAGTCATCTCTGCAGTAAATAAATGTCTTTAGTACTCAGCTTAGACAAAACCAGTAATAATGCAAGTGGTTAAATAAGTTGTTTTGTGCTTTTTGTCTCCTTTCTGCACAGTGGAATGAGCTTAGCCGATTTCCACATTTTTGGTAGAGTACTCACTGAATAATCCTATTAGAGGAACATAAATTGAATGGGCAGCCAGTTGTAAAAATAATTGTCCAACCTTTATCCTCTCCAGCTTATTTGTGAGAATTTGAAGTCACAAGTCCTATTAATGCTAAGCATGAACTGATTTGCTTAAAAGTGAATTAATTTGATTTATGAAGTCATGTTTGAAGGCAAAATGTTGCTTAATTCAAACTTAGAATTTTGACCTTGATTGAAGGACAAGTGTGTTAAAAGACAATTAAAACACTGGACTCCACTTTGGAGCTCCTTTATGACTGCAACAGAGACTGCACTCCCTATATAGCACCAGCACTGATACATCAGCATACTGTTTGCTATAGAGCAGGTAGGACTAGTGGTCTGGTCACAAGAATTCCTGAGTTCTAATTGCACAAATGACTCTCTGAGGCTTTGGGTAAGCCCTTTAACCTCTTTGTAAGTTGGCTTCTCCATGTATCTAATGGGATTGTAACAGTGTCTTCCTGCTGCCCCACTTCCAGGGGTCTCCCTGGCCATCCCAATAAAGCTCAGAGAGGCTTTAACTGTGCAGCACCTGTGTCTTTATTTACAGCATTGTCCTACCACCAGTGTCCAGCTATATACAAGGCTTACCAGCCAAGTTGGCTCCTTCTAGCCACAGAGTCAGGCCCCTATTCAGCAGGCAAGCCTTTCCCTGACCATTCCCCCTGTCTTCTGGCCTCTCCCCCAGCCTTTCTAGTCCTCAGATCAGCAGGTGCAGGCAATTCTTAGGCCAGGCATTAGGCTTTCCCCAGCCCAATCCATTTCCCTTGATTGGGGCTGGCTAAGCAGGGGCTAATTAGGTGCCTTCTGCACCAGCACCCTGCTATCGGGATAAGTATATCGACTGTCCAACAACTGCCGTAGCTAATAGTCAGATGTTCATATTCAGTGTGGCTTAAACCACAGAAGTTTGTGTCAGCATTTTACTGGCATAGAGAGGAAGCCATAATTAAAGATAGCTAAATATACACACACCCCTATCTAAATACCACAGAGAGCATTACTAGGCTGTCACTAACACTTAATGTTGGAAAATACTGCATGATTACCTGAATTTACAGCATGGTAGAAACTTGTTCCTTCTTTGGGTCCTGTTAAAAGAAACAATGTAAAAGGCTAATGAGAGAAAGTCCATCCCAGAAAGTGATGCGAACTTAGCTCTAAGGACAGAGGCATAAGCAGTTAATGGTTTTATATCCCCTAAAAACTGTCATCATATAAGAGGTGACAAAGAAGGGATGTGATCCTGAAGCCTTTGCTCCGGCAAAACGTCGACTGAATTCAACTGGGATTTAAATTGCAGAAAGGCTGAGAACACACAGCTCCCATTGATTTCACCTGGAGCAATGGATGCTCAGCACCTCTGAAATTAGGACTCTCAGAGTTTTTCCAGAGTAATGACTGAAGGATCTGGCTGTATATTAGCATGTAATTGCCACCAGACTGATCAAAAGGGAACTCTCATTCAGCAAACAAATGGAATTTTCTCCTTTTTTTTCACTAGTCAACCACTGTGATTACTATTAATTTGCACTGTAGACGTGACTGAGACCAGATCAGAGCCCCAATTCGTGAGGTGCTGTACTATAGTAAGACATTGATACTGATACTCTGTTGCCCTGTATGGTGTGTAGCCATTTATACCAATACAAAGTGGGTGCCATTAAGACTTGGAGCACTGTACACAGTATTATCAACTCTCATGATTTTATTGCAGCTCTAGTGATTCTGAGGTGGGTTTGTAACCTGTCTCATTAAAACACGATGAAAGGTGCCAACTCATGGATTTTCCCTTATTCAAAATGGCCTCTCTCTCCTATTACTGTCAATGGGGCTGAAGCCAGGAAGATGGCTACCATTTCCCTACAGTCTATCTGCATGGGGAAGTGAGGCTGTCCTTAATAAAGTTGGCTGCCACCATCCATTCTATTCAATGAGATTGTATTCATGTGCACAGGCAAAATGGCCACCAGTCCCTTGTTCGGGGGGCTTAGTACAGTGATGGGCAACCTGCAGCCCAGTAGGGTAATCTGCTGGTGGGCTGGGAGACAGTTTGTTTACATTGACCGTCCACATGGCTGACCACAGCTCCCAGTGGCTGTAGTTCAAACTGTTTCACAGCCTGCCAGAGGATTACCCTGATTGGCCGCAGGTTGCCCACCCCTGGTTTAGGGTGACCAGATACAGCAAGCATGAAGAAACAGGCCCGCTTTTTGAGGGAGGGGAGTAGTTGCATATACAAGACAAAGCCCATCAGATCAGGACAGTCCCAATAAGAATGGGACATCCAGTCACCCTAAGGGAGCTAGACAGGACACAGGGACTAGTGAGGAGTCGCGGAGACAGATTTCGGTATTGCAGGGATGTGGAGTGCAGGGAGATGTTGGGTGCCGGAGGAAGATGACAGGATTGGATGGCAGCTCTCCCCAGCCTGGGGACAGTGGAGTCCCCTCACGTGAACAGACTGTGAATCACAGGATTTTGGTGCCTGCAGGAGGAGCCATTGTGATGCTATGAGAAGCTCCTCTGATCCTGTGATTTCCAGGCTGGGCACACAGGCAGAGCTGTGTGCAAGAGCTGAGGAGACAGACCGGCCCTGCCTGCATGTATGGCCCTGGGGCAGTGGGAGGGGGAAGTATCGACAGTGAATCTCAAATAGAGAAGTCCCAGTAAAGCAAGAGGCAGTGAAGTGTTGCTTCTGGGTGAAGGCAGTAATAGAGATGCTGCCATCCATTTCCTATCTCAGGGGTGAGGAGAGGGTAAGTGGAATCTCCATCTGAGCAGTCAAGGAGAAGCAAGCATTGTTGTGTTCATTAAAGGTTGACTTTTGAATCTGAAATTATCCCACAGACACTGGCAGAGGAATAGAGGGGAATTAAAAAGTCAAAAGACAGGTTGAAATGCAGGATTTGATTTTTTTTTTTAAATCATGACATTTTGGGAAAATCCCATGATTTTGGAGGGTCTGACTCATGATTTTTTTTCTGTTGAGTTCGGCAATACAGAATAAATGACCACACAAAGTGTAGAATAACAGAGAATGTGGCCTGTGGTATGTCTCTCGAAAGAGTTTATAATCTACAAAATGCCTAGGACGGTGTCACTCTTATTACACAACTTGTAGGGTTACATATTTCTTCTGAAATAGATTGCAGACTCCTCTGGGCCAGGACTGTCTTTTTGTTCTGTTTGTACAGCGCCTAGCACAATGGACTTCCGGTCTATGATTGGAGTCCCTATATGCTACCACAATACAATAATTAAATCATAATAACAATATACTGTTCACTAACTTTTCCTTAAGTTGCTGTGAACAACACTTCTAGTTTTCCTTCATTATATAAATGGAATAGGTTTATTTCAAAAGGGAAATAGAGTCCTAAGCAGAAGTACAGACAGGACAAAGATTAATAATACAGACCCATAATTCTAATACAGAAATAAGTAAGGCCTCACCTAACTTGTGATATTACGGATTCTGCAATATTAGGCTTCCACTGCAGTTTTGGGAGAGTCCTGCCATGTGTAGTGCTGAGAGCGGGGGTCGCAGTCAGCCCCAGGTGGCTGCTCTCAGCCCCGTGTTCCTGTTGTCAGCCCTGGGTGGCCGACAGCAGAAAATCATGGAAAACTAATAATGGACTTTATTACCACAAATACTGTAATAAGATCCATTCTCACTTTTCTGAAATTTTCCATGGCTAGTCTGCAACTCTGCCACAATTTTTTGACAATTATCCCACAATTCAAGTAGGGCCTTAGAATTAAGTTATATCTAAAGAATTAATTCTTACAATTATTAACAGAAAAACCAGTAAATACTATAATACCTCTTAAATTTAGCTATTAAGTGAATGAAAAAAATCATCATTTCCTGTTTGTCACACATAACACAGAGTCAGTAAAGCATCCCATTCTTAATCTAAAGCCCACGCTCAGTTCTTACTGAAATCAATCAATTCAGTTAGTCTTTAAGGTGCCACAGGACTCTTTGTCACTACTGAAATCAATGGGAGTTAAGCACATACGTAAGTGCATTGCTGAACAGGGATAGCCTCGAGCACAGGTTTAAATGCACTGCTGAATTGAGGCCTACCTCCATGCTGTTCTAAACCTACTTGTATTTGTCTCAGTACATTATTCAGAATCAGGTACACAGTAATTTATAATGAATAAATCCCACATGATACCATCAAAGTTTTGCTCTCAATTCCGGTTGAAAAGCAAATACATATAACAGGCCTGACTCCTAATCCTTCAGTAAAAGCTTTACTTCTTTAAATTGAACTCCACATCTAACTGGAGTGGGGCCCTTCCCAGTTGGCGACACAAGTTTTTGGCTGCTCAGCAGATCTAAATAGCTTTAAGTCAGTTTATCTGCGAATTGGGCATTTTTTTGCTCCAGCTATCTCTCAGCATTGCATGAATTAGTACTTATTAATTGGTGGAGGCCATTAGTAAAATTTGTATTTTAACGTGTACATTTGAATTGATGGTCCCCCACCTGTGAAAACCCATTGTCTGTGAATCTGTGGGGAAAGAGATGCAGGGCCTTGAATGAAATTAAAAATGCAGAGACAGCAAGGAAGAGAGAGTGCTCAGACAAATCAAGGAGTAGAGGTTCCTTCCCTGAGCTGGCACTAAGGCCACTGAAGGATCTGAGCATAGGCAGCTTCCACTTCCCCACAAGGCTCTGGTAGTCCTGCCTCCCACAATTCATCTTCAGTGTCACTGGCAGTGAGGAATCAACAGGCCACTGTCAGCCCTGGCCATGCTTCCTGGATCAGGTGCTTCTGTAGGGGTGCACTTAGCCAGCTGTTAAAGGTCCATGTAAAGAACTCCACAGAGAAAGCCATTTGCTGTACAAAAGAGATTTTATTGGTTGTACCAAAGCCAAGAACTATGCAACATATTCTAGACCGTGACCTCCTGGCATCTTGTCTATTAGCTATTTATATATATGCAGACACAGCACACTCATATAATACCTAAAGAGGTCGCACTCTCTGTGATGGAAAGATCCACTGTGCAAAAGATATTCATGGGGAGTGGCCTTACACCTATCCTATGGATTTTCTGTGCTATCGTAGCCAGTGCAACAATTAATCAGGCCTTGAGACCCTCACTTTGCACTGTTAAAAGCGATCACTTAAAAAAACAAACAGGGATCTTTAAAAGCTCGTGTAAGAGGCAGGAGCCCTTGTCAAAATTTGGAAAAGACATGAAGTAAAGGATTGACAGGGTTGCTGTCTTACATAAATATATTCTTTTTCTGTCAAGGCACCTGCATACCTATGCATGCTCCAGACATTCAAGCTGTCCCTACTTAGGGGGGACAACCCCAGGACACATTTGCCCAAGCATCCTCCTACAGACCTTCATTTTTACTGCTATCACTCTGTCCCTGAAGTTCTACTCATTCCCTAGCTTCCCTCAAAGGAAGAAAAACAAGTACAACATTGGCTTGGCCATCACAACTCTCAGAGACCAGAATGAAATTTGTGTGAAGAGTAGCTTATACCACATCTGCCTACTGTAGCATTCTTTTGCCTTCTTCTGAAGTATTTTGTACTGACCACTATTGGATGCAGGATACTGGATTAAATGGATGTTGGGTCTGATCCAGACTGGCACTTTCTATGTTCCTGTGAGTCTAAATCCAATTTTCAAAAACACCGAAGACACAGAAGAGCCTAAATCTTCAGTGGGACCTAGACCTAAGTCACTTAGATGCTTTGGGAAATTTAATCTTTGATGAATAAACTTTCAAACTGTAAATGATTCTCAAATTGTTTGCTTCAACTATTCATTCTCTGTATTGTGTGGTTGGTCATCTAAGTTTCATGATGTGATTAGATGAAACATTTTAAAATAGTGAATAAGGTATTTCCAGTCAGTATTTTCAGACAAATAACTATTTATGAAGCACTCAGGATTTTGCAGCAAGGTCCAATGAATACCCCTTGGTTGGCCAGATATGAATAAATAACAAATAACCCATAAATAATAACTAATAAAACTCGGTGCTTTTATTCTGAAAAAATATTCTCCAAATCATTCAACTCTATTCTCATCTTGCTGTATTGAGTAGGGATTCTTTTTTGTTTCCATTTATAGTGTATAGAAAATATTATAATCTAAAAAAGGATATAAAGGGAAATTGAAGAAAAGAAGCAGGAGAGAACTCATGTTTAGAGGCCATTTGTACAATAATTTATCATGTTGCTTTTAGTCAGACTCTACTTCCCAGTGGATAATAAGATTGGTAAGTGCATCTGCAGTGGCTGAATGACACGCCCTATGTAGCACCACCGATTTGACATACTAAAAGATAACATTAGTACATGGAGCAGAGGAAGCTTCCTTCTGAGCTGTTAACAACAGCATCTGTCTCATCCTCTTTGTAGCCTTTTGGGTTTTTATCTCCTAAAACATGTTTTGCTTTCTGCGTGTCAGTCAGTGTACACAGGCATGGAGGCTTTCTTCATTCCCTTCCACAAAACTGGTCAGATGGCTGCTGGATTAGGGATGCAAGGAGCCTGAATAGTAAGAATGGGAATCACTTAGGACTCACATCCAGAGGAATATGTCCCCTTACTGCAGCTGTGGCCATGTGACCAATGGCTTGACCCCAATATCACCTGAGGTCAGTGGGCAGAATTCCGATTAACTTGAATGGAATCAGGTTTGAGCCTTGAGTCAAGCCAGTATGTCAAAAAAGTAGGGTGACTAGATAGAAAGTGTGAAAAATCTGGATGAGAGGTAAAGGCCCCTACATAAGTAAAATCTCCTAATATCGGGACTGTTCCTAAGAAATTGGGACATCTGGTCACCATTGCTAAACGCAAGATGGCCTTCATACCTGTGCCACTGACCGCCGCAGTTCCTCAGAAGGAAGTCAGTGGGAATTTTGTCATTCACTTCACTGGGAAGAAGATCATGCCCAATGCTAGAGACCACTACTTGATACAGGTTAAAAGCTTTAAGTTGGTAGGTCAGATGCTACTTATTTTATTATACATCAGTTTTTCAACAGCATATACCTGTCATGTTTATTAAGATCTGCTTGAAAACTTTAACAACACACTTCATTCCCTGAAATGTCTTCAGGACTCTCCCTTCCAGCATCCTGATCAAATCTTTGAAACAATTCCAGAGCAAACATCACAGGTTTTACACTAATTTCAGTGCATCCTGGTACAAGACTTGGGGAATTTAGTGTGTGTACCCAGGTAGTATAAATACGATTGATAAAACTCAGATATATACTGGTGCTGGAACTAGGGGTGCTGCTGCATCCCCTGGCTTTAAGTGGTTTCCATCGTATACAGAGTTTACAGTTTGGTTCAATGGCTCTCACTATACAAATTGTTCCAGCGCCCCTGCAGCTATATACATCACTAGTGAGTCTCAGGGTTTGGTTACACTGGCACTTTATAGCGCTATAAAGCCCCCACGAGCGCTATAACCTCCTCCCCGTCCACACTGGCAAGGCACGTAGAGTGCTATAACCATGGAGTTATAGCGCTCCTCGTAATCCACCTCCGCATGGGGAATAAGGGCTGTAGCGCAGCTGCTGTAGCGCTACAGCAAGAATGTGGACACCCACTGCGCTACAAGTGATCTCTGGAGATGCCTAGAGCCATTTAAGGCAATTGACGTCTCTTCCCTTTGTTTTGAACTCGGCTGGAGGAATGCGGAAGTACATCTTTAGAGTTTCTCTCTTAACTTGGCAGATAAGCAGTGCAAATGTTTAAGGAGGGAGCCTGTGTGAAAACAAAGCCTTCTGTGAACGGCGGCTCCCTGACAGGCTTTCAGAAGAATGGAAAAACCACTGTCTCTCTCCCTCCACATACACACAACGCGTCCCCCCTCACCCCCCTCGTTTAAAAAGCATGTTGCACCCAGCTGAATGGTGGGATACCTGCCCTAATGCGCTGCTCTTAATGCCGCATTAAGTGCCCCAAATGTGGCCATGCTATACCGCTGGTGCGTCTGAGTGTGGACATACAATAGCGCTATACATATTACTGTATAAGGGGACCGCTATAACCAATAGCACTATAATCTCATAAGTGTAACCATACCCTCAGTGCCTTTGACTTAAGGAGCTCCTGGTGCCCTAGACACAACAGCTCCTTATATTCATGTTCTCCCTAAAAGTATGGCTTAAGTCAGTTAGACAATTTAAAATTTGTAGTATTATTATTATGTTTACACATGACACCTGGGATCTGCACTGGGTGACAAGTGGTTTCCAGGTGGTGGTTTTAACCAATAACTCTCAAAATGGCTTGAGACTAACCTACCTGAGAGAATGCCTTTCCTCTGTGCCATACTTAGTGTTGCCAACTCTTGAAATTTTATTGCAAATCTCAACACATTTCTTAAATGCCAAGATATATGGTTAGGTGAAAATTTTAGATTTTTTTTTTTAAAGGTAAGTTTCCAGTCTTCATGGATGGAGATGGGGCTGGCTCCAGGCATCAACACAGCAAGCAGTTGCCTGGGGCAGCACTCTGTAAGGGGTGGCATTCTGGCGACACCCCCTGCCTTCGCTCTGTGGCCGCACCGCCCCCCCTTGGCTCCTCTGGCTGTGCCATGGCTGCGCCGCCCCCCCTTCACTCCTTCGGCCACGCCACCCCCCACCTTCGCTGCGCTGCCTCCCCCTTCGCTCCTCCAGCCGCACCATGGCCGCGCTGCTTACCCCCTTGCTCCTCCGGCCACCCTTTTTCTTCGCTTGGGGTGGCAAAAAAGTTACAGGTGGCCCCGGGTGGAGAGAAAAATCTGAGAATGTGAACCAATGGTACCCTAAAGGTTCAGAAAAGAGAAGGCAATACCTGACATTGGCAATAAGTGTTCTGCCACAGCTGAGATCAGTGGAGGCATTAGAGCTGGATCCTTTTTACATTAGAAGAGGCTAGTGGTATCTCATTTTCCATCAAAGCCCCATAGCTTTGGAACTTATTCCCTCATCTCCCCTGAAATAGCCCTAGTTCACTGACTTTTTGGCCAAGCTGCAAAGCCTATTTACTCTGGCTTTGAAAGCGGGATGGGCTTAATGAGAGGTAATGTTTGGAAGGAGGGGAATTTGATCAGGAAAGAGTTTTGATTTGTTGAGACCTGCTACTGGGTGATCTGCTGTTTAAGTTTGACTGTTTCTTCATTATAGCCAAGGCACATCAAGTAATGGCTGGGTGCCCTTTATAAATACATCATTAGAAAATAATAAGGTACTCAAATAAAAATCATAGTTTCAGTAGTTTCCAATATGCATTCAAAAACTTTCCTAACTAAAGTGTAAAAACCTCATTAATTCCTGAAACCAGAAATTTTTCCAATACTTAGTCCTCAGTAGAGCCTGATGTCTTTCCCTATACAGCAAAATACTTTAATTTAAAAAGCCGTGATATTTAATGTTGAAAAGCCTTGGCTGTATATTCACTGTAATTACTTTGGAGAACAGCTTTGTCTGTGCTGTGAATGAGATAGCCGGCACGTTAGAATAAAATTGTAATGTTCCATTAACGCCCTATTGTACCGGATGAGGACTCAGGGTGTAGATACTGCAGCATGTTCCTGCCTGAGTTAAATGAAGAAAAATAGATTTCTGGAGGTTTTGTGACAGTCTAAGAATCTCTAGCTTTCCCATCAAATGATTCTGTGTGGTTTCTGTGACTATACAGAATAGCTTTTGCATGGGAATATCAGACAATTCACAACAGCAAAGAGTATTTTTTTGTATTAGTGGTTGCCTGACATCCTTTTTACATGGGGCAAAATGCATGATCAGGCTCATATTAATGTTCAAATATGACCCTAATGCAACACTGGCTCATCTTCAAAGTACAAGAGCTGCAGTGGAAGCCTAGACCCAGATTTGTCATTTTAATTGTGGCTTCAAAAATAATTCAAGAGCATAAAAATGTTTTGGCTGAGATCAGATCACATGGCATGTGCAGTATTTCCCTAGGGCAGGTCGCTGCAAGGGGCTTACCTTACAGGGGTGTTGGGAGGGTGAATGATTGATAAATATTTTCAAGAAGAAAAGGTGTTTCTGATAATATATTTACCATCAGCAGCAGCTACTCAGTTCAAACACTGAGACACTCCAGGGCACATATTTATCAGGGTTTAGAGGGACATAGCCTTTGTCCTAAAGGCACACTGTGCAACTTGCAGTGTGTGGTTACCACATGAGAAGCCTAGTTCTCTTGTGTGTTATTTATTCCTGGTATATCCTCACTGTGTCAGCCTGGGTGTTCCCAACCCTCCCTCCCCCACCTCCTGCCTCGGTGGCAGGCTGCAGCCAAAGTGTCCCTACCACAGTTCCCCGCCCTGACAAGCCATACAAACAGCAATCTTTTTTACTGTCCAGTTCTGGGCATAATTTATTCATGTACACATACAATAGTCTGTAGAACCCACATGACAAAACTGTTCTCCCAATTCCCACCGTAAAATATAGCAAGGCACCGTGATTTTCCATTCCCCTCACCAGTGAGTCCACCAGCACTCAGCTGCCAGTTCCTCTCTGCCCTTGTTCCAGGGCCCCACTTTCCAACCATCCCCCTATGAGGGAGCAGTCTCATGACTCCCAGACACAGTCCAACAACTCAGCCCTTTTCAGCCTCTTGGCGCTAGATCCCCAACTCAGGAGACTGAGCAAGCTAGCCCCCCTACTTGCCTCTAGCCCTCAGCCTGGTTCAGCCGCCCAGCTCTAGCTCCCTGGCTCAAGAAGGTCAGAAGGCTACCCTCTTTGCTGGTCTTGACAGCATCCCAGTCTCTCCAAGGTATCTGTTGGGTCCTGAGCCTCCAATTCACCCAATCGGCTTACTGTCTTCTCTGTATATAGCCTATGTGCCACTGCCTTCTCTTAAGCCAGATGAGGAATCAGCTAACCACCTAATCAGCTAACCAGCTACAGATGCAGTGGGCCTTCTCCCTCTTAAAGAGACAAGTCAGCGTGGACAAGGCCCCGTCATCTCCAAAGACCCCGTTTTGTACTGGCTTTGATCATCAGTGTCCCTGCTTCCCTAGCCACAAAGCTTCATTAGAGTCATACCACCTGGGGTTCTGTGGAAAGGATATTATGCCCTGGGTTGTATTATCTTTTTAAGACAAGTTCTGCCAGGCTAATGGGTATCAGTGTGCCATGGCTGGCCTTGCTCACAGACTGCCTTCTCATCCCAGTCCACAAAGTCCTGGGCCTCCCCCAGGAATGGCAAGTGACAGATAAACACCCTCAACTCCAAACTCCATCTTCTGCAACGACTGTTGGGATGTTCTACTCTTCACAAACACTCAGCCAAGTGAATCTCTGGATGTGGGGAAAGGGGTCTGAGGAGTTGAGAGGAGATGTGAGCACTGCTGTGAAGGTAGCTGTTCCCCTGTTCTTCATGAGACTGGAGAGCTCTCACATGGTCCCCTCCACCCATGGATCTTTTAGATATCACAGTAACAGGCACTATAGATAAACCAGAAATGGCTAGATAGGTTAGATAGAATCTGGCCCATTGATTTCAGTGTGGGTTTTGCTTGAGTAAAGACTGAGTGAAAACTGAACAAGGGCCTGGGTAATGATTTGGACCAATCGGCCTTCAACTAGCTGCTGAGTCAGCCATATGGCTCTCTGATTAACATTTTCAAGAATCTTGAAACTAATAATAAAAGCACTTAGTGGATTTCCATACAGTTGCCATTATTCATTGTCAATGCTCCCTATGTAAGCAAATATTTTACGTTTAATGCACTCAGCAGTTATTTATTCGAGTAAGTTTCAGTGAAATTATTTCATATCTGAACTAATTTCTCATGGAGTTTTTGAATAAGGCTCCATAAAAAGAAAAGGACATCCAATTACAAGATAACGAACATCTGAGAAGGGAAAAATAATCTACATTATGAGCCGGAATGCAGCCAAAAGTGACTTTTGAAGCAGATGAAATCCAGGACCTTAATTACGACCAATTTCAGCCTGCAGGTGGGTATGCTGTTTGTGGGGGGATGAAGGCTGTAAAAGAGACCAGAGAGTATCAAAGCACAGAGATCGCGAAGGGCTGGGCTAAGATAGGGTGGGAAGAGTCAGAATAGCCAGGAAATGTTAGAGAGGGCAGGGCAGAATAGTGGAAAAAGCTGACATTTGGTATCAAAGCTGAGTCAAGTCTCCTTGATTTGTCTACAGCTTACAAAACAACAGATCACCTCCTTCTCACCTCACTCTCCCTTTGTACCTCTCCCTTGATCCCCCTGTTCCTTCAGCATCACTGTTCCTTCTGTATCATTCTCCTTGGGTACTCCCAACTTTCCATCATTCTCCCACTCCTTTTCTTCCTCCAGCATCTCTGAGTGAACTAATCTCTCTCCCTCAAATCCCTTCTTAAAGTTCTTCTTGACCAGGGCCTTTCCACTGACTTATCACCAACAAACAATACCACTTGAAGTCTGAAGCTGTGTCCTTCTTTTATCGCTATAGATAGTACAGCAGGCCCTGTAAATAATAAACACTACAACCCACAGCTGAGACCAGCTCATATTCTCCAACCTTCAAAGCTTATGAAACTTATGGACAAGGGAGGCCACCTTGACTCAAAGGCAGGAGAGGGGATTCCTGATTTTGTGAACTGGTCCTACACTTGATTTGTGAATGTGGGACCTGGAGTTGCCTCTGTGAATATATTGAACAGTGCTTCATGAGCTCTACTAGGAGTAGATCGCTAGAATCTACAAGACAGGATTCAGGAGGCACAGCAGGATCTTCTTTTTTTCATAATAAAATCTGTGCATGGGGCACAAGTGTAGCCCTCAAAAAAATAAGAGAAAGTAGACAGCAAAACCATCACTTTGAAGTAAATGAAACTTGGCATATGACAATAACTGGCGGTCTGGGAGTGGCTTATCATTTATTAATGGCTTTCCTATGATAATTTCTCAGCTGCCCCTAAGATACATCCAGTGATGAACAAGTGTATTGCCTCATGCCATGCTACTGTAAGCCAGGACAGTTCATCAATGAACATGAAATTTCTTCATGGGCAGCAGCACCTCTCAGAGATAGGACACTCCTAGAGACCAGCAGATGAATAGTCAGAGCCACCAAACCTTTGCATTAAAGGGATACCAATGGTTTAATTTGTGGAGTATTTTGCCATGAATGTTGATTTGCTATTTAAAGCAACCTCTTCACTACGGCTCTGGTCACATACAGTCTTTGCATTCCTTTAAACTGGTGATTTAGGTGATGCTTTGATGCATTGAAAACTCCAAGCACTAAATTTATAGACCCTGCAACTTATATTGTTTCTGCAAATGTGTGTGTAAAAGACTTGCTTTTGTGCACACATGCTATGGCTCCATGCACCTTCAGGATGGGTGCACACAAATACTTTATAGGAGCCAGGGGGCACTTTTATTTGCAAGTGAATTTGAGAGAGCTAGAGTTAATCATTTGGAGCTTGCAAATGTCCACATTCTGGTTTAATATATAGGAGATTCTTTTTAACAAAGCACATGTAAAGGTAGCTTCTGCATGGCAGAGATTCACCTTCAGATCCACTGTTTTCTCTGACACCTGGTATTGGGGATATCACATAGAACATTTGGTTCCAGAAACACAGGACTATCATTTGAGCCAAAGGAAATCTGCCTTAGTTGGCAGCAATGTTAAGAGATCTCTTAGCCTCTTTGCTGGCCCAGCCACAGGGAGAGAGGAAATGCATTTGCACACCCACCCACTGAGTATGTTATTCATTAAACACTTCTCTAATTGTACGTGACAATGCAAATCGTTACACTCTGCTAGCCTAGCCTTTTGGTTACAAGAAGAGTATCACTGTGAGCTCATTCTGAGTTACAGCCACGTAGCTTTCATTTGGAAATGATTCAAAGGAATGAGTAGCTGTGATTTTGAGCCAAATTTCAGCTCCAGCCCCGTCTGACATTCATTGGCAAAAGGTTCTGGTGCTCTCAGCAGTTTTGTAAGTGCAGGATAAAGGCTTTCATTGCTCCTGTCACCAACTATTGAGACATGATGGGATTTTCCCCACAACCTCAGTAACCGGTCTGGGGCTCTGTTAACCACCAAACCCACAAGGCTTGGGCCTTAAGCACAGCCATTTGGCGATGATTGCTGGTTTATTTTTGTATTATCAGCAGGTAAATGTTTAGTGCAATTCAGAAATGAAGGTGTTATTAAATAAAAAGAGAAGAGAACCCAAAGGCTGAGCAAAAATATATGGCAATTGTCAAGTTAGCAAAAGAGTCAGAGTATGCAGGCCCAACAATAGATGCATCACCCTGCCATTACATATAAGCAGGGTGGCTGGTCATTAAGGGCTCCTGGTACTAAATCTCATCACCAATACTTTCCATTGTGTGTTACGGTTGATATATTGCCAGGGTGTAGTATTTCCTGCTGCCACTGAGGTTCTCCAGTATGCCTAGCTGCCACAGGGCACACCTGAAGTTGCAGCACATAGACAGCACCCAGCAGAAGGAGAAGGCACACAGCAGAGAACACAGGCTTCTGTAGTGCTCTCTCACTTTAGTCCTACAGTGACAGACAGCATGTGTTCACTGCTGCCTCTGCTCCTGCTTCCTACCTACAGTGACACCACTTATTTTGGGTGCCAGCTGCCACTTCAAATACAGAGGAACAGGAGGACTTGAGGATGCACAGCCTAACAGATCCACCGTGCCAATTTAGGAAGCCCAGAGAAATGGGTATGTTCCTTCACAGTTACAGCTCCCCTCTCGCCGGTTACAGCTCCCCGCTCCAGGTATTTGTTGGGTGTGAATGTATTAATCTAGCCCTGATTTTGCTTGAGAAACCACAATTACAAACAAAAAAAGGTACTTCCACTGGAAATTTAGAATGTGAGATGCTGCGTGATTCTGACATTTTGAGCTGGAAACAGATCACAGGTCAGCTTGTGACAAACATACATGGGTCCATGAAAAACCAAACAGGCATTTAAAAACCCTACACCTGATTGACAGTTCATTGACAGCATACAGGTCAATCATCAGTAAATGTGGAAGAAGTGTGTGTCGGGGGGAGATCAAAGAGGGACAAAAAGAAAGGTCTGAAAGATTAGAGGGGTTGGAAACAGAGGGAAAAAAAAGGATGTTGAATATGGCACAGGAGTGCTTTATAAATGAGATGTCTGCATGTAGGTAAATAGTTAAGGGCTATGTAGCACTGTTACAGGATTTCATATGTAAGCAGTGTCAGGAATGAGATATATTCTGACATCTGGTGGCGAACTATGGGAATTGCAGTGAGTTATGGAAAATAACTTTGGGGCTGATCAATTTGCATAGACACACCCACTGTGCCTAGCCTGAGCCCACAGCAGCCCACATGGCCACTTTGGCTGAGGTGGGAGCCCCAGTTTCTATGTTATTGGGGCAGGAAATATAAAGTGATGTTACCCTGATTATGTGAATGAAGGACTATGGACACATACTTGGCCCTTGTTATGATGGAGGGACTCGCCATCATCTAGGTAGCACTCACTGGGCAAGGGCCAGGAGTTTCAGAACACACTGAGATTGAGAGAGGCTGTAGGCAGGTTTTTATGCCTTTTGGTGAGGGACTTGTCTAAGGCCTGCTGCTGCCGCCTATTGCATCTTGCCTCTCTCCACTGTGGAATGTTAGAGCTAATTTTGATTCTCTTAGGTGTCTAGGTTCAGCCTGCTAAGCTGAATTCACTTTGGGTCTGCTGGTGTACCTGTGCCAAGGCCTGTGCCTCCCCCTCTTACTAAGAGCTCAAATCACTGTGTTAAGTGGGGGCGGGCCTAAAGGCATGTCGGTGGCACCAAGCAATTTGCGCAGCTAGCAGAGCGAAGCAGCAGACTCACCTGAGTGGTTCCTGGGTGCAGTTTGTGCGACTGGCAGCAGACACAGCCAAGCGGTTCCTGGTTGCAGTTTGTGTGGCTGGCACAGCAGAGCAGTCTGTGTGTCGACTAGTGGAGCCGTTTGTGCTGCTGACGGAGTGACTGGCACGGCAGAGCTGTCCATGTGTTGGCTAGCAGGACGGCTAGCGGAGTGACTGGCGCTGCAGAGCAGAGCGGATTGCGGTGAGGGCTTCAGCAGAACCCCACAGAGAGGCGGCGCAGTCGGCCTTGGACCACGTAAGGTGCCCCTTGCCCTACCCTCCATTTCCCCCCAGGCTGGGAGGTAAGACTCTGCCGATTGACTTTTGAACTCTGCACTGACCAAGAACAGAGACTCTTGGGCTGTTGGACTTTTGGGACTATTGAGTGACTTTTGGGGGTTGTGGAACTCAAGAGCCAAAAGGAAGGCCACGGCCTATTTGCTGGGAGGGGGGCTTCTGGTTCATAGTTTGGTTTATTAACCTTGTTTGTGGTGTTTCCCCAATATAATGCCACATTGTTTCTCCCTGTTATTAAAAGGCTTTGATACACTCAGACTCTGTGCTTGCGAGAGGGGAAGTATTGTCTCTTACAGACGCCCAGAGGGGTGGTATATGGTTGTCCCAGGACACTGGGTGGGGGCTCGAGCTGGTTTTTGTATTGTGCTATTGGAATGGAACCCCTGGATACTGAACCCGGCCCTTGTTGCTGCCAACTCTGATGGGCAGAAGGGTTACACATAGAATCAATTAATCTTCTTGTGTCCTGCAAATGGCTGCTTTGGTGAAGAGCTGTACATGGAGTGTTTGGGGTATGTGTGAAGGAGTGGGTCTTCAAGAGAAAGCTTGGTAACCTGGCTCCTTGAAATCACTGTGGGATTTCCCTTTAACTTTACTGGACCCTGGAGCAGACTCTGACAGTCCAATCTGCTTCTATTATGTTAGTGTCGAATTTGCCCTGGAGTACAATGGTTCTGATTGGGCCATAATGGAGGAAGGCAGGTGAAAATGCAGTTAAAAGAAATCTGGCCTCAGAGTGAGAGAACCCTAAATGGAGTTCCAGAGAGAGATGCTCCAGGCTTGGAAACACAGGCAGAATCTAAGAAGCTGCACATGGAAGATGATTAATTTTTTGAGGGCAACAGTGGCTCTTTCTTAAGGACACCCAGGGTCCATAGAAAGAAAGAGATAATGTCAATTACACAGGATTAATCAAGCGAATAAGCTTGATACAGTATAACTTGTTCATGCCATGAGATGTAAATATATTAATTATGGACCCAGGGGCTGGTGCCCTTGGCAACAGTGGAAGCAGGAATAGGCCCTGGGTTAGAAGAAAAATGGTGGTTTTAACCCTTTCCAGCATATTAAAGGAATCCTATACCCACAGTACAGACTCCTGGAAGAGAGCAGTGATGTTCATGAATTAAATAGCTTAACTGAGCTGTAGTTTCAAAATATCTTTCTAAGTGTGTCTTGCATTGTATGAGCTGTCAGAGTCGCTATATAAAAAATAAAGATAAAGATATAGCAGATAAATAATGGATGCACTGCTCAGTACAGAAGGAGTATTCCTTCTCTTTTCAATATCCTGGCCAAAGGCGCAAAAACAAACCTTTAGGACTCTGGGTCATGACAACTTTGGTTGTCTGGGAAGAATATTCAATGATGAAATCACATTTTTGCTTCCAAACAAAAATGCAGGAAGGATATTTACTTGGCATATATAAACAATACTTTTTATTGTTCTATTTTAAAATATCTTTCCTTCAAAGCACTTCAAAAGATGTTTCCGTAGAAACCTAAGAAGAAACGCAAAGGAGAACATAATTTTTGCTCAGTTTAGATTAATCTGACACACTGCTCTGCTTAAACCAATAGTGAGTCTTCTGTGGCCATTTTTAATCAGTCAAAACATCTGAATGATACAATCAGTTAAAATAGTTTTGCCTTTTGGGATTTATAGAGACACGGTGGTGTGATAATATCTTTTATTGGACCAACTCTAAGAGATATTACCTCATCCACTTTGTCTCTCTAATATCCTAGGACTGACATAGCTACAGCTACAACAGCTGGGACTAACATGGCTACAAGAACACTGCATACACCGATTTAGGATTTACAATAATTATCAAGAAGTATGTTAGGAATTTGATGTATCAGTTACTCTAATTATGGCAGCCAAGCGCATGAAAGAATTTACCGCAATTATTTAAAAGAATCTGTCAAGAAAGAAAAAACGATTTGGTAGTAAGCTGAGTTAGAACCATCACAGCTGTTTGTTCTTCCACGGAGTTCTTTAGGCTGCTATGTGAAGAAAAGCTTTAAGCAGGTTCTCAAATACGAATCAACCTGCATTATCTCAGTTGTTTTTGTGTTGGTGAGTGACGATAATTCAGCACATAGAGGCCGATCCTGAACATAGGAACATCCTGGGTCAGACCAGTGGCTCCCCAGCTCAGTATTCTGACAGTGGCTGGTGCCAGATGCTTCAGACAGAATGAACAGAACAGGACAATTTATCTAGTGAGCCATCCTCTGGTGTACAGTTTATTACCTTGATCTCAAGAATGGGAAGTCTTCTCTGCCCTATTTTGGTTAAAAACTGGTTTGGGGAATGGGGGAGCATTCAGAACCCTGAACTGAAAGGGTAGAGGTGACAAACTTATTACATAATTTTTCTTGCATTTCTCACTCCATAAACACAGCACTGCATGTAAAAACCCACTAATAATGTAATGGATTATTATGTTGTTTGCCATGGCCATTTAAACTTGCAGTCCAAGTCACAATCTAACCCTAAGTGATTTGCCTAAGGTCACACATCCCCGTCAGTAGCCGAGCAAGTAATAGAATCCAGTTTTCCTTACTTACATTTTTTTTTAATCCACTGGCCCATCATTATACTAGCACTATTTTTTTAAGTCCTAAAAATGGTGATTAGCCAGAGAGCATTAGATTATCTTTTCTAATTAAGCTCAAGTAAGCAAAACACATTCCTCTGAAGAAAAGATACAAAAAGTAAGTCTGACTTCTGAATCTGTTCCCAACAGTAGTTTACTGAAGGTGCCAGCATAGTCTACACTTCAGTTCTGACTGTTTAAAGGAAGACATATTAGCCTATCTTTGCTCGCTCTTCAATAGCAAAATGTAAAAATAGAACAACTCACTCCAGAGGGCTGCAAGGACTCCTTTTATTAAGGTTAAAAATCCATCATTTGCAGTACTACAGTGAGAGTGGATTTTGAAGCTCTTTAGTCACGAATAAGAGTATCATAACCCCCATAACTGACTATGCAAAGTTACCAGTAGCACACGGCAATTTGTTTGTGTTTATTTGGAACAGCTTGACTTTTCCATATATTTTCTGTATTAGAGGAAGGCTAAGGAGATCTATGGAGAATTCATACCTGTAATAGAATTCATATTGGTAAGATATAAACATTTGGAAGAGCAGATGAATGATGGAGGTTACTTGCTTAGAGCGTATTTCTCCCCAGCACTTTGAGGAGTTGAGCTATACCTCTGATCTGTATCAAATGTTTTCTTGACAAGCATCTGAAAAAAAATTCTTTAGGTGACAGTGTTAACATTAAGGATAGGAAGCTCTAAATCCCAGGGACTAACCTTCATTGTACGGCTTTCATTATTAAAGTTTAATACTTGCCGATTGTAGTTCTGGAGGGTTCCTAGCTAGGCAGCGCTTTGCCTTCTGGACACATGCTGAGGGAGACTGTAAAACCTTTTGCTATTGCCTACAACTGATTTGAAAGATACTGTATATTTCTAAAGGAGATCTAACTAAAGCACTAAACTTTTTCCTTTGGCTGGATACATATGTACAAAAAAACCTTCTGTCAGTATCTTAAGCCACTTCATAACCAAAGAGCTTTCTGGCCAAGAGTTCATGATCTTATTGCAATGCCAATCAAGAACATCCTCCTGGGGTGTTCAGGTCTACACGATTACTTCAGCTTCTGCCAATCATTCTAAAGAATGGGGTCACCATACATCCTGAATCTTGGATTTGCTGGATTTTAGCGGCACGACTCCCCTTAACAGCAGAGCACCACTTTGAAGACCTACCGTTTGTGTATCACCAGAACCCTATGTATAGGTGTATATTAGGGCTGCCAAGCAATTAAAAATATTAATCCCGATTAATTGCACTGTTAAACAATAATAGAATACCATTTATTTAAACATTTGGGTGTTTTCTACATTTTGAAATATATTGATTTCAATTATAACATAGAATACACAGTGTGCAGTGCTCATTTTATATTTATTTTTTATTACAACTATTTGCACTGTAAAAATAATAAAAGAAATAGTATTTTTCAATTAATCTAATAGAAGTACTGTAATGCAGTCTATTTATCATGAAAGTTGAACTTACAAATGTAGAATTATGTACAAAAAATCTGCATTCAAAAATAAAACAATGTAAAACTTTAGAGCCTGCAAGTTCACTCAGTCCTACCTCTTGTTCAGCCAATCAACTTTGTTTACATTTGCAGGAGATAATGCTGCCTGCTTCTTGATTACAGTGTCACCTGAAAGTGAGAACAGGTGTTCGCATGACACTGTTGTAGCCTTTGTCACAAGATATTTATGTGCCAGATGTACTAAAGATTCATATGTCCCTTCTTACTTCAACCACCATTCCAGGGGACATGCGTCCATGCTGATGAAGGGTTTTACTTGATAACAATCCAAAGCAGTGTAGACCGACATATGTTCATTTTCATTCTGAGTCAGATGTCACCAGCAGAGGTTGATTTTCTTTTTTGGTAGTTCGGGTTCTGTAGTTTTCTCATCAGAGTGTTGCCCTTTAAAGACTTCTGAAAGCATGCTCCACACCTCGTTCCCCCTCAGATTTTGGGAGGCATTTCAGATTCTTAAATCTTAGGTCAAGTGCTGTAGCTATCTTTAGAAATCTCACATTGGTACCTTCTTTGCATTTTGTCAGATCTTCAGTGAAAGTGTTCTTAAAACGAACAATGTGTGTTGGGTCATCATCCGAGAATGCTATAGTATTAAATATATGGCAGAATGTGGGTAAAACAGAGTAGGGAATATACAATTCTCCCTCAAGGAATTCAGTCCCAAATTTAATTAATGCATTATTTTTTTAATGAGCATCATCAGCATAGAAGCACGTCCTCTGGAATGGTGGCCAAAACATGAAGGGGCATATGAACATTAAAGGTATCTGGCACGTAAATACCTTGCAATGGTGACAAAAGTGCCATTCAAATGCCAGTTCTCACTTTCTGGTGACACTGTAAATAAGAAGGGGGCAGCATTATCTCCTGTAAATGTAAACAAACTAGCTTGTCTCTGCCATTGGTTGAACAAAAAGTAGGATTGAGTGGACTTATAGGCGCTATAGTTTTACATTGTTTTGTTTTTGAGTGCAATTATGTAACAAAAAACTCCTACATTTGTAAGTTGCACTTTCACGATAAAGAGATTGCACTATAGTGCTTGAATGAAGTGAATTGAAAAATACTATTTCTTTTATCATTTTTACAGTGCAAATATTTGTAATAAAAATATATTTTGATTTCAGTTACAACATAGAATACAATATATATACAAAAATGTATCATCCAAAATGTTTAATACATTTCAATTGGTATTCTATTGTTTAACAGTGTGATTAAAACTGGATTAATTTTTTTGAGTTAATCGCATGAGTTAATTGCAATTAATTGACAGCTGTAATGTATGCTACATAAAAGTTAAGGAGAAAGGAATAATGAACCCATGTCTTTTTGAAGTATTAAGCCAAATCTTAGCAAATCTCAAAATGACTCCATCAGGTCAAAGGACACCATTCAAAGTGTGTGTGAGTGTGATCAAAGGTGAGAGAGGGATCAAAGATGCCGGAAGTAGGGATGCTGCCACACCCCATGGCTTGAAGTGGTTTCCATCATATACAAGGTTTATAGTTTGGTTCAATGGCTCTCAGCACCCCCCCCCCCCCCATACAAATTATTCCAGCACACCTCTGGGGCAGAAACACAGAGTCCCATAGAAAGACCCCCCTGCCGTCTCACACTAACCACTGGATCCTATCCCCAGCTCTCTGTAGTCCCTTGGTGCAGTAGCTGGGCAGAGGTTGCGGCAGCCCTAGCTCCTTTTAGCAGAAATAGCTACGACAAGCTTTCCTCAGAGCGTAATCACCAGGTGGAATTCTATATCCCAGGAGATGATAGCAGACTGCACATCAGTGGAATCTTTTTAAATTACAGCAATGGCCTTTCTGGAATTAGATAACACTTTGATGTGTTCAAAATGCTTTACAAACATTAACCAATTCATCCCCAAATCAGGCCTGGGACGTAGATAAGATTTTGATTCTCATTTTGCATATGGGGAAACAGACAGATTGAGGTTGTACAATGAGTTAGAAACTAGAACCGAGGAGTCCTAGATCTCACTCCCATGTTTCCTCTATAGACTTACATGTTGTTTACCCACACTATATCTCTTCCTCCCCCACTCCCTTCTGCCACAAGTATATACTCAGGAAAAAAAGGCTTTTACCTTCTAGAGCTCCAAGCAAAGAATGGCTGTTATGATCAGGTGGGCCTATCCCACATTATCAGTTGCTCTCCCAATTTAAGAGGACTGATTTGTTTGCAATTCCCCTCCCAGTCCTTGGCTGTTTAGACCAGCGGTGGGCAACCTGTGGCCTGCAAGCTGCACATGACCCATCAGGGTAATCTGCTGGTGGGCAGCTCCCAGTGGCTATGGTTCACTGTTCCCAGCCATTGGGAGCTGTGGGAAGCGGCACGGGCCACAGGGACTGATCCCTGATTGGTGCTATAGGCACTACCACAATACAATTAAAATGATTCAGCCTGGAACCCAAAGCCCCATTTAAACCTAATCCAGGTCCTAAGAACATATCCTTAGCCCTTCTCTAATTAATAAAATCATTGAACGCAGGCAGATAACATTCAGGGTGCCTCCTTCCTTTAATGCCCAGAATCACTGCTGTAGCGAGTGCTCTGCAGACAGTATTTGCAAGTTACCAGTCAATGAGCCTGATGATTCCTTAAAGGGGTGTGTGATAAAGTCACAGCTGTTCCTTATTCCCACCTGCTGCTTGGAACTGTGCAAGTTTCATAGAAACAAAGACTTGAGAAACCGATTAATCTGAAGAGAGAACATTTCTCATTTGTAACCTGCCTGATAGATGTCAGACCACTACAGACATTTATGGATTGCACAGTTAAGTTAAAGTACCAGTACATGTAGCAGAGAAATCTTTATACAGGAACAAGGTTTGCGGTGATGGTTATACAAGCCCCATGGGGTTTGGATCGTAACAGGGGTTGTGAATGGAATCCTGAAGTTTGGTTGACAGGGGCGGAAAGCAAACCATTAGGATCCTGAAGATTAGTTTAGGATTAACTCAGACCTCCAGAAGAACACCCCCAACTAGTCTATCCCTTAAACAAGACCACTCAAGAGGCCACAAATACTCTGGGCAATCCTCTAAGTAAACAAAGGGGCCTCCTATAATACGTGAGGAGAAAACAGGTTGTGTGAACCAGATGCAAGACTAGGCTGAAGTTTGTGATAGCATCAAACTCCAAGCCCAGTCCTCAGAGTTAAGGGTTTACATTCATGGAGAATATTTTGCCCAGGCTCTGCTTACAAACGAGTTGTTTCCCCATTTGTATTGTAGGTGGAGCTGAACTCATTCAGTAAATACAAGCTACATCAAAGTAATTACTGGCCTACATACTGAGACACTTGATTTAGGACCCATTTACATCTATTTTTTTCCCCAGGCATAAACACACTATGAAATGAGCATTAGTATTATATAACAGTTACTTGGAGAAATTGAAGTTATTTGAGGAGTGAGGATGAGTGCTCTGTGCAGAGCTTTGTCACACTGGGGCCCCAGTTCCTTCCCTATCACATCATGCACATCCCTTTTCCTACAGTCTTTCTTCTGTGAGTTAGAGACTCTTCATACCAAAGCAATCATACAGAGACCATTGGCTGAGACCATTTCTGTTCCTCACAGTACCATAGGTACCAAGAGTGCAGTGAAAAAAATGTTTGTGCTGGATGATTTTGAGAGTTTATTTCAGGGAGTTACAACTGTAGTCACAGATGTTACTTAAAATCTTGAATTAAGTCATTCAAGGTCCATTATTTTTGCTGATGATTAAATATTTGCATTAGCTGTTGCACCTTCTCTTGTGTTCACACGGCACCCTACAGAGAAATAGGCTAAATCACTTCCTGGATGGGTTGGGGTTCAGGATGAGTTCTGAAACCTATAAGATGACTATAAAAACCTCTCAGCTAAAATCCCCATCACTTGCTTCATGTGGCAGAGGTGGTTTTACTGAAAATGCAGGTGTGAAAGGTGGGTATCTGGTGCCTTTAAGAAT
The DNA here is from genome assembly GCA_007922305.1 of Dermatemys mawii. NCBI lineage: Eukaryota > Metazoa > Chordata > Testudines > Dermatemydidae > Dermatemys > Dermatemys mawii. The sequence continues at coordinate 7,285,576 of ML677401.1, read as the reverse complement.
AACCAGATTGCTTACAGCAGGCAGATAGAGGCTGCCCTTCCAGGCACAAGGCCTGCCTATCTCAAACCCCCATCCATGGGTTAAATGAAGCCTGGTGTTCAGCAGTGGTAAAACCAGTCCTTCCTGTTGGTGGTCCACCAGATCTACAGCAGTAAGGTGGCAAAAGAGTGGGCATGTACTTAGTGTAACTAGGGAAAGGCCCTCTCACTGTTATGTCAGGGATGTCAATTGAAACTACAGTTCTTATTGAAGCAAAGTGACAACCTTGATGAAAGCAGTTTTCTTTTTCATGGCAAGTTACCAAAAGGTCAGCAGTAGATTCTGGTTATAAGGAGAGATGAGACTGGCTTGAATGCAGAGTTGCCAACATGTGGTCCTCATGGGGTATCTGAGCTTGACATAACAGAAGAGGCGGTGAGAAATACAGTCCAAGAAATCAATAGTAAGACACCTGGACGTGATGAAGTGATGTCCGGGGGGCGTGGCCAAACCAAGTTCGACATCAAAGCAAGTTTGATATAACACAGTTTCACCTATATCGCAGTACGATTTTTTTGGCTCCCAAGGACCGCGTTATATTGAACTAGAGGTGTATACAGATCACCTAAAACAGTGATTGGAACAAGTCCCTTTGAAGTAAAAGTTGGACTGCACAAGGGATGTCAACCCTAAGTCTGCTGCTGTTTATTATATTGATGGACTATGTCAGCAGGAGGATCCCAATGGGAAGAAGTAAGAAGCTGCTATATGCAGATGACATAGTAATAAGGATATCCTCAAGAGACAACTGAGGGGAAAAAGTAAAACAGTGGTATGACTAGCTATGCTGGCATTAAACGAAAATGAGCATGATTAAGATGGATGTCATGTGGGTCATAATGGAGTGAGATTAAACCAGACTGTTTAGTTCACATACCTTGGTGGCCGGGTAAGCTTGAACACAAGATCCAGCATTCCCCAACTTGGACTATAACAGTGAGGAACAGCATATCATGTGTATGAAAATTGTACGTCACTGAGACTAAAAGCCAAACTGTACAGAACAATGGTGCACCCTGCAATGATGTACAATGCAGAAGCATACGTGGTAAAGACAACAGCTTCAACACCTACGGAAATTTGAGATGAGATGATTTCATGCCATAAGAGGAGTTATGCAAAGAGATGCTTTCATTTCAATAACTATTAGGATGGAAGTCAAAGGCTGTGATGTGACTGACAAAAATGCAGGAAGTATAATTTTGTTGGTTCAGACACATGCAGAAGATGAATGAAGGGGACCTGGTGAAGATAGCATAGCAGGAGAGGATGGTAGGAAAGAGAGACTGATGAAAGCCAAGGAAGTGATGGATGGATTGTATCAAAGATGGTAAGAAGGTGGACCTTAGTGTCTCAGACAGACAGAGATAGTTGATGCGTGCAAAATGACCTGACTCCAGCTGATGGGATAAGTGGAAGAAGAAGATTCACGATTCATTATTTTGCCCTGATGATCAAATATTTATATCTGGCCTGTAGCCATACCACCTTCTTTTGTGTTCCCATCAGACCTTATATGTAAGCTGGGTCAAGCTAAGTCAGTGTTTTCACTAAAGACCTCCAAGGAAGATTGCAGGCCAGTGGAAGTAGTGCTGGGGGTTAGTAGGTGGACACTCACTCTTGCATCTCAGTCAGTCCTAAAGCAAGGGACCAGCATGGTGCTAGAAAACTCTGTGCAGCTGGAAGTACTGCCATTCTGAGAAGACTTAAAACAATTCTACTTACCTCCTTTTGAAACATTCCACCTGATCTCACAAGAGGAAAAAATTAAAACCTATGACCTTGCTAAATTACCATATGAGTAAATACTTGCTGCCTCCCTAATTTCCCACTACAGTTTCAAGTGGATAGGATGCATGCTACCTCATTTCCTACATTAAGGTTGCTGTGCACTCTCAAACAGCTGTTGCTTTCCACTCCAGGGATGGAAAAGATATTCCGGAACATATGCAAGTGCCCGATACCATTTGGCATGATATAAGTCATCTTTAAAAAACACTCATATATGCTCAATTACTGTGCCTACCTATGCCCTGAGTTGAGAGTTTCCACTGACTAGTTGGCCAGTGCCGCTGAAAATCTACACAGGGGAACTCAGCACACCCAGCTCCCCATAGAGCAGAGCTCTGTGGTGTCTCCCAGCAACAGTCAGTGGAAGAAGGAGAAGACGCACGCTGAGGCTAAGACCCACTGGCCACACACATTGTGGTTCTAATGCCTGCTTTGTGGGGAGCTGCAAATTGGGCTACTCATTCATTCCCCTCTTACTATAGCTGCACAACTGCATGCTTCCTCCTACTGGCTGGGGCTAAGCATTCTGTTCCACAGAGCAGATGAGTACAGGGCAAAGCTCTGTGACTCACGCTCTGGTTTGTGCCGTAGGATCTGGCCTATAGTTGGTCTAACACTCTTCAGGAGGAGTGACATTTAAATACAATTAGAATGAGTCTAGTGTGTCACCTAAAGTCAAATATCTGGGCATAAGTGTTTACATGTGTGGGAATGGAGGACGGATTATTTGCCTGAGCAAACTGAAAAGCTACATCTATGAGAAGCCTGTTTTGATACTTTATTTCGCTAATGAGATGGAACATAAAATGACTTCCTCGTTATTATGCTGAAGGGTGTCATGCATATTCACAACTCTCTCTGAGGAACTGAAACAATTTAGACAAGGGGAGTTATTGAAGACATGAAAGGAATAGATTTCACAATCCACCTAATGATTAGATGGAGTCAACTTTTAAATGTAATGATGGAGAGAAAAAAAAATATGTGCATGTTTGTGTAGCCACCAAAAAATACTGTTTGTCGTTATGCTGCAGCTTTGGCTTTTATTTTAACTATCTGCATTTCACTTGTCTTAAAGGACAAGGGCCAAACTGGGTTCTTCAAGGCCTTAATCAGAGATCACATAACAAGGAGTGGCAGGAAGGGCAAGAACAGTGATGTCAGATATGAAAGAAAAGGGAAATTAGCCCTTAGGAGGGAATTAGTTTGAAAAGTCATTCAGAACATTTGATTTATTTCTGTGTTTTCAAAACAAGAAGGGATAACAGCACGTGCAGATAGTGCTGGAGCTTAGATTATAGATGGAAAGTGAGCTGAAGAGAGGCTTTGGGTAGGTGTTGGGGAGGAAGTGGTAGAGGGCACTTGGCCCTCAGGAAGAGAGAGGCAAAAAACCTCGACTAGAACTTTCTAATCAAGTTGACAACATTTGTTCAGTGCCTAGTATTTCCCTGCTTGTGGAAAGGGAAAATGGTCCAGCTTTCACCAACGATGATTTGCTAATATGCTGACTACACTGGTTTAAACATAGAAGCAATAATTCCTCTATTGGCCTCAAGCTAATAGCAAGGTAGATAAATTCATTTAGGCTTCAACTTGCAGCTGCAAGAAAAGCTGAAAAAGTGTTGACGTTTTCAAATGAAGTTTCCAAGCAACTCCCCACCTCTCAAATAGCATTCCACCTGCACTGGAGCTGTTTAAGAGGTCCCAGGGAATTACTTCACCAGGAGAACCTGTGCAGCAAAAGAGAAAGTCATTATAACAGAAATACCTCTACTGGCTCATTTGGACTGTAAATGCTGCCATGTCCATGAGGAACCTACAGTAATTCACTCACCCCTGACCCAGATTATCCTGCAGGTTTCTTTTGTTGCTGGCACGGCGTATGATCTTCCTATGACATTAAATATGGCCTGGCAGCTGTTATGGTACAGGGAGTCAACCTGAACTCTTGGCAGCTAGTTGGTGTCAAGCTGTCCCTGACAGGCAATCCTGGCCCATCACTCCCTGAACCTGTTTCAGCTATCCCATTTGATTCAATAGGACCCCTTGGCTAGTCTCTATCCATCATTACAGTAAAGCAAGAAACAGTTCTAGTCTACACTGTAAAAGCCAGTATAGTCTCCTTACTATAATTAAGATTTAACTACCATTGGTTTAGTTTGTGTTACCTGGTTTTGTGTATCTAACAGTTAGACCTAAAACTACATTTGAAAATGGATATGTCCAACATTGGCAGGTTCCATTTGCCTGTTTATTTACTCCATGATACAAGCACATATCATGCGATCATGATTCAAGCAAAACTCAGCGATTTCAGTTCAGAGGGACTTATGCAAATCTTGTCTTCTGTTTCAGTTTATATGGATTCCAGCCCTTCCTACCTCCTGAGGTTCAGCTCAGCCCATCCCAACCCAATCCAATACGTCATCTTGAAACTTTGCAAACATCACAGGCTGCTGAGAGTTTCAGGGAAAACTAAGTAATCCCTGATTTCCTTGTACCTAAGCCCAGGTTTGCTCAGAAGAATCACAAACCTTAGGAACAGTTCAGCAAACCTGGCCTGAGTTTCTTGTTTGTCATGAAACCCACATCCCACCAAAACTGCATGATTTGGGGTTTCATAAGGGAAGTTTTTGTAAAACTCTGATGATATGGGCTAATGTCATCTTCTCTGCTGAAATTAAGCAGAAATTAAATGTGTGAGAAAAAGTTAAACATGGAGGAATCCTGTTCCATTGATGAAGACCACTCACTATGGGCACAAACTGGGGTTTGTGAACCCCTGGGGGTTTGTAAAATGTTACAGGGGGTTCTTGGGAAAAAAATCCCTAATGGTGGACAGAGCTGTCACTAGGGACCCCGGGAAGCATGGGGCCAGCAACCCGAAGCCCCTGGACTTCCAAGAGTTAAGCCGATCAAAGCAAGCATATCTATCACAGTGAGGAGATTTAAACTTCAAGACTCCCTATAAGAAATGGAAAGGGAGGTGGATATTTTTTGCTGTGTTTAAAATTCAAGAGGCAGCTAGTATTGTTTTTAAAATTATTATGAAGAACAAGTCTAAGCTATGTTGTAATGTGCATTGTTTGCCTGGACTGCTCAAGACCTGAATGCTTGTGTAGGAGGAACTCTTTGAGTTGGCTTCTTAAATGCCTTCATGCTGTTTTCACATCTGATACTCCTTGATGAAACTTAGGAGTCTTGTCTTATAACAGGCTTATTCAAAGTGATACAAGCTACAAAAGTGAGATCTTGAAAGAGTGTGGCCATTTTCATAATGTAATAAAAATATTGTAATGATAAATAATAATTAATAATAAATAGTTTGTAATAAGCATGTCATACAAATACATATTTCCAAGATCACTGCTTTTATAATTTATACCTAGGTAAAGGAGAAAATCCCTGGAAATATTCATTTTTAGGAAGGGGTTCAAGAGACTTGACATTTTAGTGAGAGGGGTTCACAGTTTAATAAAGTTTGGGAACCACTGGAATAGAGTAAATGGATTAACAGTACAGAATAGCTGCATCCCCTCTGCTTGCTAATCTCAACTTCAACCTTTGCCTCTTAATTTGAGTTTAAAAACACCCCTTAACTCAAGCTAGAAATTTGTTTGCAAACAGAAGTCAGGTTTGGGGAAACACTCATGTTATACCTCAAGCAAAAAAAAAAAAAAAAAAAAAGGGTATGGTGGGTTCTATATTTATGGTACCTCAGTGACTCCAGATCAAATTCACCAAGTATTCGAACCAGCCCTGCAAACTCAACCAGGGTTCTCTAGGTCAAACTGGATTCTTTCCAGTGTGTTAATGCAGGAATCAGAATCAAATCTAGCTCTTTCTCCAACAGTTAGAGCTTAATTTGTGCTGGGGCTCAAGCAATTAGGTGTTGGGGCCAAGCAATTTTTTTTACCAGCATAACTGAATTAGCAAGCCCAGAGGTGCTGGGGCTATGAACTGCTAAGCCTAGAGGTACCAGGGTTCAACCCAGGCAAACCCTGACACAAATTAAGCACTGTCTAGAGCTGTATGGGTACTCCAGTACTACCAGGCACAAAAAGTTGTGGAGAAATAATTTTGTCACTAAAATAATCAGCTCTGACGAAATACACAGAAATAACATATCTGCTGAATAAGTAGGTGCCACTTTTACACGGTCAGCTGTTTCTCTGAGCTACTGCCCCACCATAAATGAAAAGGCAAAATCTTTTGTTGATGGAGAACACCAATGTTTTTCCTAATGGAGAATACCCGCCAATTTGGCAATAACCATTCAGGAAAAGACATGCAGTTCTTGAAATGTTGAGCTGATATTCATCATCTGTGTAAATCTCAAAAGCCAGTTGTGCAGGTTTTTAAATAAGTTAATTGAAAAGTCCTTGAGGATAACAAACAGAATGTTCATTGGATCCAAACTCTGTCTAGCACTAATATATTAGATACAAGAGGCTAGAATTACATTGGAGGTAACGGACCTGCTACACTAAGGTTTGACAGAGAGCTAGTGTTGTCTCTAACAGAGTTTGGAAGACAGATAATCATCAGAAAGAATCCTGATAGCTCCATACCATATATGGAACAGAAGTCCCACTGGTAGGAATGTGAAAAAGATAAGAAATGAGCCCCAAAATAAAGTTAATTGAGACACTCTTTCCATTGTCTTTTAAATGGAGGTGATTTAAGGACCTGGTCTCTCCTGGATACAAATTCATAACTCATACTGGCTCATAAAATTATTATTGCTTAAATGCTTGTTTGCAGCTAGTACAGAAAACTGGAGATATTTTTCAAGAACAGTTTGTGTAAATGTAATCCCTGTGATCTGGCAGCAGCAGTATCATGTGGATTATCTGTTATGAAACCTCTGTCTACAAAGTACCTCTGATTTTCAGGCCTGGATTATACTTTTACAATCCAGCCCAAGCAAGGCAGGGACCAAATTATGACTCAGCCATCATTCATTTCCTGCTGTCCCATTGCTCCCTAGGGGAATAAATCTGCAACAGCCCCATAGGTGCCGACTTCCCCTCTTTCCCATGGGTGCTCGACCCCCCGCTTCTGTCTCCGACCCCGATCCCATTCCGCCCCTTCAATAAGGCCCTGCCCAGCCCCTTCCCTGCCCCCATTCCAACCCCTTTCCCAAAGTCCCCGCCCCACCTCCACCCCCTCTCTGCCCCATTCCAACTCCTTTCCCAAATCCCCACCCCAGCCACGCCTCTTCTCTGTCTCCTCCCCTGAGCATGCCACATTCCACTCCTTCCCCTCCCTCCCGGAGCATGCTAATGCTGCCAAACAGCTGTTTGGCAGCAGCCAGGAGGGAAGCGCTGGATGGTAGGTGGAGGAGCGGGGACATGGCGCATTCAGGGGAGGAGGAGGAGATGGGGCAGGGTGTGAGTGGAGCTTGGCTGCCAGTAGGAGAGCACCCACTAATTTTTTCCCGTGGGTGCCCCAGCCCTCAAGCACCCACAGAGTCGGCGCCTATGATCAGCCCTTTCCCTGGTTCAGTTTACTCCCTCTTTGCTGTGGCTCAGTTGTGTATGTTAATTTGGGTGCATGCACAGTACCACCCCACCTCCCACAAGACTCCACCCACTCCCCATTCCTGCCCATTCACACCTCACCCATCTGCATGGGAAGGAGAGTAGCAGGCTGGCAGCAGCCTCTCTCGCAGTTGTGCAGTGGTGATCTGGGTAGCCCATGCAGGAGAATAAGGCGGCTACCTATTTTCCATTACTCCTCTACATGGGTGAGCAGGAAGGCTGACGAGCCCAGCTCTCGCATGATTATTCCATGCTCATTTCAATCATTCTTTCCTGCCCTGATCATAATCCTACTTTCTTCTGGGCAACCACAGTGAATAAATCCATGTTGATGAGTACCGAGTTCAAGTACATGACACAGGAGAGTAATTTACAGGAGGATATGCTTTTTGCCTGGCACAAGCCATTTAAGGACACATCCTTTAATCTTACAGTTGTAAGGGGCCAGTCGGAATCTGAAAGATGAAAAAAATCACACAGCGGTTTAAAAAGTTTTTAGGGAGATTAAGGAATAATTTTTCATTCAGATCAAGAAAAAAAAATAAAAAATTAGGGCTGACCAGGGTAAAGAGTACAGAACAGGATAAGCCCAGCCCAATTTCAATTTAAAGGAAGAAGAGGGTTTACCAGCTTAGCATTTTAAGATTTAAGAGTTCAGGAAGAGTGCATCAGATCAGGAACAGGGCTCAGGCCAATGGCTTGCAATGCAAACTAGCAATTACTGCTAAGTTCTACAACAGCATCAATGGGCATGTAAGACTATATGAGTAATGGGAAGCACACCTTGGGGGAGAGGTGAATGTATATATATAGAACTCCAAAAACAAAGCAGGAAAAGCTATAGAATTGGATGCTCAGCAGATGGTAATGAGCTATAGATCTTTTCACCTTGCAGTTTAAATCTAGCTCTGCATGGTAGTGACTGAAAACCCAGTCCAACTCCCTGGGAGAGATGTCAATCTATTGACACTGATACTGTGGTGCCCTATGTCAGGGTCCCATATTATGCTAGGTGCTATACAAAGTATGAGGTAGGTAAATATTAGCCCCATTTTATAGAAGTGGAAATTGAGATATAAAGCAGTTAAGTGACTTGCCCAAATTCACATAAGAAAACAGCAAAATAGTTTTGAATTCATAGTTCTGTGGTTGGCTATCTTGCCTCTTGAGGAAAGTATTCCCTTATGTCCTCCCTCCTCATTCTGAAATGAGCCCAGTCAGCACCTTATAATACAGCTTTGTCAAATATGTGAGTAAAAATATTGATTACTTTTGTTAAGAGAAAGTTACTTAGATATTTAATTGGATAAATTATTCTGTTGTTTATATTACAGAAATTACCTTACAATGATTAGCATAGATATTAATAGTTGTATCATCTAACAGCAATAGTGCTAGTTATAAGGAAATAAACAGTCTAATTGCATATACCGCAACCTCTGAAACAGAGGTTTAATTGGCTCTGAAAGTTCAATTTAGTATTTCTCAGAAGTACTGATGTCAAAATAGATCTAATTTTATTCATATTTAATTGCCACTTGTCTTTAATAAAAAGGAGAAAAAGTTAATGAAACTTTTGTTTTTGAGCTATTATTATTGCAATAATAGGAGCAGGGTTGGAAGATAAACCCAGCACTGATGGAGTTATAACAATAAACATCTTATCTAATCTATGCTATTTTTATACCATATTTCTATAATTTACACATATCTAAACCATAATAAAATTTTAATAAGATCATTTACCGGCATAGCCCCCAAATTCCATCAACAGCAAATCTCCATATTCAGCTTCACTAGCACATGACTTCATAGGTTAGAGATGGATTTGAACTACAACTTCAGACCAAATCCCTTCATGTTTTGGTTTGGGAATGTAGATTCAATTCCGTAGATGTAAACTTAAAACCAAACCAAACGAGACTTGGAAGGGCATGTATTCCAGACTCACTTCAGATGTGACCAAGATAAAATAATAAGAAACTGCTGATCTTCTGTGATTTTCTCAATTTTGGAACAAACAACCAAATAAATAAATAAATAAATAAATCTTACCACAATTGATGTAAAGGTTTCAGGACCAGCAGACTCTCATGTAGGTTAGTCCTGAAACTTCAACACCAAACTCTAGCCTAACCCTAATCCAGACCAAGACATTGCCTTTTTGACTCTTTCACGTATAGTAATTTACATAGCAATAAGTATACATTGTGCTTTACAAACACATAAGTAGACCCGTTCCCAGGTTCAGGTTACTTACCAACAATTCAAATATGAAAAGGACAAGTAGAGGGGATGGAATTAAGAGTCTAACTATATTATCTCTTTCTATATTTTACTTACACACACACCTTTATTATTCAAATGACACAGAGGACCTTGAACATCTTCAGATGATCAACAGAATCTCCTATCTAATTAATAAACATTGAAGTCACCACCCTCTTTCTCATTAACAGAAAGTTACAGATAACTGATGTTTGAATAATCAATGCTGACTTGTATAAATGTCAGATATCCCCATTGTTGAACAGATATGGATGCAATTCAGAAAGTAGTCAAAGGGAAGAGAAAATTGATCATATGGGGACAGGTTTTATGTTAGTTATCTCACCATACTTGAAACTCTGCTTTCATAAGCTTCTTGAAAAGGGTTTTTCTGGAAATTGTGTTGTAAACAATATTTTAAAGCAATCTGTCTGGATGACATAGCAGAAACTATTCACATTGCTTAGCATGATTCATGATACAAATCTGTTTAAGGTATATTAATGTCCTCTCCACTTGCAAATAGATTGAAGCTTCATGTTAAAAAAAAAAGAAGATGAAACGAGTGAGGTATTAATAAGAAGTCTGGACTAGAGTTATAAATAAGATTTTTTTGCAAGATTACCAATGTGAGCAAATTGCGTATTCTTCACTACAAGACCCTTTCAAAAGGTTGTGAATGAAACTTTGCTGCCAGCTTTAAAATTAAGACAATGATTTAATTATACTTTAAAAAAGGGAGAGTGAGCAAGGGAGGGAGAAAGCAGGTGATTTCAAAATATCAGTGTACATTTATAGCTAATGATTTTCATCAGTTTCCAAAATTCAAGATGAAGGGGGAAATCCTCAGCTGATTTAAATTGTCCTAGCTATACTGACTTAAAAGGAAGTCAACTGCAATTCATTAAGTCAATGGAACTATGAGAATTTACATCAGCTGAGAATCTGAACTATGGTTTTAAAAGAGCAATATGATCCATCGGCTACAAAACTGGACTGGGGCTCAAGAGACACAGAGTCTACTACCAGCTCTGCAACTGACCAGACGTAGGCCCTTGGGCAAGTTACTTTGCCTCTCTGTGCTTCTATGCCCCTCCTGCTATTTGTCTATTTAGGCTGTAAATCTTTGGGGCTTGTCTCTACATTATGCATTTATAGAACAATAGGGCTCCAATCTCTGTTGGGGCCTCTAGGCACTATGCTAATATTAATACAAATAATGATGGGAATAAAACAAGGGGATCAAATGCATTCACAAAAGCATGCACATCAAGCAAAATGTCTACCCAGATCAAACTAATGGTCACATTTGAGCGTGTGATTGTCCTGACTCTGAGTGTGCAGTATGTGATGCTGCAAAAGCAGAGTTAGCTCTAGTTTGTTTGGGGCAACAAACTGAACCTTTCCCTGAAACACTCATCTGGACCCCCAGAATGAAGTGTTCTATAAACTGATTTTATGTGGCAGTTGGGATAAAACAAAACCTCTGGTTTTAGCTCTGAAAAACAATCAGTTGTTACTACCCACACAGGATTGTTATTTTATTGCCATTTAAATAGTGAGGTCCTTGATCCAACAGTGTGTCTCCAAACTCAACAGCTCTGATCCAGATACAGAACAGACCCTGCCAGAGCCCATCTCTAATTTTTAATAATAGTCACTGCAGTAAGACAGTCACCTATGGTAACAAAATGTATCTTTCACCTATTGCAAGCTGATCAGTCCCCACATAGGATGGGATGCTGCTAGCACTGCTATCTCAGCCTCTCCCCTTTTCAGTTATGCTTTGAGATGTCTGAAGACTTCTAATCACTCTTCACCACTTTCAGTTGTGTGACAATTTCTCTAATCCATCTGCATCGTTTGGGATTCAGGCTTGTCACAGCCATGCTGATGACTTGTTGCACTGTATGTTCTAGCACTAATATTTTGTTTTCTCACTGTAGGATGGAAAAGTCTTTGCTGGATTTCTCACATCTTTTAAATTAGATATACTAGTTCAGAGAGAGAGGATTTCCTTACCACCCCCACCTCAAATGGCAGGTTGCCTAGTAAGTAACTGATTTTAGTCAGACTTTTAAGGATATTCTTTGTCTAAGGAGAGTAAAGTAGCTACTTACGTATATAGTTGAAAGACACGGTCACCTATTTTCAGACTATTACAATCCAATTTTCAACACAATAAACTTTTAAGTGCACAATTTATACATTATCCCCTCCTCTTCTGTATTTTACTGCTTAGTTTCAGATCTAAGTGCACTATGAGACCAACTTTCTATAGAGCAATTTATCCTTTCCAGCTGACTGAATGAGCTATCACAGTTTATATATAACACATTACCCATAGTTACAGAATATATATTACCCAAACCACTCAATTTAGCAGGTTACAGCATCCTAACTCTTTTGCTGTTCTGACACTTGTAATGAGTAGCCAAGGTTTCTTGACCTGTTTTTCAGATGATTTCAGGGTCCCTGCCAGAATGTGTCACCAAGGTGCATATCTTTTCTAGCATAAGTTTAAGTTCTTGTTTGCAATGAACAACTTTCTTACATTTCATTTAATCCTTCTCAATGACTAGTCTTCATTTATGCCTTTCTCTGTATCAGCACTGGCCATATTTCTCTTCATCTTCACATCTTGGCTTTCGGAACATTTAACACTGCTTTCAGCTGTCCAGGAGTAGCATCAGAGCCAACATTTTGTCCTCATTTTAACACAGCCTGATAATCATGCGAAGCATGTGAGACATCTAAGGCCAGGTATAGACTACATATCTATATCAGTATAACAAAGTTGCTCCACACCTGAGTGATGTAGTTATACTGACCTAACCTCCCCGTGTAAACAGCGCTGTGTCAACAGGAAAGCTAGAAGTGTCGTCACTTAAGCACTACAGCAGCGCAGCTGTACTGGTGCAGCATTTTAAGAGTAGACCTGCCCCCCCCCAACACTGCACTTCTCATTGTTCCTCGTGTCATCTCCTCCTCTTCTCTCCACCTTTCCTGTGGTCACTCAAACCCACCAATTCCAGGCCATTTTTGATCCCTCTTTCCTTATTTCCTCACTGATCATGCTGTCTCCAAATGCTCCCTTTATGATTTCCAAAATCTGTCCCTTCTCTATTTAAACACACATGTACACTTTGGGTGTCTTATGCTAGAACTACTCCCACCCCTTTTCCTTCTACAGTCCATATGATATGCTGAAGCTACAGTCATGCACGCAATCATTCTAAGATAAGGTCCAGTCCTCTGTCATGGTCAGAGTTCTGCGCTGAGACACTCTTTTCTATGGTCCCAATCAACAAAGCAGTTAAGCGCCTCCTTGTGTTCCACTGAAGTCAACAGGACCTGAACATTTAATCAAAGGTAGCAGGAAAATTGATTCCCTGCCCCATGAAAAATCTTGAGATTTCTAAATTTGTTCCTGTTCTGGATCAGGAGAAAGAGCCAACCATCTCAAAGATGGCCATGAACCAATCATCTGGAAAAAAGTGTATGTCATGTCAATCAAAACATTTTGTTTTGACAATTTTGAAACAGTGTTATAAATCTTTGTTAATTTAAAATATCTATAAAACAAATTTTGAAATGAAAAGTCATTTTGAATGGCAATCTAAACTATTCCCCGGCAATCTAAACTATTCCCCTAAAGTGTCAAAATAGGACATATTGAAAATTTTATTTAAAAAAACAAAAAGCAGCACAAAACAGAAAATTACTCAAAACCAACATGTTCTCATGGGAAGTTTGGGGCTGGGGTGGAGGGTGTTTGTTTTTTTAAAAAAGAGAGTTTTCCCACACAAAAATATTGAAGACAAATTCCTGACCAGCTTTACATGCAAGTGCTTTGGATCCTGATCCGAAGCCCACTGAAGTCAAAGGGAACCTTTCAATTGACTTTATATCAGGTCCTTACTCAACGGGGATGGAATTACTCACAAGTTTAATTGTTATTCGGCAATCAGGGCCTTGCTGTGATCTAGTTTCCTAAAATATCCCTTCCTCTCCCTCTACTCTCTGCTAGACCTCCTAATTTATGTTTCTGGATTTTTTTCAATCCACTCCCTATGCCTGAACAATGGTATCCTATCTTTTCACTTTCCACCTTTCTGAAGCTCCAGTCTTGATGTGATATTGTAGTTGAGGGTGGGAAAGAGGAATCAAATGTATTATAAAAGCAAAGCCATCCCATGAAGCTGATGACACTGAAAACTATCTTACTATCTTCTTTGATGTGTTCACATAAAGATTAACAGAAGATATGCCGGAAAAGAACTCTGAAAAGAACTTCCATTTAAAGAATCCATTAGTTTCAAATACTATCCTCTGGATCCAACCAGAGAAACAAAATGGCGCATTTTCTAGTGCAAGAACATTTACATCTTGCAGGCTCCATGGGTATATCAACAACACCTCATGGACAATGCTATCAAAGACAGCAGGTGGATTGGAAAGAATCATCTTGGACATTTAATCTTTGTCCATTGTTAGAAGAAGAGTATTGACCAACAAGACTAGGATACAGACCTATCCAAAATTCATTGAAGTCAACGGGAAGGCCTCCACTGATGTCAGTGGTCTTTGGATCAACTCCATAATCTCTGTACCATCACCAGTCTAAAGATAAGCTGAAAGGAGTCAAGGAACTCTGAGGATTCCAGGGGCAGAGCTAACATCTCCAGCTTTTTCTCTCTACCCCCACATGAAAAATTAGAGAGCGGGCAATAATTGGTAAGATTGCCAGTTGATTACATGAGCACAGGTCTACCAATCCCTTTTTAAGAACCGGCACCCTGCCCTCTTAGAAAGGATTCACTGATAACCTCCACCAACAATGGGATGAATGTCCCCCACCATGTTTGTTACCAGGCAAAAGTTCTCCTATTACCTTTGAACCTCAAGTGAGCAAGATTGGCAGGAACTCATGTAAAATGTGGGTCTTTTCTTGATGAGGCTGCACAACCCCAAAGGAAATCAACCCAGTCTAAATCTAAGCAACCTTATCCATAGAATTAGATGGTAAACTTCTCTAAGTGAGATACTCAGAGGTACAAAAATAACCAGAACTTGCCAAACACTCTACCAGCCACAGAATGGTGTATCTATGTTATAGCAAGAATGTACTTAAGTGCATACTTTAAATCGAGGATGGGCAAACTTTTTGGCCCAAAGGCCACATCGGGGTTGCCAGATTGTATGGAGGGCTGGGTAGGGAAGGCTGTGTCTCCCAAACAGCCTGGCCCCACCTGCTATCTGACCCCCAACCACTTCCCGCCCCCCTCAAAACCCCAACCCATCCAACCCTCAATGCTGCTTGTCCCTGACCACCCCCTCCCAAGACCCCCCACCCTAATTGCCCCCCCAGGACCTCATCCCATACCCAACCCTTCCACTTTCTGTCCCCAGACTGTCCCAACCCCTATCCATACCCCCATCTCTGACAGACCCCCAGGACTCCCACACCCTGTTCAACCCCTTTGCCCATCCCATGACCACCCTCCCAGAACCTTCACCCCATCCAACCTCTCGCTGCTCCCTGTCCCCTGGCTGCCCCCTGGGACTATCTGCCCCTTATCCAGCCCCCCAGCTCCAGCCCCCTTACCCGATGCTGCTCAGAGCAGCACATCTAGAAGCCGCACAGCCCACTGGAGCTTAGACATGCTGCCCGCCAGAGCTCGCAGCCCCGCCCCCCTTACCAAGCCACTCTGGCCCCGCCAGAGCCAGCCATGTCACTGCAGTGCTGCCAGTGATCTGAGACTGCTGGGGAGAGGGAACAGCATGAGAGGGACCAGAAGTAGTCTCCCTGGCTGGGAGTTCAAGGGCTGGACAGGACGGTCCCGTGGCTTTATGGGCCATAATTTGCCCACTCCTGGTTTAAATGATTGTAATTATTCCTTGGTTTTATTTAGTGATTACAAGAAAAAATATAATTGCACCATAGGCATCTCTCAAATTAAATGTAATGTACAGGCCTTTCATTTGGTTGATGGCATAATGGCATATTATGTATAGTCACAGCTGTTCTTTACTGGGCTATGCTGAAAACAATCTAATTTGGCAAGATAAATGAGGTATCTTGATTTCAGGACTTTGTTTCCCAGTGGAACAAAAACCATAAGAATAAGTAAAACCTCTTGCTATTCATAGTTCAGATAAATGAGCTAATTTCTCTGCTGCGGCCTCTGCCTTTTAATCTTGGATTATATATGGCAACATCCATCAGCTGTGTGGGAGATATATGGGAGCCAGAAAAAGATGGCATAGATTTATTAGCACTTACGTAGTAATTAAACATTTAAACTATTACTTAAATATCAGTGTGACGATATTAGATACCGCATCAGTGTAAAAGAAAAGAAATAGGAAGAGTTAGACACAGATAATTTTTATATCTATTTAAAATATGGGACTGTATGGCTCAAGAAATTAGTAGTGGGATATGGCATGGAACTCCAGTCAGTAAGATCAGGCACAGGTTGGCAATGGCCAAAACTCTTTGCTGTCCGAAGACTGATGTGAAATGAGCAAGTGGTTTCCATTCAATTCTCAATACACTGGTGTCTTCATGACAAAACTTATCTTCACAATTGGTTCTAGCTGGCAGTGTCCACTAAGAGGCCAAGCACTAAATGGGCACAGAAACCTCCGCCACCCTTCCTCCCCACAGCTAATTCCTATTGAGAGTTGATGAAAGATTTTCATGCAGAAGGTTTTCTTGCTGAAAAATATGTTTTTGTCAAAACCTAATTTTTTCCATTGGAAAATGTCTGTTCTCATGAAAAATCTCCATTTTCTCTATGGGAAGTGTCATACTGAACATTTTGTGTTATGAATCAACATTTGGAAATGAAAATTTTCCATTTCCATTTAAAGTGTTGTTTCCTTTCAGCTCTCTGGTTTACATGAAATGAAGATTTCTTTTGCACATACATTTCTCATGAGAAAAGTTTTGGTTTTCCAACCAGCTCTCCTCACGGAGCACTTTTTATCCATAGACCTTAGGAAGGAGGTAAGTGTCACCTTCTCTGGGGGGGAACCTTGAGTGGGGCGGGGAATACTTTGCAGTGCCATTTGCCCTTGTTCACCTTGCCACTGAAGGAGAACTTTGGTCCTCTGGGATGCCACCCTGGCACCTCTCAATAGCAATAAGATTTTTTTTTAAATATAGGGACAGATTTTGTGCTGCACCTCTAAGGGCATGTCTGCCCTGCAGCTGGGCTCATGCTTATGCTTTCCAGTGTGAGTAGCCATGCTAGCTCTGCTCAAGCTGGCGTGCTAAAAGTAGCAGCATAGCCAGGGGTACCACAGACAGCAGCTCGGGCTAGCCGGTTTAGTACAAACTCATCCAGCCCCTCCGGGTACATACTCTGGCAGCTCGCCTGGGCAGCTGACCATGCTACCTCTGGCTACATTGCTATTTTTAGTGATGCTACACTGCTCTTTAAATTGCTCTTTGAATAGAACTAGTGTGTGTGTCTACTTGTGCTGGGAAGCACGCTCCCAACTGCAGTGTAGTTGTATCCTTAGAAGTGAAGCAAAGAACTCGCAACTCACAGAGGTGGCAGGCTACCTTAAGCCACCTGTGTGCCTGCCTGCTCCTGGGCTGCTTCATGGTCCGCACCATAGACAGACAGTCATGGGGGCCTGTCTAAATCATGGCAGCCTCCCCAGGCTGCTCCACAAGCCACAGCACTGCCCCAAATCCCCACAGCACTACGTGCCACAGCCCCACAGTGGCAAGTCCCCAGCCCTTACCCTGGTACAACCCCTACATTGACCTAGAATTATAAGGGGGTCCTCAGAAGGCAGCCTTACAGCTATCTTGTACAGTTCCTGTGCTGGAGGAATTCTCCTCAGGCCAAAATCCAAGGCTTTGAGGGCCCTTTTTTTAGCCTGTCATCAAGGAGATAGAATGAGGGTGAGGATCTTACATAGGGAGTTTAAAAAACAAACAAAACTGATCATTCAACTGTACGAAAGCTCTCTTCCCAAATGGGCTGGCAATGTTTGCTGTAATGGTGGTGAGATATTTAATTTGATATAAACCAATTCAAACTAATAACAAAGACTGTGACTCCAGTAAGATTAAGCTTTTTGTTTCCACTTATGATGAGCAGTAGAGCATTTAAAAGCTTTTGCCCTGAAAGTGGAAAAATAATGCCGATGTCAAAGATATGTTTTATATAGCACTTCAGCTAATCATCCTTGCAGGCAGAGTACAGAGCAGAACTTTTTCAGCCAAAATCCTGCTTGTCTTTACTCCAGAAAGCCTCCCACTGCAGGTAGCAATGACACAAAATTTCCATTATTAATTGGTTGTATTACTGCGGTGCCTGGAAGCACCAACTAGTAATGAGGCCGCACTGTGTTAGGCGCTGTGTATGCACAAAGACATTACTACACCAATCTAAATAGACAAGAAAAGAATGAGAGAAGAGTAGTACTATTGTTCTCAGTTTATGGATGGGGAGCAAAGGCAAAATGAATTTAAGTAACTTGCTCCAAGTCACATAGTAAATATACGGCAATGGCAGGCATTAAATCCCAATCTCCTAAGTGCTGGGTCCAGTGCCATGATCGCAAGACCATCTTTCCCCTGAAAGGCCCTCATCATGCAAAGACTGACGTGTGTTTTAAGTATCTGCATAAGTCTGCAAGATTGTAACCTCTGAGCTTAATCCTGCTCCCACTGAAGTCAGTGGCAAAACTCCCATTGACTTATATATGGTGCAGGGCTAAGCTGAGCAGGATTTGACCTCTTTGATAAGAGCTGTATAAGATATATTCCTCTTTTAAGAACTGTGGAAGCAGGGCCCTCAAATGGATCTGAGTTTCAGCTGAGATGTGATAAGCATCTCAAAAGTCATTTATCTAAAGTTTGCTTGACTCTTTTGTGTCTGCAAAATTGGGCTTAAAATCTAATGGGAAGAGATTTTTTCCTAGTTCTGATTCCAGCTGGAAAACAGGAAGCCAGCTTCTGAGCCTGAAAAAGCTTAGTTCCAACAGAGACCAAGTTTCAGAGGTTTGCTTCTCTCTGGATTTTGAGTGCATCTATCGGCACATTGTCTAGGCAACAGTTTTTCCTGAGCCAAGTCACCCATGCATAATAGGAACCCAGGATAATGGGTTGCTCTATTTGTTTGTTTTGCTGTCTGAAAGAGAGCGATAACAAGGGGGATTCAAACATCCTTCTTCTCATTGCTGGTGAAATCAAAGCATCTCCTCACTGAGAAGTATTCCTTAAGTGTTCCAGTTCTTTATTTTATGTTCAAACACACATGCAGAAGATTGTCTCTTCGCATTAAATGGCCCTTTCAACCACAGCTCAGGAAATGCAACTCAGCGTCAGTCCTCTCATTTGGCCTGTGGTGCAGCTGACAATAAAAAGAGACGTTGCCAAGAGCAGGTGTGTATATATTAAAGCTCAATTGTCTAAAGCAACAAGGACCTACTAGGCTGTTGTACATTTAAACATGAGTAACAGATCCAAATCTCCCTTATTCCTCATTTCTGTATTAATTCCCCCTCACACAAGGGTTGTAAGTAGAAGCAGAGAAACCACCATTTTACAGACTGTAAAGGTAGGGCACCTAACCAAGGTCATAGTGAGAGTTAGTATGATAGGCAAGGTTAAAACCCAGGAATGCCCCTGTGCTGAAATCATCAAGCTACACCTCTCCTCCTTGGATGTCTGCAGTCCATACTCTGACCACAAAAGCATGTTTATCACACCCATAACCAAAGCAGGGGCTCTCCTTACATACACAGTTAAATGGCATAGGGTAGATAGGAACCTGGAATGTCCCTATAACCAGGGTAATATAGAGGGTCTAGGATAGTACTGGTTGGTCAACATTGTTTTTGAATTTGAAAGCAAAAACAAGACAGATTTCCCATCTTTTTACTGGGAGGCTAGAACCAGATCTAAATCCCTGGTTATACTGACAGTGTTGCAATCCCTGGACAAGTTCCCCATTCTTGATTGTGCTTGTGTCCCACATGCTGGACCTTCATGTTTTTAAGCTTTCCTGACTCTGAGCACAGTCCAGGCAATGCCTCTGGGTATCTAGGCACACACTCAGGATGCAGATTCCCTTTCTAGCAACCCCTTCTGAGAGCTGAGGCTCCATGGTCCAGCTACCTAGACCTTTAGATTAATATCTGCCCCCTCAGACTTCCAGTTGTCTAAGCATACCTTTTCCCAGGGCTCCAGCCTTGCAGGCATGCTGGTTTACAGTTCATCTCTTCCAGGACATGACAGTTGAAGCATCTGCAAAGGTTTCTAAACACAGTTACTCTTTACTTCAGCCAGCACAAAAGATATACCGATCCAGGCAAAACAAGCTATGTGTCATTTCCTATCCCCTCAGGTGATCTCTCAGAACTGGTCTCTTCGGTAGCCAGGATTTCTCTTCTGCATGCTTCTCCTCCAAAGCATATGGTTACTCTCCTGTGCATCCAATTTCCTTCTTTGCTGATTGGTTCTTGAGTCAAAAAGGTCCTCTCTTCTACAAAAGCTTGCCCTTTTGTACCTTTCCCCTGTCCCATGCTTCTTTTGTCCCTGCTAGTCCCTCTAAGTTTTTAATGCTAGCACTAACATCTGTTTTTTTTTGTTTCTCATTCATTGGAAAACCTACTGCTCCAAACCCACTTCCTATAAACATCTGGAACAACTGGATTCTTTCAGTTCAAGCACTTTCCTTAGTGTGCCCATTGTCCTGCCAGAGAAGAGTCATGAAAATGTTAACTTCTTTTGTTTGTTCTGTAGCTTCTGCCAGACAGGGTGTGATCCACAACAGGATCCTTGTCAGCCCATAGGTGATTTACTAGACATTTACTAGGGTGAAGTTATACATAAGGTTGTTAAAATCAGAATTCATAAGTTGTACATGGGCAGCTCCCCTAAATCATCACAGTACGCTTCAGCCTAATTATCAGGATATCAGTCAGTCCCTGTCATGCAACATAACTGTGCATAAGCTGGGCAGGGCAATTACAGCTGTAGTGTAGATCAGGCCTTAATGTCTGTGAAGAGCTAACTATGCAGATGGTGTGCCACCAATAAGGGGATCAAGAATTTATTTTTAGAATTATGACTGGTAACCCTACTCATAAATAGCCAAACATGAGTGAACAATGAGGCAAAGTTGCCCCTTTCAAGGGAAGGTGCCATCCTTTCATAGAATATTTGATGAATACATCAAATGATGAACTTTTGGGTTCACTTTTCATTTGTGAAGCTGTCACTCACTGTGAATTCCCTCTATGTAGTCCTCTAACCTGCTTGTTTGGTTCCTTGATCACTGCTTCTCTTAGCTGCCCTCTCAACTAATTCTCTGGGGATCACCCAGCCACAAACTGCTTATTCCCACTTGCTGCTTTGAAGTCATTCTGCTTTGTGTCTCCCTGCCATTATTCTCCCGGTTTCACCATTTTCTCATTTAATCTAATTTACTCATTACTCAAGCAAATGCAGAGGCTCTCTGGTCCCCCAAATCCTTTAAGGACCTTGCTTGTATTATCACTGTGAATATGTATCTTTAGTAACACATGATGTAGAGAAACAAAAAGGGCTTTATTCATAACTGCATCCAGTAGCTCAATGTGCAGCAGCAGTCAAAAAAGCTAACAGAATGTTAGGAACCATGAGAGAAGTGACAGATAATGAGACAGAAAATATAATGCCTCTGTCTAAATCCATGGTAGGCCCACATCTTGAAAACTGTGTGCAGATCTGGTCACCCCATCTCAAAATATGAGCACTGGAAAAGGTATAGAGAAGGGCAACAAAAATGACTAGGGGTACGGAACAGCTTCTGTATGAGATTTAAAGAAAAATTAAAACATTAGGATTTTTCATCTTGGAAAAGAGATGACTAAGGAGGGGATATCACAGAGGTATATAAAATTTTTGACTGGTGTGGAGAAAGTGTATAAAGAAATGTTATTTACTCATTCACGTAACACAAGTAAGAGTCACCCAATGAAATTAATGGGCAGCAGGTTTAAAACAAACAAAAGGAAGTATTTCTTCACACATCACATAATCAACCTGTGGAACTCATTGCCAGAGAATGCTATGAAGACCAAAAGTATAACAGATCAGAAAAGAACTAGATAAGTTCATGGAGGATAGGTCCCTCAATGACTATTAGCCAGGATATGCAGGGATGCAACACCATGCTCTGAGTGTCCGTAGCCTTTGTTTGCCAGAAGCTGGAAGTGGACAACAGGAGATGTATCACTTGATTATTGCCCGTTCAGTTCATTCCCTCTGAAGGGAGGGATGATGGCTGTTCTTAAAAAGAGCTTTTATTCATAACTGCATCCAAATTACCCTCTATATTCATGTTATATTGTGAAGGCTAGGATTATAATAGGATTTAAAACAGAGCTGGATAGATTCATGGAGTTTAGTCCATTAAGGGCTATTAGCCAGGATGGATAAGGAATGGTGGTGATGGATGGTAGGAGAGAGATCACTTGATCATTACCTGTTAGGTTCACCCCCGGAGTGAGTGAGTACTCACTCCGGGGTACCTGGCATTGGTCACTGTCGGTAGACAGGATACTGGGCTGGATGGACCTTTGGTCTGACCCAGTACGGCCTTTCTTATGTTCTTAATTTACAGGGACACATTTAATAGGCCTTTCAAATCTTCAACTAACCACATGCTTTGAAACATTTGGTTAGGAAGAGGGAACAACAGGAACAGGAGATGTAGAGGAATCACATGACCAGGAAGCAGAAACCACATTGACTTGACATCAGATATAGAAGGCGGCAATCATGCTTCTACCTTACAATGGTGGCAGTGGCCACATATGTAGTAAACATTTCCAAAAGTCAGGTGTACGAGTTTTAATTTGCTTGGGCAGTTCTTATGCAGCTGCTTGCAAATCCTAATATTTTCCTCCTCCTCTAACTGTGGAAATCCTTTCAGTGTTATCTTCAGCACCATCTCCCACTGTGTTTAAACAAATGTGATTTCCTTTAATATAATCTGTAACTATCTTTTCCCAGCCCCTGTGCTCTCTTTTGAAAGCACAGTCATTGTGCTAAATACAAAGAAAATTCAGCTTTATCCCAGGGTTGCATTTCCTCCCTATTTTGATGTTCACTGATCACAGAACCTCATCTTGAAAAGAAGAAACAGAATGAGGCTGTAGAATAGGCACCTCAATTTAATACACAGTACCAACAAGAAGCCTTAAAGGCACACTACCTAAGGTAGTGTATTAAAAAATTACTGAAATTGTCACTTTACATTTAAGGGAAGGCTTCCTAGTTCTGCTTTCAGGCCAGGAGGCCCTGTAAGGAGATCTGTGATATGGGCTTAGAAGTGGGCAGTCTGCAGACAGTCTATTGTAAGGTGGAGGTGAGTTGTGCCTTCAGTTTCAGGGAGAATCCTGCTGTGTCTTGCTTCTCTTTTTGGATTCTTCCATGTTATTCACACTATAGCCTTTCAGCAAGCATATTTATGTTTTTCTTCTATCTTTTCTCTGTTTATGCTATCAACAGAACACTCAGACCAGGACACAGGTCTATCATAATGTCATTAATACCTGGACCTCTCTTATCCCACCTAATATTGCCTGATATGTTGGATTAGGTTCCACACCAGTTTTCTTTGTGTTTCACACCCAGGTACCCTTTGGGGTCAGCATCTGAGTTTTTGGTCAAGTTACAAATATTACTTTCAAGAGCGTTTCCCCCTGGTTTTGGCTGAAATTGCTTTCTCACATGCCAAAAAGGAAAGGGAGTCCCCCACTCAAAAGGAAAGTGGCCAATGATGCCAAGACAGACAAGGTGGGTGACGTAATCTCTTTTACTCGACCAGTTTCTGTCAGTGAAAGATACATGCTTTCAAGAGACACAGAGCTCCTCTTTCCAGTCTTGCTGATGATGGCAAGGCACCTGGGGATCTCTTGGGAGAGAATCATCACGTAACATTGGGTGGTTAGCAGGTGCTGGGAGGAGTTCTCCAGATTTAAGTCAGTCGGAGTTCTGCCTGAGGAAGGATTCAAGACCAGGACCTCTGTTTAGTAGTATGGCATACGTCCCACATAGACTGGGTATTATCACTTGGGAGAGAGCAGAAGAAAATATGTCTCAGTACCCATGTGTGAAATTTAGGCTAAAGTATCAAAACCCTATTGAAAATGGGGGAGTGTCCCAATTTAAGATCTTATTGGTAGTGATTATATTAAATTGTACCACTGCACTTAGGATGTGTGTGATATATTTTCAAGACTGATCAAAGAAGACTAGAACAGAGAACTAGGTGCCCTTTTAGCATTTCTAAAAATTCATAATCATTTGCCATTATCATACTCATCGGACTCCAGTTGTGCTTGGACCCAGAGATAGGAGATTTAACTAGGCTTTTTCCTGGCAGCAATGTACCCTGTGGTGGTAAGAGGACGAGCAGTTGGCATCTTCTCACACATACACACAGGTGGCAGCTCTGCAGCAAAAAGCGCAAAAAAAGATGCACTGCAAAGAAAGCTTGTCTGATCAGCTAAAAATAGACTGAAGGCCCCAGATTCTCCTAAGGTCCCCAGATGCTTTTTCAAGATATGTCAACATTTCAGAGATAAGAGAAATCTGACAATCCCATGCTCCGCTCATCTCAATAATGGCAGAAGATCTTTCAGGAGGGTCTCTTTGACCTAGCTCACAGACAGCCCAACACTCCGGAAACATGAATTAAGCAGCTTATTGTCCTAGGACATAATGCACACCAGCTTTAGGGAGATCAATGCCTTGTCCACAAATGCTTGATCAGTTGCTGAGAAATCTATCAGTTAAACCTCAGCAGCTGTCAGAAAAGCAGCAAAGGGCATGGAGCCATAATGCTAGATTCAGAAATCTCCCCAACATCTAATTTTCCAGCAAAGTGCTTACATGTCAGAACACAAGCTCCTTTGCACAGCTATTGTCACATACTATAGACTAGAGAAGAAATATGGGCCATTGGTGGGGGATGGGGAAGAGAATGTAATATTTTAACAAAGAAAACTTTTGACTTCTATATATCTGTTTTCTATGGAGCACTTTCCCAGTTTCTGACCACAGAAGGGTGGAATAAGCTATATGCTTTAGCCTAAGAAACCCTTAGTAAATGTAACCTCTAAGTCACTGGTTCATATCAAGAAAAGTCAGTAATGACTGAAAACCTTTAGGTCTGATGTGAGGAAGAATGGTTTTCTGGTCAATGCACACACCCACAAGCCCTGAGTTCTATTCCTGATCTCTGCCACAGAATTCCGGCATGGTCTTGGTTAAGCCATTTAACCTGTGCCTCAGTTTCCTCATCTGATGGGGCTAATAATATTTGCCAACCTCATGGCTGCACTGTGAGGCTTAATTGTTAAGAACTGAAAAAGACTTTGAGACATTTGCATGGACAGTGCTATAGGAACAAGATATTTTTATTATTATTGGTGGGCTTTTGTTAGCTATGCAAAATAGGGGGAGATTAGTCCAGTTGTCTCATGCCCAAGTTTCCATACTCCCAAAACCACCACCACGAGGAGTAATTAGCATCCTAAACGGAGGTTTCAAGCAGAAATCTGACTGGCGGATGTGATGACCTGCTCTCTTACCACTGGCATTGCTCCCTCCAAGTCAGGTGCGTGGAATTGTAGAAGAACAGTATGAGGAAGCTTGCAACAATTCTGCCCATGCACCATACTTATTTTATGGATAGGTCTTCAAGATCTCTCATTTAGGGATGTCTTTGTACGTCCTCTGTCCCCTATTCCAAGCAATAAGTTCACTTCAGGAAAGAAAGGCATGAGTAAGTGGTCAGTGGCAGTAAAGGGACCATTGTGCAATATTATTCACATCCTCTTACTTCTTCCACAGGGCATTCTACACACCACTAGCCAAGGGAGGAGGCACGCACAGCAGAAAGAGACCCCTCCTGGAGTTACCGCTGAATCTAAACAGTGTTTTTTTGCCTTCAGTGGGGATTTTGATCAGCCAACACGATGAGGCTTAGATAGTTTTAATGCCAACAGCTGCTGTTGTCCTCTGGTGGTCCACCTCTTTCCACGACTTGGCCCTCCAGCCAGGTGACAATTAAGTTCATCCTCTCTAAGGTAATAACCTCTAAATTTAGAGGAATAAAAATTCTTCTACCCCTCCCAGAAGGAATCCTCCACAGACTTCACCCCTCTCCTGGGCTCTTTACAGTTCCTCATCACTCTGTAATGGAGCATTGCCTCCCAAAGCTTTCTCCATGGAAGTCCAGCTCCTTCCAAGCTCCTGGCCATCGGAGCTTTTTCGCTGGAGTATCTTCTCCCAACCCTGCTTTAGAGATCTCCTTATCGCAGCTGCCCTCTCCCTTTAGGGAGGGTCTCAGAGTATAAGCTCCTTCCTGCAGGCCCCTCTATGGTTCCTTTCCCCTTTAATCTGTATCTTCTTCCAAAGATCAGCTTGCCAAGCCTTTTTCAGGACTTAACTCCATTGTCAAAGCTCTGACCCAGGCCCATCCTTTCAGGCCTTGCTGTCCTGCCACGTTGCCTTCCCCGATAGTCCAGTGTTTCTTCTAGTCTTGCTCTTCTCTCAGAACCCACTGTCCAGGAAAGTTCCCTTCCTCTCCAGCCTAGCTTTCCTCCCCCTTTTCCTATGTTTCCTCTGAAAACCCCATTAGACCACCTCCTACTCTCTGCCCTGAAGCCTTTCCCTTGTAGTACTCACCTAGCCATCTCCATCTGGGTCTCATTCCAAATTGGTTCTGGCCCCTCCTCTAGGTGGAATTGGATGCACCTGCTCACCAGCTCCTCTTAACACCTTAAGTGCTAGTGTGAGAGGGATTATACCCCATCACACAGAGGCATGATGTTTGTCTGAAATTCATGTATTTTCTTATGAAAAGAACTGAAGGTTTTCACCCAGTACCTTGGTGTCCAACCTTTCTTATATAGTTTCACAAATGCTGCATTCAACTCCACAAAATACTATTCTTAAGGACTGGGCCAGCAGTCCTACTGAGAAACTCCAGTGTACACCTTACAATATCCACTGGAAGTATGGCAAAATTCAATAAAACAAGGGGTGTTCGGAGATCCACACAAAGCTCATACATAATGCCTTTGACTTTATTAGCGATATATCAAGGATGAATTTGTCCCAGTGTTTCTAACAGACTTATTTAAAAAGGAAACAAATTTAAGACTGGTTACTTCAGTTCTTTTGCTTCAGTTGTTCTGCTTCAGTTCATGGGCCAGATCCTCATCTGGTGTAAGCTGGTTTAGCTCTAACAAAGTCATTGGAATTAGGATAATCGAAACCCATCAAAGATCTGGTCTTACATATTTTAATAATATATTGGGATGTATTCAGCTCTCAATTTGTCCTGCGATTTCAAAGTGATTACTCTGAATTTACACCAGGGTAACTACAATCATAACATGACCCATTATGTGGGTAGAAAGTTCAAAGTTGGTAAAACAATATCTGGTACCTGAAGATAGAGCTGAACAACAAAGCAAGAAATTAGCTCTCTCTGTTTCCCATGATCAAGTCAAACTCAGGGGCTAACACTTTTGTCATTACTTAAAGGCAACAATCTTTGCCTTTGATAGGAACATTTTCTGAATACAAACTGCAGGATCAGGCCCAAACTTTGTAATGACAAACTTGCTGTCCCTTGAAATATATTGTTTTCCCTAGACATCTTTGCCCTTATTTGGGCATGATTAATTACTATTAATCAAACTTGTAGCCATTAAAGTTTATATATTTTGTCTGTAATACAGACTCCCTTAGGCCTTTTTCAGCATGATACTTAAACACATGCCTAACTTCAAGCACATAAGTAATCCCATTGTTGTCAATGAGATTACTCATGTACTTAAAGTTTGGCACGTGCTCAAGTACAATTTCTCATTCCCTTATTTGAAGTCATTATTTTTCAGACCAAATGTACATGCTTTTTCACGTAGCCTCTTTAGCCCTTTTATTAGGCAGAGTCACATTCAGATCCTTTTGAATTTAACTTGCTGTCTTTATAATTACCTTTCCATTCATTTTTATAGAATCATTAGCAAAATAATTAGTTCAAGTAGCTGCTTCAGTCTGCATCAGATATATTTTTAATATAGCAATGGCTCAAACAGTGACATCCCTTACTTAGAAACTGCTTCTCTTAAAAATATTCCCTATCTTCTATTTTTCTGACTAGTTCTTGATTAACTCCATGTGCTAAAAGTACGTTAGAACGCTCTAGCTAATGAGTAAAATACACCCCAATGAAAAAATCCAGTGGCTCAGTCTTTCCTGGAACCTTCCAATAGTTCCACAGTAAGAATTATAGGCCAGAGAGAGCAGGGTCTAACAAGGACAGCCAGCATGGCTTCGTGGAAAAGCCTGCTGGCATAGGACTCACAAGAGCTAAGCTCTGTGCCTTACTTTGCCATGTGCCTGATAGGAAAACCTGGACAGGTGCAATGGCAGTCTACTTTAAGGTCACTTATGATCCTCCCTTTTTGGGGAGTAATCATCTTGGAATATTTGTAAGGGTGCTCAGTATACCCTGACAGCTGTCCAGTTTTATGGGCTCTGTTGAGGGTCATACTGGAGGTGTGAGGTTTTTGTACCTCAGAGGAGGCAACCTACCCTGAATAAATCACTTAATGTCTCTGTGCCTCCATTTCCTCCTCTGTAAAATGGGACTAATGATACTTACCTCCTCTATACAGATAAGAGCTAGGAATTAATATTTAAGCCAGCTTTGAACCCTCCTGAGATGCCCTGCAGCCTCTGTCATAATTTAGACAGCTTTAATGAGTTATATAAAGTTATGGTAGCCTCCACAGGTAACACTGCTCAGCATCACTGCAATGCAGTGTGCTGCAGCCATGCCCCCCAACTTACCTACAGGCACAGCCCCTAAGCCAGGGGGTCCCTCAAAAGATAGCCTGATGGCTGTCATCTGCAGAACCTG
Organism: Dermatemys mawii; assembly: GCA_007922305.1. Lineage (NCBI taxonomy): Eukaryota > Metazoa > Chordata > Testudines > Dermatemydidae > Dermatemys > Dermatemys mawii. The sequence continues at coordinate 7,256,973 of ML677401.1, read as the reverse complement.
CATTAGGAGAATTCTCCACATGGCCAATCCGAATCTTTTGTAGCTATAATTATCCCACGCTGGCCCCTCTACATGATGTCAAGGAGCCAGAGTCGGGGTGAGGATATCAACTCAGATGATGACTTAGGCAGAACTTTCCCCTTCTCAGCCCATATGGAGGAATTTCTGTATACGAGCTCAACCTGATATCCTTTACTTTTGGGTCTGACTGCATGTACATGTGTAGAGTCCTGCAAATCTGTAGATATCTGCAGACCATGTTTGCGGGTTGGATGCGGATACACATTTTGTATCTGCACAGGGCTCTATACATGTCTTTTTGTGTAAAAAGCCCCTTAATAGGTTATTGTCAGATGTAAGCAATAGAGGCAGACATTATTCTAGTTTGTTGAGTGTCCTTTGCTTTCGCTTGTGCCTGTGTTTTGCGAAAGGAGAGGTGCTTTTGTTAAGGGATTTGCAACCTCAGTTGATGACGTTTCGACTGAGACATATCTTTTTAGGCCTTGATCCTCCCTCATCTTGATAACTGCAACTTTCTTCTCTCTGACTCTCCCAAGTCAGTGCTCCAGATTCTAGTGTGAACCAAATGTCACAAGCCCATTCCTCACATATACAAAGGCAATCATGTCACCCCCATTAAACAATCCCCCATTCATATCAGGATCTAGTTCAAGTTGCCTTCCATTCCTTTTAAAAATCCCCTAGCCTACAGGATCCTTGTCTTCCTCTACTCCCCTCCTGACTCCTTCTCCACCACCTAGTATTGGTGCCTTCTCTTAATTCAATCACAGAATCTGGCCACTGTTGCCAAGACAGATGTTTCCCCTCTATAGCTCTTAGCTTTTGAAACATCGGACTCATCATTCCTTTTCAAATCTCAAATGTTCGAGGGGACATCCTGATCTCAGGCCGGTCAGTGGGAGTTTCGGGAGTTTTGGCATGGACTTCAATGGGGCCAGGACTCTGTGGCTAGTCTTCCTCACTTATGCCTCTTATTTCTTCTCTCTGTGCTATTGTTTACTCTCTGATTATCTTATTTAACTCTCTAAAGCATTTGGGGATAGAGTTTGCATGGAACAAAGTTGTACAGCACTTAGAGTTGAATTTTTCTGGTCTCCTCTTTTATTCAAAGTGTAAGTTTCCCCTAGTTTTAGAAACCTTACAGAGCTAATTTACTGTATTAAGTAGTGATTTTTCTTCTTAGCGATACTATTGGGATTTTGTAGCCAGCTTTTTAGAACTGGAACAGCTGAAAGCATAATCAGTTGCCCGTGTTTTGAGTGTGTCATTGTAACTTCACCAAGAACTGAGGCTGTGCTACAGACAGGTTTGAAAATAGAACTTTCTGGAGAAAGTTTTATCTGCTCATTTATTATTTGCTTTGAAGTTCCCATCAAAGACCAATGACAGTGCCATTTCCCTGATATCTGCAGTACATCCTTTGAAGAGGTCTATTTATGTCATCATTTCCTATGAAAATAAGAGATCGTATTGATATTAATAAGGCATTGCCACTCACACCCTATCCACTCACTCCAACAGGAATTTAAATGTGTGCACCCAACAAGAAAGTGTCTTTTCCTTTCAGGGATAGGTCTTCCAATGTACTAGATGAAGGGGGCTGATTTCAAGAGCTTTCATAGCCGGAAGGGTAATGAACCAGACAGCCATGTGGAAGTCTGTTTCTTTGATTGTGCACCTGGGGGGTGTGAGTCATCATCTGTCTGGGGAAGGCTAGAGAAAGGGTTTCCCACACTCTCCTTGCAGTCAGTTGTTCACTCGAAGCTTGGGGAGTGATAGAGGTGCAGGGAGTGCTTGGTTGGTGTGTACAGCAGTGGCTACAGCTACACCCTCTAACAGGGTGCAACAGGAGAGTCTCTTACTCCTCACTTCACCTACTGTTTGTCCCAAGGGAAGAGCCTGGTATTGCCAGTGCTGTTGCTAGATTTCCCAATCCCTTGCCTGCTGGGAGCGTAAAGGCTACTAGAGTGGCTGTCCCATAGAGATGCCAGTGCAGGCCAGAGGGCTCCTTGGATCTTCTCTCTACTTTTGCACACCTCCATGGGGCAGCTCATAGTGTGACCCTTAATAGCCATGTCTTTAATTCCTTTTATTTAACCTATTGCTATTAAAACACTAGGATGTGAACTAATATTAACTACTTTCCCATCCATGTGAAATATAGGAAGACCGTTAGCCTCCCCTCAGTAACAGAGCCAGTTAGTGACTCACAGCACCTCTGCCTTGTGGTCAAACCGGGCCAGATTTTCAAAACAATTCAGGGCCCACAACTGGGACCAGATTTTGAAAGAGTTCTGCACCCAGCAATTTGCCTTGCAATACTTAAATGGGATATTGTAACTAGAAATATGTTCCTGCTAATGATTCGGTTGCCCCTGTGTTTGGGGCATTGCTGTAATCCTCCCAGGAGCTCAAGATATGCTTAGAGGTTGGGGGAAGCCCACTCACTGTCCACCGGGTGCTCGGGGGCCATGTGACCACTCAGAGCACTGGGGCTGGGGGGCTGGCAGCCTTGGGCAGGGCTTTTCATTCTGGTGGGGAATGGGGAGCAGGGACCAGCCAGGGGCAAGCTTCCCCAAACCGGTGGATCACCTGCCGCCCATGCTCACACAGGAAAATGATATGACAAAAAATATGTCACCTGAGGAGTGAACACATTTCACAAAGCGATCACTTTATATCTGATCTATTAGTCCCCATCTTCAAAGGAAACCTGCACAACATTTTCAAAACACGACTCTAAGAGCTTAAATTCATAACGTTGCTAGATATTAAAAATCATGGACTGAATAGAGACACTAGTTTTATGGCTTATTACAACAAATTATAACCCACTAAACCCTCCCCACCCCTCTTCCTTTTCTTCCTAGGACTGGAGGGGTGTTAACATGCCACTTCACCCTGCGTAGTCCCATGAAACATGCCAGCTCTTTATACTAAACAATCTATTCAACCTTTTATTGTGCTGTGACACTGTAAGTTTCCTAAACCCGAAGAAGAGCTCAGTGTAAACTCAAAAGCCTACCTCTCTCACCAACAGAAGTTGGCTCAATAAAAGATTACCACACCCACTTTGTTTTTCCAATGTCCTGGGACAGAGCTGGCTACTACACCACTGCATACAACAAAATATCAGTGTCAGCCTCATTTGGAACAGCAACTACTTGTAGATGGCCTGAGGAACAAAGGAATGGCAAGTAATCTCCATCATGAGGTTCACATGCTTACATCACCACTAGGGGAGGCAGCATCAATGTCATGACATGAAATTGCCATGTTGTTTAGTGCACCATGACACTTTGTCACTGAACAAGTCATGGCTAGGTGTTCTGCAAGAATGGGAAGACCTATGGACATAGGGAAGATGTCAAACTTCAAGCATCTCATTCAACATGATGCAAGAGGCTGGGTGGGATTATTAACCCTTAAGTCCGTTTTCATGCTATTAACATGAAAAGGGACTTCATTTTAAGCTTGTAGAATGGGTTGTGGTTACAGAACAAGAAGGAAATCACTCATTTAAAATGTTTATACGTTCTTTGACTGCCCTGTTCCAGTAGTGTTGCTTGGTGACACAGTAAGGTTTGAAAGCATCATATGCCTTGGGGGAGGCCATGCACTGTGTGGTAATTACAGCTCTATGGATGTTTTGTTTACACATTATTAGTTGACTATGCATTTAAGAGAAATAATTAGGACTTAGCTAGTTATAAACAAGGCAGATTTGTACTTTGTGGCAAATTCTTTATCATGACTGATTACTCTTGGCAGAAAAACTACAGTTGCATGAGCCTCCTAACTAAAACCTACACAATGATCTTTCCATCTGTCAAACCATCACAATTAAAGGCATTGGCTGTGCATAGAACTAGCACTCCAGGTTTTGTTTTCAGGTTTCTATGGGATCTATCATTAATTTGACAGACGGAATATTTGCCTTCATTTCATCATTTTGTTCTCACTTCTTGCTAGTACAAAGAGGCCCACAAGAGACCAAGAAATATTTGAGATGTATTCTGGTCTCAGTTATACCAGTGAAAACTTGAAGTAATGCCATTCAACTTAAGTTGAGATACTCAGGGAGTAACAGAGAGCAGGATTCAGCCCATTGTTCTGAATGGATTGCATGTAGCCAATTTGAATGGCTTTTATGAAACATGCTATTAAGCTGTACATGCCAACAGAGGACTTTAAAGAAAGAAGCATTCTTTTCATCTGGAACAGAATGTGGCTGAAGTTCTGAAATGTTCAACTTCCAGAGAGTTTTCAGAACAAATTGGAGCAATAAAGGGAATTTCCTTTGCAGAAGAAATGTAATGGCAATGAAATTTTCTGGGGGAAGATCCTCGACTAATATAAATTACCAAAGGCCCATTTTGACCTCTGTTTGGGATGTGGTGTATTATTATATTTCCTTCAGCTCCTTCTAGCTGGAGCATACTCCCATTGACATCAGTGGTAATGCTTCCTTTTGAGCTGGTTATATGAGGCACCATTGATTTCAGCGGTACATTGTAATTCACTTAAAAAAAAATCTTTGCATACTCATGATTGTTTTTGTTCACACCTTCCAGATGCTCCTTCCTTTTGCATCATCCTCGCACATGACCTGGGGTAGATGGAGCTGGAAGGCAGAAAGGTAGAAAACTGGCAGTGAAAATTATGGTCTTAATCTTATCTTCCATGTCATAAAGAGTTTGATGTCCCGGCTTTGATGGAGGTAAAGAGATCCTTCTCCTCTACCATGGCAGCTACTGGGTCCTGATCAATGGAACAGTGTTGGGAGAGGTCAGCAGAGAGGGTTTCTTTTCCCCCTATTTATTTCTGGGTTCAGAAGAGGTTTATTGTCATTTGTTTCATGTCAGGTTTGCATTTTTAATTTAATTAAGGTCACTAACAGAACAAAATAAGCATATATTTAACTTTAAGCATGTGAGTAGAATCATTGAAGGCAACAGAAGTATTCACATGCTTAAAATCAAGTACATGTTTAACTTTGCTGGATTGAGACCAGACTGCTCAGAAACTGGCAGAATCCAGCCCTTAGGGCATAAGTGGTTTGCTCTCTCAGGTCTTACTACACCTACAGAGCTGTGTTAAGCACATTATAAAAATCAAAAAGAAAACTTAGGTTTGATATACACTAAAGTTTTGCCAGAGTAGCTATGCCTGCAGAAGTTCTGATACAGACACAGTTATGTTGGCAGGATTTTTTTTGCCAGCATAATCTGTGTCTACACTAGGAGGATTTCCTGGTATTGCTATAATGGCAAACCTTTTTAAGTACAGACGAGGCCTTAGCTCTAGAAGGCTGAAGTCTAACCCTCAGTGATATTGTAAAAGTAAACACTCAGCTAAAAATAATGTACAAAAATAGTGTAATTTAAATACAAAAATATACTCTGCCCTTAGAGATATGAGAGAGATTAATTCTTGGCCATAAGCAGAAAAGCATGAACTTTACTGTACACAAATAACTCTCTCCCCATTAATGAATTTAAATGTCAAATTATTTCAGAAAGATGCAAAAAGTGTCTGGTTCTAAAAACCAGAATTTGAAAGCCAAATTCTGCAGATAACAAATCACTTGTTATCTGGATTTTTCAGCATTTTTCCTCTTTATAAGCCACACACACACATAGTTGATGTTATATTTATAAGTATTTAAATTAATGGCTTTCTGTCTCAATCAAACATGTTTGTTTTAGGACCATAGGGACTATAATGTAGAATCCTGATTCTATTTGTCAATGAAATATCTATGAAATACGCATCCCTACTGGAGAAGAGGGACTGTAGCAACATCAGCTTGTTTTCTTTACTGGCTCTTGGTATAAGTATGTTAATACAGGAGGCTCCTAAGGGTAGGTACATTGTCTGCCATGTTTTGAGCCAGATACAGCATTATCTTTCCCCATTGCTGTGAGCTGGCTTGGAGCATATTGTTTTGTGTCACTTTTGCCTACCTATTTCCAAATGTCACCAGCTCCCACTACAGGTTACCAATGCCAGCAGCAGCCCACGTCCCACAGTAAGGAAGGTAGACAAGTGCATCATTGAAAATGTCAAGGGTCTCAAAGGATGGTGCTTCTGATCCTTCTCAAAACCTTGACCCTACGAAGTGACAGACTGATCTTCAACCTACAGTACCTCTCCCATCAGGAAAGCCATATGAGAGGTTAGTTCCATCAGGTTGATTTAAATGGACTTCCTTGTCTAGTGCACAAAATAAAAAGGAAATGGAATAAGTGAGCATTTTTTCAATCATAATTCAGCAGATCTACACAGATTACACATCTTTTGAAAGGTCTTACGGTTGTTCAAGCATCACACTTCTGAACAGTCGTGTAGGGAAAAATGAACATGTACGTGTGAGAGAGATAATGAAAATGGAGTACAGGCTTAAGCTGTGCAGACAGGGTGAGTGAAATGCAGACAACCTAGACTGGTCTATGAACAGGAACAGCCAATTATGGATTTGAAGACAAGGAAGAACAAGTCCACTAATGGAGAATTCTCATTTATGATAAGTCCCCTTTATAGAGCTTTGGCAGCATACAAGGTCCCTTAGGGTATCAATAGTAGTGAAGCCACAGCAGCAGAGGCTTCAGTGCATGGACCCTCGTATGTACTCAGGCAACTAGCCTGAGCTGCCATAACTTTATGCTGTTGGTAATCACTCTAACTGGACTAAAGCTAGCTTGGATATGTCTACATGTGCTGTAATCACCCCCACCCCTCCACCCATGCAGTAAAACTATGCCCTTAAAAGTGGAGTTACATTTATTTCAGACCCCCAGTTGCAATAGTTTCATTATTTCACAGATAGGGTGAAAACTGGATATGAAAATTAGATATGAAAAATTGGGACGGGGGTGGTTGTGGTGGTAATAGGAGCCTATATAAGAAAAAGACCCAAAAACCGGCACTGTTCCTATAAAATTGGGACATCTGGTCACTCTAGTCACAGACTAGATGCTTGATTCTCACACTCCTCTCCACCCCACTATAGTTGTCTCATTATATACCTCCCATAACCATACCCTCACCCCATGCTTGCACCAGGTGTTCGAAAACATGAATGAGAATTCAACATATTTTATCATAATTAGGCTTAGTGCCCAGGAAGAGAGATCCTGCTGCAAACAGAGGCATCTGCATGAGAAAAAAAGAGGCACAAAGTCAGGAGCAAAGAGATAACAATAGAATTTGCAAATCTCAGTTCCTAGTCCAAGCTAAGTGTAATCAGGCTGTACTGTATCTTCCCCGCATGCTGATGGTTACTCTGATCATCCCATGATTGGCAGCTGGCAATGTGTGGCATAAAGACAAACCTATTACTGTTAGTGAAGGGTTTTTACTTTAAGGCAAAAATGTATTGTTAGCAGGGTTTATTTCTGATATTACCTTTCTGATATTTCTGCTATTACCTTTCCCTGCTATAGGAGATGGATCCCCACTAGAACTCCAGAGCCAAATTCTTCCTACTCCTTTTGCCTGGCAAAAGTTTGTGTATGGATCAGAACCTTCCCACCCTGACTAATCTCCACTCCTGCGCTCACTTCTCATTTCAGAATAGAACCCACAGTGAATGCCAGATGAGGTTGTCCCCTATTTTTGTGCTCCTGAGCAAGAGTCAGCCACGGTATGGTATGGAAACTGTAGACCTTGCTCTTTTCTAGTACTTCCACAGGCAGGAGGGAAGATGGAAGAAAGAGGTGATCATGGTCCATCCCTGATCTGCACAGTAGCCAGCTGCACAATGTAGAACATGCTGTACTTACTCCCAAGGTCAATGTAGCTGCTACCCACGAGTCCCTCCTCTCCCTGGATGAACAGTGGCTGACTCAGCCAGAATTCCTTCTGTGGACACCAGCTGTGTCACCAGCTTCCTCACCGTCTCCAAGGCACCTGGGGACATGCTTTGTGTCAGGGAGCTCATCCTCAAACCTCTTTGTAAATGGCCTAGCATATGCTGGACAAATAATGTACACAGCCTAGTTTTTCTCAGACTAGTTCTATTCATTTTGATTTGGAATGCAAGGCACTCACAGTGTGTGAAGATTCATTAACTCTGGTTTCTAATGCTGAAGTCCAGATGTGTTGGGCTTGCTCATGTTTCTACTTGCAAGAGTTCATCACTTTTGCTTTGAGATAAAAATGGAAAGAAAAATCTCACCCATAATCTATCAAAGGCTGAGAGATATTCTGAAAGTAAGGGAGTGCCATTAGGTCTGAACTTGCTGTTGAAAGTGCAGCAGGGGTAACCAGGGAAAAGAGGAAAAGGCTAAATATTTCAGAATCAGAGGGGTAGCCATGTTAGTCTGAATCTGCAAAAGCAACAAAATGTCCTGTGGCACCTTATAGACTAACAAACGTATTGGAGCATAAGCTTTCATGGGCTAATACCCACTTCATTGGATGAGTGGTTATTAGCCCACAAAAGCTTATGCTCCAATACGTTTGTTAGTCTATAAGGTGCCACAGGACTCTTCGTCGCTTTTAAATATTTCAGATAACCTTAATAATCAGTTTAATAATTGTTACTCCAAATACTAGAGATGTGGTTTGAGGTAAGGATTTCAAATGTGTACTGACTGTAAGGTTCTCTTGTTCCATTCCTCTCCTAGAAGCTATTTTTCGTAGTGCAAAGATCTACTGGAAACTCCTCTGAAATAAGGATTTAAAGACACACAGATGTAGGATGATGATCCATACTCTAATAGCAACAAGCAGTGCCAAGGGCAGAGCAACTCCTGAAGCACTTCACAAAGCTCTGTAGATTTGCAACAGGTCTTTATCCATTAAAGCAGCAACAAAAAAGGGCACCAGTCTATTTCCACCAACTTCCTTTGCAGGCAACCTTTAAAATCAGAGAGTTTACAGCCTATATAGACCATAGTGCTAAAGAACCCTTTTTTGTATACTGCATTGTTTTCAGCTATTCTTCTCCAAAAACCTCTTTTGCTATCTCAGTTTTTGTACAGAGAAAAGCACCGTGCCAGCCATCAATAAATAATACTGTATCAACACTACCATCATTGAGAGCAACTTGCAATAGGTCCTAATTGTATTTAATCTGGAAGGTTTACTACCTTTTTTAAAGAGAGGACTGCTCAGAATCTTTTCTTCACAGTATCCACTGTACTTATGTCTCCCAAAATGAATAGGACAAGTCTCCAGTGTCCCTTTTCATGCCTGACCATATAGAATCAACTGATGGAATTATTACATCTGGAACACAAAAATATTTCACAGCCAGGACAACATGCTTTATCATCAGGTTTCAGCATATGTGGTAAATTACTGCTCTGCTACTCTTTGCTGCACAGAACTAGGACAGGAAGGATTACAGTTTTGCAGATAATTTTATAGGACCTGAGGTGCCATTAGATTTCCTTAGAAAATTCTGTTACAATACCCCCCATCTATTATACTTCAGAGTCTCTGGTTTGCTCAGTTTAGATGCCTGCAGAGCAAAGAATATTTAGGATACAGCTTTAATCTCAGAAAATAGAAAAGCCATGGCTGATCCTTGTGTTTCTAAAGCAGAAATTGAAGGACAAGACTTCAATCTAAAAATGATAAATAATTCATAACTTATCCTGACACATCTGAAAAGGACCTGAATATTCATTTGCCATCCAGTTGGTGAAGTCCCTGTAAACTCAGGAGTATGAACAGACTGTGGAAACTTTCTGCATTTGCATAACACTTCTGCAGAGTCTTATGAGAAAAGCTGTCACAGAAAGATTTGCTGATACAAGACATGCTTCCAAAACAGAAGATGCTATGGAAGAGACCGGAGTCTTTGAATTAGTCTCTTTACTTGAAACAGTTTCCCCTAGAACAAGTAGGAATTCAGGTTGAGAACAGAGCCCAGAAATCACACAAAGATTACTGACCATTTCACAGTGACTCCATGATCAGTGTGGAAGCTGTTTCCATAATGCCTCCATGTTCAGTAAATACTCTGGCATGCTTCTCTGTTTCCCTGCATCTTCTACAGTCATGTATGCCCACTCAAGTGAAAAGCGCAACCATTCTGATTTGGTAGCATTTTTCACCCACCGTGCACCAGCAGAAGTGACCGCACACAGTTCAAGGTAATGGAGAATGACTCTTCAATAACTGAGAAGGCCTAGAAGGGCCCGATTCTCCACTTGTGCCTTGTCCAGTCACTTACTTTCCTGCAAAATGAGTGGAAAACGTTACAGAATCAGGCTATTGGCATTTTACACCAGAAGCAAGACTGTGGAGAATCAGGATCAAAAAGTTTCTTGTAGGCATCATGCCCCAGAAGAGTTTTAAAGAGGCATTTCAAGATGGAGAATGAGGCAGCTTTGCAGATATTTATGGAGAGCTCCTTCGAAGCACATGAGGCACCATGGGAGAAGGCAAAAAGGGCAAATTGTTGAACTTCTGTGCTTCAGTTTCCCGAAAAGGTGATAATACCTAATTACTATCTCATAGAGGCATAATGAAGCTTAATTTATTCATGTTAGTAAAGTGCTTAGAAACTCTGTAGTGAAAGGTGGTAGGAGCATTAAACTAAGTATTATTATGACAAACAGTTGATTGCAGGCACTCCTTTTCAAATTATATTTTTGGTGGTATTAACTGATGTTAAATGAACAGCTGCTGCAAAGAATGATTTTAAAGAGTTTGGTTTGTCAGCCACATTGTGGGAAACAAAAAGCAGCAGAAGAGCAAGTTAACATGACTCCATGGAATAGGCTTAAGGCTGAGCTATTCAAAGCTACATAAAGCATTTGGGCATCCAGTTTCCATGAATTTTAACAGAAACTGTATGACCAAATCCCCCAAGATGGATTTAAAATCTAAGCCTCAGTGTCTTTAATGATGTCTTTTTTTCTAATGGACAGATTTTCAGAGTCCCACTCTGAAGTACACACCGAAAGAAAATGTCCAGATCTTCAGAGGTGTTCTCAATGCTCTGACAATTGCCAAAAAATTCAAAACCCACTGGCCACAAGTGAGACACACAAAAAAATGACAAGCTATTTTTTGGGGAGAGTGAGGTATGGGATAGGATAGTTTATTCCTATCTCAGCACATTAGTTTGTTAAATCTGAATCTGTATTTACTTTATGAGTCAGATTGTGTTACCTTTACTCACATTGCTTAGTATCTTATGCCATGTTATAACTTATAAAATAAATGAGACTAAAGCCAAAAAGAATTATGAGCATCTAGTCTGACTTCCTGTACTACGAAAGGCCACAGGCTCTCAGCCATTAGTTCGTTACATATATTAAATGCTGAGAGAAACAAAGCAGAATATTTCAATTACATGCCTCACCAGGGAGCAATTTATCCTAGTTTTCACTAATGTCATAAGTTCATGCTTTGAATCAAACTATTTCTTCTTGTGAAGAAAATGTAGGTAGGTGTAGCACATCTACCTAACCAGACTCAAAGGCAGACTATAGGACTATTTGTGGACTCAGGCCATGTCTACCAGTTATGTCGGGGCACCTGGCATTATATGGAAACCCTCTATCCCCACCCCGACTGACATAAGTTTTGCTGGAATAAGAGCTCATGTGCACACCACTATGTTAGTGGGAAACCTTCTCCTGCCAACACAGCTACTGCCACTCATTTAGATGGTTTTATGATGTTGATGGGAGAACACAGAGCAGCTACACGAGCAATCTTACAAGAGTGCAGCTGCTTCGATACAGCTGTGCCGCTATAAGTTCGCTAGTGTAGACATGGCCTAAGATACGACTCAACAGGCGTAATCATTTACACAAAAGCCCCTTACACTGTTGTGACTGGGTAAATGGACCTCAGCGTAAATGAGAATCAGGCCCATTTTGAGTAAGAGTATCACAATCTGCCCATAGATAAAGCTAGATATGAATATAATACCAGGGAAAGCTAAAGCTTTCTGATATACATTTGTTAAAAAAATCCTAAAAGTGATTATCTCTGAAGCTTGCAAAACTGAGTTAAGCAAGCAATTTAGAATATAAATATTGTTTTATATGAATTCAAATATGTTTTAAATTGTTTTATGGTATTTTGTGTTCAGCTAGCTTTTTACAGATTGGCTCCAGCTATTAGCAATAATCACTCATATCTCCTGATGATTGCCTGAGCATTCCAGACCAAAACACTGGGTCTTAGAACATACTGAGTGCATTTTAATAAAATGGGTGTTATTTTAAATTACTAGCTTTAACATCTATCTTCCAAGATGCAGAGGAAACCAATTAATCCTTTGCTTGTTTCTACAGAAATATGTACCTATAACTTGGGCAAGACTGAGGATGGATTGCTGCCAGTACGGATGATTACTTAAATAAGGCTTTCTGTCACAACTGTGTCATTATTAGTCTTCTTATTTCCAGCAGTACCCACTGAAGACTAGGTGCTTTCCAAACAGGAAGGAAGGGTCCCTGCTCCAAGGACATAACTAAAGGAGACAGACAGACTTCAGGGGAAGGGGTACACAAATTGCATTTTTAAGTCATCTTGCTTCACTATAAGATACATAACAGGAGTGGGCCTTTAAGACGAATTTTCTTTGGAGAATTTCAAAGTTCTTTTTACACACACACACACACACACACACTCCCAATGAGAGGGAAATATTTGTAACCATGTTCCTCAGCTATCACACAGGAGAGCCTAGCATAGTTTAGGAATGAGGTGCAAAGGTCTTCTTGCTGTTCTAATCCCAGACCAGTAGAATCCTGGGCTGGCAAACTTTAGAGCAGCTGTGGGTGCACAGGCCACAAGGGGTCAGAAAAGAAGCTGGAAGAAATCATATGGACACACCACACAATGCCCCCTATGCAATCAGGGAAGTGTGTGAGTAGTATACAGGAACTGCAATGCCAGCCCTTCACCATCAGAGTATACCCTTTAACTCACCCAAGTCTCTTGTGGTTGGCTGTGCTGGATTTAGGGCTGCTTTAAATGTATTGCAGGCTCAGGGCAATATCACAAAGCAGGATCTGAGCCATCCTCTCCATTTTGTTCATAGACAAATGCTGAGAGGTTCAGTAACAAATCAAATCAGTGGCAGTTCTAGAGAGAGAATCCAGGAGTCCTGAGCCTCAATGCCCAGCTCTAACCAGTTAACAACACTCCCATTCAGTCAGAACTACTCTCTGCCCAGATCACCTGCCATCATGTTTCAATGTCCCTAAAACTGAAGACAGATATGGTATGGTTCATTCATTTCCCCTCTACAAATGTTTCTATTTAATTTGAAAAGGACACAGACTAGAGGCATTTACCCTCGATGCTTCTAATCCCAGGAGCAGCTAATGCAGCTGCAAACCAATCAGCTCCCGTGAGAGCTTTGAAATTGATGCAACTCAAAAAACTCTAGTTTGGTTCCTGCAATCAGTGTTACTTGGATTGAATTCAGTCTTTGAAATAAAATAGAAAAAAAAGGGCACCTGTAGCAATCAATTCTTGTCTGATGCATTCACAGGTGTAAAATTCCCTGAGAGAGCAAGACAAATAAAAATAATAGTTCTTCCATATGAAGAAAACCAGCACAACATGTCTATCTGGGACGATTAAATGCAAGTGCTAAGAGAAACAATGGTGATGAAGGCTAGGAATGGAGATTCTCTGACAAGAACAATGCCCCTCCAGGCAAGATATGATGTACCCAGCTTGCTAGCATGAAAATGGCTAGATTAACATTAGACAATAATTTACTAGGGTGTACAGTGTTTATCTGTAGGTCCCTCATGAGGGTTTTAGAAGGCGTATTGCATCCATTAAAGTTAAAATTACGTGACATATCCACGTACATACCAGGCATAAAATTTGTGTAATGAACGTACTTTCACAGTCCCTTTGTGTCCTATATTCCTTTCTCCCCTAACTTTAACCATCTGCAGACAAAATACAGACACACATATCTGGTTACTTAAGCAGCTTCAAATGCAAGGTACTGATGTTTCCCCAAAATGGAAGACTATTGATGGAAGGGACTCTCATGTCCTTAGAGTTGGGCATATGCTTAAATAGCTTGCTGAGTCTGGGTCTTAGTTCTTTCATTTTGGGAAGACATCTGTATCTTGCATTTGAACTTGCTTATTTTCTTCAGAAGTTATTTTTACTCTATACCAGGAAAATCAATATACACTTTTTAAATAGTCAAGTCATGTGGAGGGAGGGATTTAAATCTTGCTTATCACAGCTGTTTATATAGATATTCTTAATGAAAAGAGCCACCAACAAACCCCATCATTTATGGGTACTTAAAGCTAGAAATGAATGGTGGCACTGACATGAAACAAAGCACACGTTAGCTATAGTATTTATATGCCCTGCATTACCAGAGTGTCTGAATACCTCACACTCTTTAATGACTCGGTTCATAGTAGTAGCTGTGTTAGTTGTATCTGCAAAAAGAACAAGGAGTACTTGTGGCACCTTAGAGACTGCCCAAGTAAATTTGTTACACTCTTTAATTAATTTATTCTCCACATGCTGTGAGTTATTGTCCCCAATGGTACAGATAGGGAGTTATGGCACAGAGAATCAAAGACACTTGTCCCAAATCACAGGGCCTCTGTGGAAGGACTGGAGCCTAGGTTTATGCTCTCACCATTAGATCACCCTGTCCTCTTATTTAGGCTGTTCCCTGACAATACACTGCTCACAACTATAACCGCCCCATTTCTCCTTCCCTATCGCTTATCTTGTTAATTGCTTTCAGCAATAAAATGAAAAGTAAAAAAAAAGAAAAGGTGCCTATTCACCTGGAATAAAATATTTTAGATAACTGGATATTGTTCGTTGGTTCCGTCACATTAATTTTTATTTTCAGATTTGAAATATGTGGTCATTTAATCACAAGAAATAAACTAATCTTGGAAAAATTGTTTGCTGGGTAGTTAATTAAAACTAAACCCTTTCGTGCCCAGATTGAAACTAATTTCAGTCTGCTTCATTCTCACAGGGCCAGATTCCCAGAAGTGGGTTCACTAAGTTGTATGTTATATTACCCTGTGGCAGGTGATCATCTTCCTCTCCAGGGGGATTCGCCCAGAACAATGGTAGGCAGAACTGAACCCACAGTCTCACTTGGAGTTGGATGGGGGGAGTCCCACGGTGGAGAGGCCACTTAGCTTCAGCCAGTGACGCTACCGGGGCTCCATTGCTAGAGACTTGTAGGGAGAAGTGCTTTAATCATTACATCTGCCCTGTGCTATGCTGGCCCTCCAGGGCTTTCATCCAACTGTGCATCCACAACACCGCTTCTCCCCCTCCTCCCCCGCCTCCGGTAAACTTACTGCTGTCCAAGGCCACTGCCCAGGCCTAACATAGCACTTTTCAGGATGTGTTACATATGTACATAAGTGCTATTATCCTAATTTTACAGAAGAGGAAACCGAAGCACAGAGAACTGGCTTTCCCGAGGTCACACAGCAGCAAGGCAGTTACTGAGCTGGGAAGTCTCCTGACTTCCAGCCTGATGGCCACTGGACATCGTCACTTTCACCCGTTGAAGGTGATAGAAACACGAGTGAACTTTGCCGCAGGATAGAAGGAAATTTAAGGTAAAAAACCATATTTGTAATTCTGACCTTCCCGTACTCATGACCTGCCTTCAACACAACAACTCCCATTGACAAGTCCCAAGTGTGCCTATTACTCAATGGACTGTATATTGCATTACCTGGAGTCCAGAAGCCCACAATCCCTATGAACCTAGTGAGTGCAGATTTTAAGTTACTCTCCTCTTCTTACAAGAGACAGCATGACCCATAGTTTTTCATTCATTGCTAAGCTACTGTAAGCAAGTACGTTGCAACAGAGTAAGCAGTTACTGTACATATGTGGGTCACTAGCTAGACTGTAGCATAAACCTGCCCTTGATGAGTCTCATATGTACATACTGTCCTTTCACATCCCAGTGTACTCCTGCTGTGGTTACATTCAGTAACACTTGTCCCACCTGAGAGACAGCCTCGTCCTTTGTTTCGTTAGGCTGGAGGAAGGCAGAGATCCTCCAGCAGGATGTGGCTGCTTTAAGTTGTTCTGGTGAAACAAATCAGCCCAAAATCTGGTTATTCTGGCCATTGTTCTCCAGCATAGAGAGGTTCTAGGATGGCAGAGAGCTATTGGAGCAGTTCTTAGCCACTCAGTCCCACACCCAGACCCCTTTTGATACTTACAGGGTCTTTAACTCTGAGTAAGGGGATGCAGCCAAGACATCCCACTCAGCGACACCAGGTGCCAGTGGCCGTGGTTCGCTGTTCCTAGCCAATGGGAGCTGCAGGTGGCCGTGAAAATATAAACAAACTGTCTGGCTGCCTGCCAGAGGATTACCCTGATGGGCCACAGATTGCTTACCACTGCGCTAGGGGAAATACAGAGAATCTGTCAAATGGAGACCCAAAAGCCACTGTACTTTCCTCCTATGGAAACTTCTCATCTGTGCAATTATTTTCAATATACAACTGTCCATTATGATATTCGTGTTTCATTCAGAAAAGAGTGATTTTTAATCATTGATGCAGTTTTCCCCCTTTGGGTTTTTTAAAATTATTTCTTCAATGTTTAAAAAGTTATTTATCATGTGTTAATTGCATGTTAAGTTTATTTTGAAGTTAACGTGAAATATGAAGACTGACCAACACTAAGAACTGTAGCAACTCAAATAGGGAGATAGCTATATGATGCTTCTGTGTACACAAGGGGCATTTTCTTCAATGAAGTTTGTGTTTTAAAATATTGATCTTCTAAAAATTTTAGTATTTCTAAAATTAATGGTAAAAAATGCATAATGCACATTTGATTACAGAACAGTCATCACATCTCCTAACCAGCATATTTTCACCAATAGCACATTCAGATGGCATGGGCAGATGTTCAAACGGCTCATTTCTCACCAAGACCTCAACAGAGCCATGCGCTTACACGGGTGCTTAATTTTAAGCATGAGAATAGTCCCACTGAAGTCCAAGTTAAGCACTTGCTTCCTAGACTGGGAATAGAGTGCTCAGAACCTTGCCAGACTGAGCCCTATATATCTGCATTCTTTTGTGCCAACTTCAATGGGACTAATCATGTGCTTAAAAATTACACGTGCTTAAGCGCTTTGCTGAATTGGGTCCCAAGAGAAGACTTGAACGCTCCAAACAACTGGACTAAGACATTTCTCATTAGTCAGTTGTCAGATTGTAACAAATCTTGGCCACTACTAACTCGTGCCACAACTGAGTCGAAGATGATGAAAAGCTTTGTTTTCCATTAGCAGTTCATGAGGATCCACTTCTTTTCATATATAACTTAAAAAAATCAGTTGATATACTTGTGTAATGTATACCACTACCAAGATCTTCAGTCCAAGGGCCTGATTTGTCACTCTCTTGCACCTTGTGTATTCATTTACACCTCTGCTACCATGCTGTATAAAGTGCTACCATGCTGATTTGGTTGAGTTTTAGACACTTTCCACAGGGGTAAATCATAGAATCATAGGACTGGAAGGGACCTGAGAAGTCATCTAGTCCAGTCCCCTGCATTCATGGTAGGACTATTACCTAGAACATCCCTGACAGATGTTTGTCTAATCTGCTCTTAAAAATTTCCAATGATGGAGATTCCACAACCTCCCTAGGCAATTTATTCCAATGCTTAACCACCCTGACAGTTAGGAAGTTTTTCCTAATGTCCAGCCTAAACTTCCCTTGCTGCAATTTAAGCCCATTGCTTCTTGTACTATTCTCAGAGATTAAGAAAAACAATTTTTCTTCCTCCTCCTTGTAACAACCTTTTACATATCTTAAAATTGTTATGTCTCAGTCTTCTTTTCCAAACTAAACAAACCCATTTTTTTCAATCTTCCCTCATAAGTCATGTTTTCTTAACCTTTAATCATTTTTGTCACTCTTCTCTGGACTCTCTCCAGTTTTTCCGCATCTTTCCTGAAATGTGGCACCCAGAACTGGACACAATACGCCAGCTGAGGTCCAATCAGCACAGAGTTGAGCGGAAGAATTACTTCTCATGTCTTGCTTACAACACTCCTGCTAATACATCCCAGACTACTTAAAGGTGCTAGGCCATGGAAAATCAAGCCCCTTTGCTCTTAGACCTCACAGGATGTTTGCACAGTACATGGAAGCATTGTGAACACAGGTTCCAGCTGACTGGGGAAATCACCAAATGACTACACCAGGTGTATGCCACTGAATCAGGCCCTATGTCATAAGGTTACACAGACTTTATTCAAGATAGGGGAAGATTAGGGTTTACAGACCTCGTGGCAGAAGTGTGCTTTATGCAGGGACATGAAAGAAGAGGGGCTTGGAAGCATGATAGGGTCAACATGGGGGTTCCTGCCATGGGGTCAGTATGAAAGAAGGTACAGAGATGAGAGCAGAAGGAGATGGCTGGCTATCTAGCTTGGAGAAAGCAAAGAGAGTGAGATGATTGAAATGGAAGACAGCAGACAAGTAAGTGGGAGCTACATTGTGGAGGGCACTGCAGACAGGGACAAGAAGGAAGTGCCTAATGAAGATGGTAAAATGATTAGAGATCAGGCTCTTTAAAATAATATTTTAGATACTCAACATATCCAATGCCGTAAAAGTCAGGGTTTATCGTAGGAAAAAGCCATAAAGAACTTGAGCTGTATACATGGAGATATTACTTAAAGGAAAAAGGTAAATTGTGGTGCAGAGCTGAAGATGTGTTAGCTCAGCAGAGGCCAATCTACAGTACATCTACCTGCTAAAAATAACAAACAACTAGCCGGCACCAACAGAGAGCTTAACTGATTGCCTAACCTAGTTCCTTGGGCTACTCGAAATGCATTATCTCTTCACATTTGTATTTCTTGGAAACCATGTGTGGTATTTTTGAAGGGAGAGAGAAATGTTCCTGTATTTCTATGGTTTCTCATAGGTAGCAGGAAACAAAAGCAAGTACAGATTTTTCATTCCATAATCTGGTGCAGCTCATCTGAACTTGTGTTAGACACTTGAGAAGCTAATAAGTTTCCAAATTACACTTGAGATTTGATCTTGTTCCTAGTGAAGTCACTAGCAAACCTCTCGGTGATTACAGTGTGTGCAGGACTGGACCCTTAGGAAGATAACAGAGCTCAGTAATAGACATTCCAACATTGTTAGCAGAGATTTTTGTCAATGCTTATTGATTTGCTTCAGAATTTGAGTTTATAACTCAAACAGTTGGAACATTTGGTTGTTATCATGAAAAGTTTTGCTGATGCTTCAGGCTCTTTTGTGCCTCCATTTACTTTAAGTTCTTTTTCCTGTAAATGAGCCCAGAACAGGGTATTTTTAAGGTAATTATTTTCTTTCATTTTGTTTTACATTTTTTGTAAGATTGTATTTAAAAATAATATTTGGCACATACACAGTAATTTTTGATTAATTTGCACACATTAAGGAGACCTATGTGCATACGTAGTATAGAGTCACTCTCTTGCTCCTGTAAGGTTTTTGCATATAAAAAATAATATTAAAAGTGTATTTAACATGCTGACTTACAAAATGAAATGAGGGTTACTAAACTAGTACCTGTGGACAATTCTTGCTCACCTCAGCAGTATGGTAATGCTAACCAGAAATAGGGTTATAATTAGAATTATAAACCTTAGCATTATACATACTGCAAGCCTTATGAGGATCTTAGTGATCATCATGGCCCACATCCTGAAAGATATTTCAGCATGTGCCTAATTTTAAGCAGTAATAGTCCCATGGAAAAGAAGTCTAAGTTATTAAGCCTTTAAACACCCTATTATGTAGGTATGTCAAATTATCCCCATTTGACAGAAAAGGAAACTAGAGATCAGACATGTTAAGTGACTTGCCCAGGGTTATATAGAAACTCAAGTGACTTGGGATCGCTATAAGGGCAAGGTTACGTTTCTGTTCCCAAGAATAGGGGCTGTTGAGTGCTAAGTCTTTTGAAAGTCTGCCTGACCCTCCTCACGCCCAAGTCTTTTGACTCATAGTCCCACCCACTTTATGGGTAGAGCCTGGAAGTTCTTAGTCTTGTGTGTATTCACTCACATTAGAAGTCAGTGACACTATGTGTGAAGGGCAGTAGGTATGTCATGAATTCAGAAAAGAAAGGTAATTATCAATGACTTGCATATCTACCACGAAGTGGAAAGTACCCCAGAAAATTCTGATTCAACATTGTTTATATAACCTGTTAGAAATGAGAGAGTTTAGGAGAAGACAGCAGTTCCTGTCTTTTCTGTAACATCATTGTTGACAGCAGTTCTTGGCAGGTACAGTTAAAACGAGGAGAGACAATTGGTTAAGAGTCAGTCGCATTTCAAATACCATGGGCTTTAAAGTTTTATTCACCATTTTATCATTAGCAATCCAGACAAAGCTCTTGCACTACAGTGGCTGAGTCTAGCTGATACTGAAGAGTCTCATCTAAAAGTTACAGGTAATAAAATTGTCTGAGCCGAATTTCCCAATTAGCCCTAGACCTGATCCGGATGCCCATATGCTGCTTCACTTTCTGTCCTGCACCTACATTGCTTGGTCTTTGTTACCAGCACCACCTGCAAGCCAAATTGGTCTGATATTAGAGCAAGTCATGTGGAGCCTTTTGCTCCTGGACTAGGATTTCCATGCTGATCCCAAACCTTTGTGCACCTTCACATCTTTGTGTCTATAAATCCACATGCTTCTTCAGACATAAGATCATCTGTAATTAAGGGGATTAGGAACAAGTTTCCCTGTGGACAGGTTTTTCCATAGTTATCCACTATAGGGTTTCTTGCACCTCTCCCTGAAGCATCTGGTACTGACTTGTCAGATTCAGGAGTAGAAAGAGGTCTGGTCTACGACAGGATGGCAATTCTTATGTATAAATCTGCATTCCTTTGGCCCAGTGTTGAAAACAGTGATGGCTATAGGCATTTAAGTGTCTTACTCGTGACATTTAATTTTTTTTGTCTTTCTTGAAAATCAAGACAAAGTTTATTGGGGTAACATTTTCAAGAATGCCCAAGTCACATTTACAAACAGATTTAAGCTTCTAAATCTTGAAAATGTCCTTCCTTGCACACTGCATGGAGCAGTGGACTTGTGGGGGCTGCTAGGGCTTTTCTGCTGCTAAGATCCATGATTAGTCTCTCATTCTTTTCTGATTTTATTTAGTTTTCTGAGCTATTTTATCAGCTATTCTTAACTGTGCTCACAAGTCAGCTGTGCTCTTGTGTGTTTGTTACACGATCTTGCATTTGGCTCTGGGTCATCTTCACTTTTCTTTTCTGGCTTTCATGGTTGAACTCTTCTTTTATCTCCCATTGTTCATGATGCCATATGGTTCCTATTGTTCTTGCAGCTTGGAGTTAAAATAGTGACAATTATTTTTCAATGCAGGGGAATGCTCCGACTTTTCCAATTGGATACTCCTTTTGAGTAATAGTATTAGCACTCTGTTTTATTCTTGCATTTAGCACATGGTAGAGGCAAGAGCTTTCCATTATTGACATTCCCTCTTCTAAAAGTCTCTTTTCATGATTGTACATGGCAGTTTTGTTCTCATCAACAACTACCTTTCTTTTGAGTTACTTACTAAACTCCCTTCAACTTTACATGCACAAACTCCTCTCATGAGTTTGCTTTCGGAAAGCACTACCACATCTTTATACTGCTTGGGGAACAAACACAGGATCTCTATAAGCCCCAAATTCCTAAGACTTAGGATCCCTAAAATCCTGTATCACAAAGAAAACCCTGAAGGGAAATGGGGAAAATAATAATGAAGCCCCCATTAGGTGAATGCACACAAACCCAAACAGATAAAACCAACTGGCTTTGATTTTATCTGGAGCTTTAGCACCAAACTTCCAATTGGAACTGGGTGCTCACACACCAGCAATGAGGATAGTACCAGAGCAATACAGGAACAGAATGTCCTCAAAGCTCCCTCATATTCATATCTGGACCTTTGATTAGGCCCATAATAGGGTCACTTACCCAGTACAGTGTCAGTTCTTCTGTGCCTCAATTTTCCTTTTCTCTGTAGCTCAGTTTCCCATCAAAGGTCAGCAGTCTCTCGACCAATGGCATGCATGGCAAGGCACTCTCCTTCGCCCCCTCAGCTTCAATGTTTTTCCCTCTGGTGGGGAGTAAATCAGTCCTATTCCAGAGGGTTTTAATGCTGCACTCTGGTTTATTTTTCACTGTGCCACAGTGTAGGCCCAAGTAGTTGTCTTAAGCCACACAAAACCCAAACTCATAACACAAAAATAAATGCCTCTCTCTGCCCCCTCTCCAGACTTCTGGCTTATTACGCTGGCTTCTGGTTGCCAGTTATTCCACTAAGCGGTTAACTGGGTTGTTTTCCTTATATGGAGGAGAACAGCCTTCCACCCAGGAGAAGTCTTTTCTCTCTCCTGCAGCTTATTTCTCATCCCTCTTTTTTCTCTCTCACCAGAAGAGGGGTTTATAAAGGACACCAGTGGCCCTTAATTGGACTCAGGTGTCCCTAGTTAACCTGAGGTAAACTCTGTTCAGTTAATTGGGTAAAGGGCCTTTATTATTCTAGGGCTGATATATCTGCCTTCCCCCCACTCTCTCATGACTGTCAGCTCCGACTTTGTCACATCAGCCCATTTGAGATTTTAGCAAGTTGGGTGCCGTGGCCCTGTCAGTCAAGCAAAAATCCTTCTCTTCCTGGCAAAATCAGAAACAAAACATGAACAAGGCAGTCCCATCAGTTCACCCCCAAGCTCGATAGCCATTACTCTTTTAGCGGAGGGGTCTCCATATTACTATTACAGGCACCAGCCTCATGACTCTAAGTTACAGGCAGCCGTCTGTCCTAAGCCTCAGTCCACTTGCTCCCCAAGGTCACCTCTTAAAGTGCCCACTGTTGATCAGGTCTTCTCTGGCTCCTCAGCACACAAATATCTCCCCTCCCTCGGGTTCTTCTGTAGCCCATCGCTAGGCCTCCTCTCTGGCCCTCTATGCCATTCTTTCCTTGTTCCTGGAAAACCTCCCACCGCTCCTGCCAACTCTCCCCAGTACCCAGAAGAGTAGGCCTCATATTTCCCAACAGGCTTAGCTC
Source organism: Dermatemys mawii (assembly GCA_007922305.1). NCBI lineage: Eukaryota > Metazoa > Chordata > Testudines > Dermatemydidae > Dermatemys > Dermatemys mawii. The sequence goes on along the minus strand of ML677401.1, from coordinate 7,233,873 downwards.
CCACCCACTTGCTCCCTCAGTCACACAATCAACAGAAGTGAGGAGAATCAGGGGAGTGTCAGAACTGGGATATGAATCCCTTAAAGGCCTAGCTCACTCTGAGACAAGGCCTGTCTCTAAAGGTAACCCAAAATTATTCAAGAACAATGTTTAAGAAGGCAGCTGAACAACCCAGCTCTCAGACAGCAAGAGCCATCCAAATCTGTATTAAAGGGCCATTTCTGCAAGGAGCTGAGTGCTTCCTGGAAAGCTACTGAGTGCCCTCAACTTCACTGAGAGTTGAGATCCCCCAACAAGAACTAGAACAGAGCACTTACAAGCAGTGACAGAAAAAGAATAATAAAAAGCTTCTTGCTCTGGAATGCAGGAAGCTGTGTGGTGAAAAGCCTGCTTTCCTCAAGGAATGTAGTATCATGGACCCTCGTGCTGAATGCTCATCCACCCCAATTTAGGCACCCTTTCTTCTGTGACTAGATAACCTCCTTTCTATTTTCTTACTCCCCACTCACTCAGTCATTTTTTTCCCTCTCATGTTGTTCCTCGTTGGAGGGCTCTCTTGGCTCCTGCAACTGCAGGCTAATTGTTGAGACATTTTTATTGATGCCACAAATTATTTCTGAACTCTTGTGATTATCAATTGTTTAGTAAGGCCACACTCTGGATATACTTTGCAAGAAACAAAGCAACTCCTTATTAGCAGAATAAAGTCTGGGTGTGAGGTAATACATAAGAAAAAGTAGACGGAGGCACAGTAAGTTTGTGCACCATTATATGAGTGCCATAACTTTAAAAGTTGCATATATAACATCTACTGAAAAACCCAGGAAGTCTTTGTAGTGTCTTACATCCTTTCAATAACTTTGCATGCTATAAAGTCTCTGCACCAAAGAGTCTTGGGAAAAGTGGCTTATGAAATTTAATAAGCTACATTTGCCTATAAACAACATACCAAAGCCTTGTCACAAAAATGTAATTACTTTCAGTGTCAATCATTCTCTTTCCTTCCCTTCTTTCCCTTTTGTCTCTACCATTTCAAGTCTATATCCTTCCAGAGATGACATCTCTCTATGCATAGAGTGAACTATGACACCACGCTTTGAAGATAAAGATATGTTGTGCCAGGTGGATGTGGCGGAATATAAAACGTGCACTGCTATGAGTTGCTTCTCAGTACAGTATCTGATGAATAAAAGCATACATGTGGAGATCACTAGAAATCAGTAAGCTAGATTAGATGTTATCAATAGAGCAGATAGGCATTTGTACTAGAACAGACCGTACAATATTTTTCTAAAAAGCTGAGCAATAAGTAGAAAAGAGATTAGAGTGACACATACTAAAATTTCTCAGAGGGGTAACTAGAAATCCCAGTGCCTCCTGCAGCTATTCCTGGGTTGGTGCCCAGTGCTATGTCTAAAGGCAAAATGGTTCTGTTTTCAACATAAAAATCCAAAATTTTATTTGGAGTAAGATTAATTTGCACTTAAAAGACATACGGGAAGACTGACCCATTGATAATTTCATACAAATCTCATCTCCTGGGTTATGAAATATCATAAAATGCAATTACAAATGAGAGTTGGTTAAAAGACAGGGAAAATAAAACTCATGGAAATTTCACTGAAATTTTGAAAAATCAAACAATTTCAACACAGAGCAAGAAGCAAGTAACAAAAATTTCATTCAAATTTCCCACCATTCCATATTTTTTGTCTTCAATACGTAAAATTCCGATGAAGACTCTCATTGAAAGAAATGACAACTTAACATTTCTTGACCAACTTTACATCTATTACAAAATGTTTTCCCATTTTATTTTTGGGCAAAATTTTCATCAGTTTTTGCCCTTCCCTTGTACAGAAATTTCTGCAATATCTTTCATCAAAGATAGGGTCACATTCACTCCAGAGAAGCAGCACAAGGCCCAGTGCACCTCTTCCATCCCCCTAAAACTCATTCATTTTTCCCATAGATCAAACAGGAAGATGAGGCATGCCTAATTTTACTGACGGCTTTTTCATTTGTTAGTGTTTACATTTTGCTCTCTCTTTTTTTCTAAGAGCCTCTAGGTCCTGCAGAAGCCTATGTGTTTGCATGTACTTCTCAATTTATTTTACTAGTTTTGTAAAATTTTCAACAATTCATTTCCTTTAGGAGTTCTAAGTGAAAAGCCAAATTATGAATTATTAATTAAAGCTTTTGTTAAGTAGCTCTGCCCTCTCAGTTTATATTTCTCAGTCCATTCTCCCTCTTGCTCTCTTTTTGCATCATGGCTTATCTATTATTGTTATCATTTATTATTTATCTAGTGCCAGGGGTTTTCATGGCTCTTAACAGACCAGCAAATATGGCAGGTCCCTGCCCAGAGAAGCTTGCAATTTATGGTCAAAAGGATGTGGGTTTTTCTGATGTTTATGAATGTTACATTACAGAATAGCGCCTGGGAATGTTGATAGAGCATCCAGTTCCACTACTGACCAACGAGGTCACAGAGTACATTAAAATCTAATTTGCTACTGTGCAAGTTCTAAATCCAATTCTTTGCCCAATTTCCCTGTGCATCTTGGCACATTCCATTACTGGCACACAAGTGGGGTGGTGCCGTGGTTATTTTTTGCTACACAGTTATAAAGTATTTGTAAGTTTCTGTGCTGATCTGCCCTTATTATAACTGCTCAGTGAAATATGAATAGATAAAGTGCATGAAGAGCAAATCAATCACAAGGCTGAACACCAATGTCTTCCTAACCTTTTGTGTTCTTTTAAGGTGAAATTCACCTTTGTGGAGAGGAGCTGCATTAGACCTGAGCACCACTCAGAAAAGGGAGATTTAAGAAGTGCGTGAACCCTTTGCAGGAACATGAATTTCTCCCGTAGATTTGTATTCCTTTTTAAAGAAATGTCATGCCCATGCAAGGTGACAGACTGACAGCCCTCTGCTAATGGAAAAGCATGGCTGCAGTAGTGCAAGTTCCTACCCTGCTGCCAGACTTATGTGCCTCATCCCTGGTGTCACAAACAGAGCTCCCACTTTTGGCCACGCAGACTGGTGGAAGGATCCAACCATTGAATCCTTTATGGTTTTAACCACCAGAGAGTCCAGGCACTGCCCCCAACTTGGAGTCTGTAGGTATGCTCTTGGGGTGCAGAGCATCTCTTTAGCACACCTTTTTGAGATACCCCATTCCAATTGCCTAGCCCCTGCGACTGGTGCTGACCCCTCAGACTCCTCTATAGCCTAAATACACCCAGAACTCCAGCTGTGTTCACAGGTTAACTCTTCATTCTGATAGGTGTAGCACTTAGACACACCCATATTTTGCACAGGGTTCTAGAACACCATTGGTCTTTATTTATGAGATTATCCACAAACAGTACAGATCATTTAGAAAACAACAAATATCCTGAATGCAGTGCCCCTCACTCTAGCCCACCTGTCCCTTGGGGGACCATCTGTGTTCAAGTAGGTAGGGTTTTTTCCCCACTTCATCAGGCTGCTTCAGCGGCTTTCTTCAGCTTCAGCTAGTGAAAATGACCAAAGACCCCCAAATATAGCTTTCCAGTCTCCTTTGTTAGATAACTCCCTGATCAGCTTCCTCAGGAGATCAAAAACCTCTCTATCAGGTGAATTTGTTGACAGGTGACCTCTTCCCTGACAGAACTAGTTCTCCTGGGTGGCAGATCAGCATATGGTCTAGGATGCTTGTACTGAATATGATCCAGACTCTCTGTTGCCAACCCTATATCACTGCCTCTTGGAATTTCAGTCCAGCATAGAGGCAAAAGGACAACAGAAAAGGCAAAGTGCTTCACAATCAAAATGGAGTTCATAGCTTAATAAAAATATACACAGAGAGGTTATACTCTTACATCAAATTCATGTTATACAGTTGAATTTCCCAAGTCATCATACCTGGCTTGGAGAAACCAAAACTTGGGGGTCGGGGCTGAGAGCAGAACCTATTTTTCATGTCCATTCAATGTTTGGAGTATGTCCTGAGACAGCCAACATGGGTGCCAACCAGAGTACTGTTCATTGACACATTAAGAGAGTGCCTGAAAAGGAAATTAATCATGTGGCTAAGATGCAGAACATCCCTGTTGAAGTTTAACTTTTTTTCTTTTATCAAGAAAAATCACTCCTGTAGAGATGCATCATCCATTTTACACTGGCTAATGAATAGCTCAGCCTCTGATAACTTTCTTCAGTAGCAATTTGGGCTGCACTCAAAGAGGCAAACATAGATGTGAAAGATTCTGCATCCCATTGCCAAAATCTTGATCTATCCTGTCCTTTGTGGAGGCTTTTCAGACTTTTTAAACAAAGACTGAGTCATTCTTGTAGCCTACCATGAAAATCATATCAGATAGATAATGTGCACAAACATGTCAACAATTGCACATTGCTTTGAGCCTCAGAACAGTGAAAATGACTGAATGGGTTGTTCTGTAAAACATTACATGCTTTGAATATTTTCATATTTAAGCACATACTAATCTTGATTGAGAGCTTCAAGATTTGCTGGTTGTAAGGATCTTGGGTATTTGGTTAGGCTCTTTATAAATATAGGAGTGATTTGCCTAATTCTGATCTGGAGCCACATTTGATTATTATCTAGCACCCCTTCCATCAACATTCAGATTAATACCATCTCTTAATGTAGGCCCTGATTCAGCAAAGCACTTAAGTACATGCTTAATTTTTAGCATGCAGTTGGGTTAGTCACCTGCTTAATGGTAAGTACATGCTTAGGTGCTCTGTGAATTGAGGCTCATGTGTTGTTGTAGTTTGAGAGATAAATATCTGAGAATCAGGATTTTGTTTGAAACAGGAGATATGATTAGAATTCGAGGACTGAAATATATCATCATGTTCCTGTAGGTTTCACTGCATCCATTTCTTACCACTCAAGGACAGGTGGGCTGATTACCGACTCCTTCCTTCTGACGTGGTAGGAATCTTCAAATGATTCTTTCAGAGTTTAGATAAAAAAGCAATTATTATTTTGTTGTAGTTCTGTAAAATAGTAAATCCTTACAGTCCTCACTGAATTGGGCAAGTAAGCAATTACTGAAGATTACTGGCTCCATATGTATTTTTTAGGTTTCATGATCAGACTGTGTGTGCATTCAGATTTAATTCCCCAAGAAAGTCAATCAAACTCCTATTGTACCCTAAGGTCACTGAATAAAGCAAATAGATATACTATAACAATCCCTGTGGAACTCCTTAAACATCAACTCCCCCACACCCTTAATTTAGCAAATTCTATTACATGATTTTTCTATGAGCAAATAAAATCTTTACAAATGTGGCATGCATTGCTTGCAAGAAATAGCACCATTTTTAACTGTATCTTTCCACTTATCTGCAGAAGTGCATAGGACTAAATTTATGTCCTTTTGTGGTCTTCCACTGTAACCGCTTACCTAGGAAAATGAACATTACCGAGTCTATAGGGAATTATTGGATGCTGCATTTTTCTGATTTTCCCAGTTATCTCCACCCCAGTCTTCTTCTTTTCTATGCTGCTTCCTACGCATTAAAAGGCCAGTAAGGATCAACTACTACCAGACTTAAACTCTTCAGTCAAATCCTTCCTTAAGACTCACTTCTTCCGTGATGACCATAAGAAGTGAATCAATCGCAATCATTATTATAATAAACTCAGACCCCATTTTTAACTGAATCACTAAGATGCACTCATACCTAAACCGAGCAACTATGCAATCTTGTTGTAACTCTCAGTCTGTCTCAGTCCATCCTCTCCCTATTGTTTGTTACTCCCTCTTATCATGCCACATCTAAGATTAAACTAGAATCTCTTTGGGGTAGAGACAATGTATGTCCATTTGTACAATAAATTGCCCACCACAGTAGCACAAGCTATAAAAATAATAAATGAGAATTAAAAATCTACCTACAATGGACATTTTAGTGTGGTACCAATATGGGCCACATTCTGGGTCCCTTTACATTTTCGCTTCCCCCAAAAGGTGCAAGGAATGACTTTAGAAATACTTGGTTTTGCATCCATAGTAACATAGGGATTACCATACTACATCAGACCTGTGTTCCGTCTAGTCTTGTATCCTGTCTCAGACAATTGCCAACACCAGAAGCTTCCAAAGAAGTTGCAAGACACTTTGTAATGGGAAGGATTTACCTCCCACATTAGGCTTCTGTGTAATGCCTTAATATTAGAGCTTGACTTAACCCCTGAAACATGACTTTTAATATCTCTTTCAAAGATTTTCTTAGCATAAATTATTATAACCCCAATATTCTTGTTATCCATATAAATGTCTCATTCTATTCATTTGTGGCCTCAGTTACATCCTGGAGCAATGAGTTCTACAGTCTAATGACCTGTTGCTGGAAAGTATTTCTTTTTATTGGTTTTGAATTTGCCATCTTCTAATTTCATTGCATGTCCCCTTGTTCTTGTGCTATGAGACAGGGAGAGCAGAAGCAAGAAACTCTGAGTCTACATACTATAGTAGACCATTTGATATTTTACAAACTTTTATCATGCCCCTTATTCGTCTCCTTTCTAAAAAAAAATTTTAAAAAACAATCCAATCTTTTTATATAAGAGTTTTTTCCAGATTAGGGTGACCAGGCAACAAATGTGAAAAATTGGGACAGGGAGTTGGTGGTAATACAAGCCTATATAAGAAAAAGACCCCAAAATTGGGACTGACTCTAAAAAATCAGGGCATCTGGTCACCCTATTCCAGACCCTTAATAATTTTCCCACCCTTTTTCTGAACCCCTCTAATTTTGCAGTACTGTTTTTTGCAATGGGATGACCAGGACTGCACAGTATTCTAGGTGAGGCTACACCATCGTTTCATAGAAGAACATTATAATATTTTCCTTATTATCCTCCCTCCCATTCCTTATGCAGCCCAACATCTTGTTTGTTGGACTGCAGCTGCACATTGAGGCAAAGTCAAGGGAAAGAAGAGAATTTTAGCAGCATGCTGAAGTATGATAAATGGTGCTGGCATGGATTGATGATGATAAGCTGGAAATATTTCCAAAAAGGAAAGAACAGTTTAGCCACGAGAGCTCAAAAGGGAAAGAAATGCAGCCAGAGGGAGAAGAGAATTACCAAAGTGATGGTGTTTTGGGTAGACTTAATGGGGAAGTAGGGAGATGCAAGTAGATCAGAGAGAAAGAGGCTGCAGGACAAGGAAGGTCCAAGGCACGGACCAGCATTTTCACAAGGAGAGGAAAAGACCAATGTTAAAAATATCTTAAGGGAAGTATTGACAGGATATAGCAAGATCCTGGATATGAGCAAGGCAAATGGAGGGATGAATCAAAGACAGTTAATATAGCAAAAAGAGAGAGATCAATTATTCAGATTGACAGAAGAATGTGGATAAGAGGATGGAGGGATACTCAGGTAACAGTGACGGAAGTCATATGGACAGGTAGATAGATTACTAGAAGTAACCTGAGCTTTGGGGCCAATGTCTGCCCTCATTTACACCCATGCAAATCTCACTGACCAAACTATAAGGAATAAGTATTACCCAAAGGATCAAGAACAAAGTATTTAATTAAACCCTAACCATTGCTTTTCTACCTTGCCATGCTGTAGTACCTGTAGTAAATGACATAATGCTTAAATAGTGCTCCCACCTAACCTCCTCAATCTGTGTTGTGCTCTGAACCTCACTGTATGTGAAAGACATCTTTGATCATGTCTTTCACACAAGCGCAGGTTGTAAGCTTTTTGAGAAAGTGACCATCTTTCTGTTCTGTGTTATACAAATATCTAATAACAATAATTCCACATTAGTTTCAAGCTACATTGTACGGTGTCCCGCTCTTTTTTTGGCATTTAAAGGGTCATTAGATTCCCATTCTATATAGATTTATTCTATATTGTGCTGAGTACTCTGACACTGAGCCAGCAAAGCACTGAAGCATGTGCTTAAAGTTAAGCACCAGTGTGAGTAGTCCCAGTGAATGCAGAAATGCAAAAGCAACCTCCTTACATTAACTGCAGGAGAAAGTGCAACATGCACCTATGTGTTCATGAATGAAACAAACCCAGTGCTTATATGGCCCCCCATCATCATAGCACAGGGGTGGGCAAACTTTTTGGCCCAAGGACCATATTGAGGTCGCAAAATTGTATAAAGGGCAGGGTAGGGAAGGCTGTGCCTCCCCAGACAGCCAGGCCCCACTCCATTCCTGTCTCCTGACTGCTCCCCTCAGAATCCCTGACCCATCCAACCAGGGGCTGGGCAGGGTGGGCCTGTGGGCCGGATGTAGCTCACAGTCCATAGTTTGCCCACCCTGCCATAGCATCTGAGTGCCTCACAATCTTTAATTGTATTTATCCTCAGCATGTCTGTGATGTAGTCAGTGCTATTATCCCCATTTTAAAGCTAGGGAACTGAGGTGCAAAGAGCCTAGATGATTGCGCATAGTCACATGGTCTGTTCTGGAGCAGAGACTTGAACACAGATCTCCCAAACTCTATGCTAGTGCCCTTGGCCACCTTCCACCCCTGTAAGGGATGCTGCTGGGTTAAGTAATTACTTATAGGTAAAAAGAATGGCCTTGTACTTCAGACACAGATAGGTTTCCAGAAGTTCAAAGCTCTGTCTCTGACTGAATGACCTAGAGCACATCATTTAAGTTCTCTTGGTGGCTTAGTATATTTCTGTGTAAATGGAGATGGTGATTGTTTCCTATCTCACAGTAGTGATGCAAAGCTAAATTCATTAATACATGTCAAATGTTTTGAGAAGCTGAGACAAAATGTCTCATAGAAATACAAAGTAATTGTATTATACTGTATTATTTAGCTGAAGAGCTGGGATCTTTATAGAACTGCAGCTCCTGTCTTGGTGGGGTTATAGATTTGTTTAAGATCATAGGGACATTTTAAAGCCTGAAACACATTTTTCACTTATATACTGCAATAGAAACACATGCAAAAACATACTGAATGTACAGTGCCCATAAAGAAAGCATTAAATAAATTAGATTATCTTCGACATGTTTGTACCTGGAATTATATAACTCTATCAGCAACGGATAATGTAACAGTAGATTACATTTATATACACTTTATCCCAACAGATCCTAAAGTGCTGTGCAAATGGATATACAGACTATATAATAGGGATCATTTAACCTACACTGAAATGGAATCAGAAGCTCTGGGCAGAATTTGGTAGTTGTTTAACAGCACACAATAACTACACAACAGTTTATGACAGGTAGTGAAAAATACTATACCCAGCTGAAGTGCTGGGAAGGAGGTGGAATTCAAATGGGCAGAATGTAATTACTTTAATTGCTCTATCCCACAGAGTTAGGTCAACAAAAGGCAGTTTATGTCAACCTAACTCTGTAAGCATCTACACTAAAATGTCGTTCCCACCAATGTAATTCACCCAGGATGCCGACTTAATAACTCCACCTCCTTGAGAGGTATAGTGCTTAGGTCAAGGTAGTTAGGTTGACGCAGTGTCCGAGTAGACACTGTATTACTTACATCAACTTTCAGAAGCCATCCCACAATGGCAGTTAAATTGGTGCAAGTACTACTGGTGAGGATGTGCACCACCAACATAAGCAGCATAGTATGAACATCCAAAAGCAGTTTAAATAATGTGGTGGTTGTACATCAACATCACTTAGGTTGACTTAATTTTGCAGTGTAACTCCTAAGCTGGAGTTTGGCCTGGACACTAGAACTAACATCCCTATGATGCAAGAGGAGCAAGATGCAGGTACAATAGGTATTTTGATCCCTGTCAACTTCTTACTTCACAGTTTTTGTAGAGTGATAACACAATCTGTTACCATGAAAAGAATCACAAAGTCTTAATTGAACACATTAAGGGTTCCACAAGCATAACCCGAGCAAAGATTTCTGTATTGTAGAGAGTGGAAACGTTATTTTTTTATGTCTCCTTCACAACAACACTGAGAAATGAAGTTTTGTTTGAATGGGTTTTCAAGTGCAGTTTTGCATGAGTTGCAAAGAACACAGCCTGAGCAGCAAAGTGCTTGCTATTATTTATGAAGAGACTCCAAGTCTAGGATAGAAGCATCCCAGCACCAGCTGTTGGGAGAACGGGCTTGCCGCAGCAAATAGGAATGCTGTACCTCTCTGCCCCAGGGAATAGATACACATAAGGAAAGAAGGTTTCCCTTAGCAACCAGAGATGGCCTATCCCTGACTGTCATAATGCATGTGTTTAGTTTGAAATCACTCTCCACTTCAGAGAGAAGGATTAGGATGTTTAGAGCATCTTGGTCAAGAAGAATAATTGAACCTCTCTGCAAATTGTCTCCAGCATGATAGTAATCAGCTTACTAGAGCAAGGTTGGTGTAGCAGGAAAAAGGAAGGAAGGAAAAGAAGAGTAAAAAATTCAACCCTAACCCCATACCGCCAGGAGGCCTCTGAAGGACTCTTGTTGCTAGCATAATCAAAACAAAACTAGACAGCAGACATCCTCCACGTGCCCATCAGGCTTCAGACCTCAGCTCTGCATTTTTCATTCATCCATTTGACCCCTCCATCACTCGTTACCCCTGTGTACTGCTCTAACCAAATCTCCTACACCCATCACGCATTGCACTCTTCTCCTCTCCCTTGTTACCTCTGTCGTCACTTTCACCTTTCCCCTCTTCCCTGTGCCAGTCCATGGGTGCACTTGCCACAAATGATGTCTTCATCACCGACACTTTCCATGTATTATTCCCCCCAGATGAACTGTAGCATTATGTCATAATCATAGTGCCTCAAGGTGTACCAGTCTTCTTTCACACTGTTTAGTAAAAACTCTTCCATTTCTAACTGCTTGGACCATATGTTGTTTGTCTCTACTTTAAAATTTCCAAAATCACGGTGGGTGAAATTCAGCTCAGCCCAAGGCCTGCTCATCACTTTAAGCCCTCCAAATAAGGCTTAAATGGATTTTAGTGGTGAATAGCTCCCTGGAAAGGGAATAATTTTACCTATAATGGGGCAGAGCTATTCACTAGGGATCCGATCCTGAGCTAGGATAAACTGTCATCGCTCCATTTATTTAAATTGGGAGATGACAATTTAAACCAGCTGAAGATCTGCCCTGGGTATTCACAATTGTTGTTGTGTGGTGTTGTAGCTGTAAGATGTTATGCCAGGGGTGGGCAAACTTTTTGGCCCGAGGGCCACATCAGGATCGTAAAATTGTATGAAGGGCCTGGTAGGGAAGGCTGTGCCTCCCCAAACAGTCTGGCCTCACACCTTATCCGACCCCCTCCCACTTCCCACCACCTGACTGCCCCCCTCAGAATCCTCTGACCGTCCCCTCTAGAGAGCCCCCCACTGCCTACCCAACCCCCTTGCTCTCTGTCCCCTGACTGTCCTGACCCCTATCCACACCCCCGCCCCCTGACAGATCCCCAGGACTCCCACGCCCTGTCCAACCACCCATTCTCCATCCCCTGACCGCCCCGCCCCAAACCTCCACCCCTTGCAACCGCTCCCAGTCCACTGACTGCCCCCTGTGACTCCCTGCCCCTTATTCAAACCCGTCCCCACCCCGGCCCACCCCCAGCCCTGGCCCCCTTACTGTGCTGCTCAGTCCAGTATGTCTGGCTCCATGTGGAGCCAGACATGCTGTCCCGCAGGAGCTCATAGCCCTGCCCCCACCCCAGAGTGCTGCCCGTGTGGCACGCTAAGGCTCCAGGAGAGATGGGAAGGCGGGAGCGGGGGAAGGGCCAGGGGAGCCACCCCAGCCGGGAGCTCAGGGGCCGGTCAGACAGGCCCATGGGCTGTAGTTTGCCCACCCCTGTGTTACGCTATCAAAAATACTTATTGGAAGATGACTTATTTGTGCTTAGAACCCTTTGCTCTGTTAGCCTTTCAACTATATATGCTTCCATTTGTATGTACTATATTCCTCCTTTCTAATGACGACAGCTTTGCAAGTTTCTGAATCAGGAGTCCACCAGTAACTATATCCCACTATTGTGGGGAACTTTTCTGTCTTATACACTACCTCGGTGAAATGGGCTAGCGAAAGAATCTGAGTCCTCGCTCCCACTTCCTTTACCCAGAGGCCTGCCTGATCTTGAGGGCTCACTTTCCACTCTCCTGTGTGGCAGAGTCCTCATAACCCCAACAAGGCTGGGCCCAGCATTCCTGCAGGGTTTGACCCCCAACCTTGTGGTGGTCACTTAGGGCAGGGGTTAGAGTGTCCCCACTCCAAGGTATTCTCTCTGCACTGGATGCTTCCCTGACCCACTGATCATTACATACAATTCAAAGCAAATACGATTTATTAAACAGCAATCAATGTAAAAAATAAGGAAAAAATGGGAAAAGTTAAAGGAAAACACATCACCCTGCGGCACGAGGACATCACAGCCAGCATCTCTGGAATGTATGTGAAGTTCAGTCTGTTCCTCTCACAGCCCAGGCCGCCTTCTCAGGCCCTGGATGTGCTGCAGGGATGCTGCGGGTTGGACACTTGCTCTGGCGGTGGCCACAGGCTCTCGTGGCAGGACCCTTCTTCCCAGTGTTGCCCCCACCCCATCAGGGTTACAATCCCCCTCTAAGTCTGGCATGCAAGGTGTCTTGGCTGGGGGAATCACCCTGTGCTGGGCCCGCTGCCCAGGGTTCCCTTTGCACTCCCCAGCTGCTCACCGCACCCGGCTCTGGACTGCACCAGCTCCACTCTGCCTCAGCGCTGCTGCTGCTGCTCTGCCTCCAGCTCTCTGGGCTGCTTCTCTAGCCCCTCTGGCTCTGGTTGCTACAACTCTCTTCCCAGCACAGGCCTGCTCTCCGAGCTGCTTCTGTGACTCTGCTCCCAGAGCTGACCTGCTTCCTGGGCTGCTTTTCTGGCCCCTCTGGCTGGCGAGGCTCTGCTCCCCAGTTCAGCTTGGGCCCCTGCTTGTTCCTTAACTCGGCCCCACTCTGCCTGACCCAGGAAATTCCAGCTCACACAGAGGACATGCAGGACCCCCCGGTCTTCTGACTCCCTGATTAGCCTGCCCACTCTGTCAATCAGGCAGACCTGGAGCATTGGGCTCTCCCCATTGTTCCTGGGGACTGTCAATCGCAGGGTCTTGATTTCCCATCAGCCTACCCCCTTTCTTCTGGTACTGGGAGCTAGCCAACCAAAATACCCCCCGCTGAGTTTTAGTAAGGGGACAACATTCCCCTTACAGATAGCTAGATGATATGTCAAACAATAATGATCACTAGCAATTAACAACATCTCTGTGACACAGGCAACTAAACCCCTGTTTTACAGTTGCGGAAATTAGAACAGAGAGATCGAATCACTTGATCAAAGCCATACAGGATCAGTGTTAGAGACAAGATTAGAACCCAGGCGTTCCTCGCTATAACATTTCTCTGTGAGACTGTTTTTTTCTTTCTGAAAATGACAGAAAGGGTCAGCATTTCACTTTAAAAAGTGAATAGAAAATGAACATCGAAAACTGAAACAGAGGAGTTGTTAGTAACAAGCTCATCTGAAGAGTTTTCTTTTAAAGGTTTCCTTATTTGCCCTCAACAACACAGACACCACAGAATCACTTTCAAACAGGCTATTTGAAATAATGAGCAGGTTTTTTAGAGATTGTGTGGGAGACGTTCAATAGCACCTCAGATACTTACGAACAGATTTTAGTGGTGTTCAGGCCTCTAACTGAACAGAGTTGCAGCAACCAGAGCCAGAGGGGCTAGAGAAGCAGCCTAGGGAGCTGGAGGCAGAGCAGCAGCAGCAGTGCTGAGGCAGAGTGGAGCTGGTGCAGTCCAGAGCCGGGTGCAGTGAGCAGCTGAGGAGTGCGAAGGGAACCTTGGGCAGCGGGCCCAGCACAGGGAGATTCCCCTGATTCATTGAAATCAGTGGGTGTTAGATGCCAAATACCTCTGAAAATCTGGCACTCAGAAGCACAAGTCCATAGCTTTCCATAGGACTTGGACTCCTAAATCCCCTAGGTGCCTTTGGAAATCTCCCACTCTGAGTTGCCCTCTCTTTTTATTGGTGAAGGTAGCAGAGGTCGTAAAGCTACCCCAAAGCCAAAACTTAACACTTTCTCCAGCATGAAGGTCTTTCATTTTCATATGTAAATGAAGTAAGTCCTAAAAGGAGCCTTGTAATACCTGAAACACTGAAATAAGCCTGGGGTGAGCTTTCAACTCATTAATCTATCAAAAGACAAATTTCACAGTCCTACTGTGCACTTTAATCATTTGTTTCCAAGCTGTCCAAAAATGGCGACATTTCCAATACACAGAAAGGATGGCACGTTACACTTAGGCCTATCTTAATGTGTTAAAAAATAAGGTGACTACTGATAATCCAACCCACTTGGTGAAAAATACTTGAAAAAATCCTTAAGAACCAGGGAAAACTTCACAGACATTGCTGTATGCAGAAGACAGCACAGCTGCCCTCATTGTTGCAATTAATATATCCCAAGACTTCAGAACAACTATTTTGTTGATGTCTGGTGAATAGACAAGCGCTAGAGCATTCTTCCATACACTGTATGTAGGATAAATGAGTGGCTCTGGAATAAATACAGTCACTTAAGGGGCACCACTGTAGCCATAAAACCATGAGCTGAATGGCAGAAGAGACAGAAGATGAGAGTCAACCATGTGTTTATTTTGGGGTAATCTATTCTGGCAAGTTTAGCCTGTGCTATGATTCACTGGAGTGAAATTCACCTCTGTGCAGAGGGCTAAACACCAGTCTAATGCACCATTAAGTCCCACTTTAGTCCAATTTTAGGACTTAAGTTGTGGATAGGCCTTTTGCACACGAAGGTAATTTCTGATCTGGCTCTGTACCAGTGAGCTGTGGAAATGAAATTCATCCCCTTCAAACCTTGGTTCAATACAGTGTTGCCACACAATCCTCCACTGGCCACACAGGATGCTGTGCCAACCTTGAATATCAGCCACAGCCCTTCTGCACTATTTGTTGGGGTGCTAGAACTACTGGAACCATATAAATGGTTATCCTGTTGTTCTTCCTTTGGTTGGCCTCCATCTAAGTCATCCACATCAGCTTATATGAGGATGGCCTGGAGATCCTTTCCGTGGTGAATATAGGGTATCCATGTACCCCTGTGTGGTTGCTTCACCAATGGTGCCCTGTCCAGCTTCAGTGCAGAATTAAATAGTGCAGAGGCCCTGGTACTGGATGTTCACACAACAGCAGTGGGGTGTATTTCACACTATATAAAGATTACTCAATAATGGGAGTTAGTCTGGATAAAAGCTGAGTCACTCAGGATTTGACTCACTTGGACCTATGACCCGACCGCACCTTTCAGGATCAGGCAACTGAGTAAGAAGGTTAGGATTTGGCCCATTGACATGATGGAAGTTGCCAATGCTCAGGATTTTTTTGCATCGGGAAGCAGCGATGCCAGCCCAGCACAGGGGAAGCAGAGACACCAGCCCCAGCCTGGCATGGGGGGGGGGCAAGAAAGACTTGGGTGAGCAACAAAGGCAGCCCTACGTGTGTGGAGGGAGAGGGGCTTGGGCACAGAGAGTGGGAGAGGAAAGGCTTGGGCTAACCCCACGCTGTATTCCATTTTCCCTTTGGGAAATATGGTCACCCTAGTATGATATAAACTCAGCTATGGAAGTACAAACTCCCAGCTCACTGACGGCTCCAAGAGCCAGTGGAGACCATTGTAGACACCAGAATTGGACACAATATCCCAGTAGCAATCACACCAGTGCCAAATACAGAGGTAATATAAATACACCCAAGAATCAATGTCTGTGGACTCCATTAGAGACAGTGATGATTCCCCATTCACAATTACATTTTGAGACCTATCAGTTAGCCAGTTTTTAATCACTTTAATGTGTGCCAGGATGAATTAGTACAGTTCTAGTTTCTTAATCAAAATATTGTATGATATCAGGTGAAATAAGTCAGCCTTCCAGAAGTCTAAGTATACTACATCAACACTATTACCTTTATCAAACAAACTTGTAATATCATCCAAAAAAAGATATCGTTAGTTTGACAAGATCTATTTTCCATAAACTCATGATGATTGCCATTAATTACATTACCCTCTTTAATTCTTTATGAATTGAGTCCTATATCGGCCATTCATTATTTTGCCAAGGACTGATGTCAGACTAATTAGTTTGTAATTATTTGGTTATCCCATTTACCTTTTTAAAATATTGGCACAACATTAACTTTCTTCCAGACCTCTGGATCTCCCCCAGTATTCCAAGATTTATTGAAAATCAATATTAATGGGCCATAGAGCTTCTTGGCCAGCTCTTCTAAAACTCTTGGATGCAAAAGTTATTTGGATGTGCCGATTTTAAAATGTCTAACATTAGCAGCTGCTGTTTAATGTCCTCCTGCACTACCATTGGAATGGAACTCAGCTTTCTGTGTCCCAGTTTCCCCATCTGTAAAAATGGGAAAATGATACTTACCTCCTTTGTAAAGTGTTTTGAGATATATGGCTGAAAAGTGCTATATAAGAGTTAGACAATATTATTCTTTTGTTCTGTATTATTGGAATACTTCAGAAATTATTGGATATTCACATTGAAAGAAAAATACTTCTAAGTTGTCAGACATAGTCTACCTCCTTCATTCTAAACTGAGTGTCATACAAACTATTTTCCATAACCTTCTTATTTGTGTTACCTAAAATTAATATAACATTAAACCCCTCACTACTGCATTTTTGTACAGTGATTATAAATCAGAGATGGGCAAACTACAGCCGGGGGCCGCATCTGGCCCGCAGGAACATCCTGTCCGGCCCTTGAGCTCCTGGCTGGGGAGGTTAGCCCCTCCTCTGCTGTCCCGCCCACCCCCCAGCCTCAGCTTGCCATGGTGTTAGCGCTCAGGGTGACAGGGCTGCAATCTCCTGCTAGGCAGCATGGCTGCAAGAGCTGCCGGCCTGCTCCGGAGCTCTAGACTGTGGCAGTGTGGCTGGCTTTGGCCAAGCGGCACAGCTGCCAGTCCTGGTGCTCTGAGCAGCACGGTAAGGGGCTGGGGAGCGGGAGTGTTGGACAAGGAGTAGGGAGTCCTGGGGGATAGTCAGGGGATGGAGAAGAGGGAGCAGTTGGTAGGGGGTTGGGTCCCAGGGGGGCCTGTCAGGGGCAGGGGTGTGGATAGGGGTCAAGGAAGTCATGTGATAGAGAGGGGGGGCTGGATAGGGTCTGTGGTCCTGGGGGCATAGTTGGGGTGGGGGGGTCCTGGGAGGTGACGGTCAGGGGACAAGGGACGGGGGAGGTGGGTTTGGATGGGTTGGGGGTTCTGATGGGGGCAGTCAGGGGGTCGGAAGTGGGAGGGGAAAGATAAGGGGTGGGGGCCAGGATGTTTGGGACGTCACAGCCTTCCCTACCCAGCCCTCCATACAGTTTCAGAACCTCGATGTGGCCCAAAAAGTTTGCCCATCCCGTTATAAATGGATGCTCCATTGAAATCAATGGATTCTCGGGATTAGCCAAGTGTAACAAATAGTGAAGCTGTTAATGTTTGTAAGAGGGATACACATCATCTGTATTATCAGACACCATCAAGGGATGAGATCTTATTAAACTGCAAGAATGCAAAGTATGTCTAATTCTGCAAAAATAATAATCAAATAAAAAAAAATGAGTAATCATGTGAGGCTGTTTTTCTCCACTGTTTGGGAATCCAGTACATTTCAGCTGCTGGCGCTACATGGCATATTTTTAGCAATATTTTGTAATTATAACTTATGTAAACATGATGATAACATTCCCAACAATCATTAAAAGCACATTTTCATTAGTGCTTTCTCTAAATAAGTCTTGCTATTTAAATAATTTCCCTAATGCCAAGCTAAATTAAGTGGGAGGATATTACAGGAAATTATGGAACAAAAATGAAGATGGCTAGGACACACAGGGAGGACAGAACTGAATAACATAACAAGACAGGCATTGGATTGGAATCCCAAGGACAAGAGGCAATAGGGTAGATGAAAGAGAACTTGTAAACACATCACAGGAGCAGAACTGAAAGCTATCAAAATGACGTGGGAAGAAGCTAAGGCTGCAGCAAGATGTAAGGCAGCGGTGAAAGGCCTCTGTTTCACATGGAATTAAGAGGGGTAAGTCAAGTCATGTCATAAATGCCTTGCAAAAAACATTTTCCAAATGCATGTAAAAAGTGTTATGTAGAAGGAGTGCCTGATTCAGGGTCTCATCCCGCAAGCCTTACTCATATGAGTATTCCTCAATCATGCAACCAGTAACACTGGAGTCAATAGAGAGTTGTACATTTATTTCAGTGGAAGCAGGACTGG
Organism: Dermatemys mawii; assembly: GCA_007922305.1. Taxonomy (NCBI): domain Eukaryota; kingdom Metazoa; phylum Chordata; order Testudines; family Dermatemydidae; genus Dermatemys; species Dermatemys mawii. The sequence goes on along the minus strand of ML677401.1, from coordinate 7,215,559 downwards.
GCCCAATATCAGGAAATGCTTCTTGGCAGTAAGCTGCTTTAAGCTATCACCACCGGGATCATCACTTCCTTGGGATCACAAACAGGTTGGGGGAGAGAGGGGTTGCAATTGCACTTTCTTTCTTTATGGCTAGATGGGAAGGTGGGAGCGTCTCAAAACTTTTTTCTGTTGTTACAAGGAATCATGGTATGCATTAATTTGTGAAAACAGCTCCCATGGGAAGAAAGACCCATCTGGTAAGAAATTAAATACAAGGCTAGATAAACAGTAGTAAATATGGTGTTGTCGTAGAGAACAATCCTGCGTTGCTAGGACAATGGTCTCAGTAGACATCTTTAAGGGTTTTGTTGTCTTCAATTGCTCTGCTTCAACATGGGCTGGAACATTTAACAGATTATATGAAAGTGATTTTTCCTTCCTCTCGATTATTTTTAAAGACTTGAACAGAGAGCATGCGCCAGGTCTTGCCGTCCTTATTTAGGCAACTCTGCCACTGAATTCAGTGGAGCTTTGCCTGAGTAGGCAATAATCCTTGACTCAGGGCCCCACAATCAGCAAGTGAGTTACAACTTCTCACCAATACTGTGTATCATCATGAACTCTACCCCACAGTTCCTATGCAGAGAACTCCTACTGCAGTCAATGGAAACTTTGCCTGAATTAGGACTGTGAAGCTGGTAATTATACTGGTTATTAACTGAAATAATTGGATCTGGATTCTCTAATCTGTTCCAACAGTTCTATGGCCATTATCAGTTTATTTAAGTGGAGTTAACACCAGTTGACAAGTGGTGCCACATAATGGAGAAACAATCCCTTAATATTTTATCCAGAGATAAAGCCTGTTTCTTGTTATGATTTGTGGTTTCTACTTCAAGCCATGTTTGTTAAATGTATTATCTGCATCATTAGCAACATTTATATCCTAAAATTATATAAAGACCAGGTATGATTCAGTTAGCTATTCACTATATTCTGTAAATTTTACAAGAACACTTCTTGTACACAACATCTCATGAATACACAAAGACCATGTGAACATATGTGATCAACGTGTGAAAATATATATATATATATATATATATATATATGTGTAAATATATATATATATATATATATATATATAATTCTAATTAGACCTTGATCCATGCCTGTAACACTTATAATATAGGCCAATGAATATTATAAATACCAATACCTATTATAAAACAATTTATATGATTAATGTTAAATTTAAAAGAACTTTGTCAGGTTGATTTTTTTTATTCCCTATGTTATTAATAACCCCTATAACTGTTAAAAATTTAAAATTTCAGTTTATGATTGTTGCTTTTTAATGTTTGCACTGGGCTAGACTTTGAAAATAGACTCATTAATTTCAAACTTGTTTTGAGTCAGTTTCACTTTGGAGTTCTCACAGACTGGGCCAATGCTGAAACCTTTGGTTTGCAAATGAGAAATAGTTTGCATCCAAACAAAACATCTGATTTTCACTGAATTAAAAAAAAAGTGCTTATTTAAATTAGTGTTTTTAAAGATCTTCCCCAACAAACCTTATATGTTTGCCTAAGTGAACATATAATTTAAGCAAATTAAATTCTTATATCCATGCTTACATTTGTTCACAGACTGATGTTTTATATAAGGTTTTAGGGTTACCATACATCTCTATTTTCCTGGACATGTCTGGCCTTTTGGCTCATAAATCACCATCCAGGAGGAATTTTTAATATCTAAAAATGTCCAGGAAAATACAGATGTTTGGTAACCCTAGCACATGGCCACACAAATGCACGGCCGCACATACAAGTACGCACACCCCCACACAGGTCCCTGCATATCCGACACAGCCGCACACGCACGCACGTTGGCCTTGTGTCACGTACCTGTGACTCCCCCGTGGGGCAGCCAGCACGTGGGAGCAGCACCGCAGGGAGCCCCTGTGCCAGGGGCCCCCGCTCATGTCCCGCTGCGGCTGCTTGCCAAGAGCTGCCCATGCCTGGAGACTGCCGTGGAGGCACCTCAAAGCTCGCCAGGGCCCGGCTGGACATGGGAAGATGTGAGTGGGGTGCGCCTGCACTGGTGAGTGGCTCCGGCCTTTCCTCTTTGTGCGTGGGCTTTGAGGTGCATGGGGGCAGAGCCCAGCCCTGGGCACCCATGGGAGATGAGGGGCTGGGGATGGTCCCAGGGTGGGTGCAGGAAACTCGCCTGCCTGGGCCCGGTTGGAGCACCCCGGGGGGCCAGCCTGGGGGTTGCAGGGCCCTCTGCTTAGGTGCGGGTGGGGGCTCCATCTTGGGCTGTGTTTTGACCCAGGTTGGTGGATACAAGGGGTGTCGTTCCCAGCAAAGGGGAGACGGACCTATCGAGCCTGGCTGCATCTGCGGGGGGTGGCACTCCCTGGTCTAGCTGGGTGGGAGGGGGTCATGGCACCATGCTGGGTGTGTGGGAGTTGGTCTGGGGGTGCCCCTTAGCCTGGCTTCGGGGGAGGTCATGGTACCATGGCAGGTGTGCCAGAGCAGGGGTGGGGAGGTGATGACCCTTGGCCTGGCTTGGGTGGGTCGGGGAGCCATGAAGGGAGAGGGAGCAGCGAGGTGGTGCCCCTTGGCCTGGCGTGGGGGAGGTCAGGGCACTGTAAGGGATGTGCCGGTGGTGTGGTGGTGCCTCTTGGCCCAGCTTGGAGGGGTTGGGGCACCATATCGGGTGTGCTGGTGGTGCCCCGAGGCCTGACTTGGTGGAGTTGGGGCACGGTAAGTGGTGTGGCGGTGCCCCTTGGCTTGGCTTGGTGGGATCAGGGCACCATAAGAGGTGTGCCGGTGATGCCCCTTGGCCCATAAGTGGTGTGCCGGACCAGTGTTGGAGGTGGAGCCGTGAGCACCTGCCACCTCTAACATTGTCACAGAGACATACAATACAACCGCTCAAATTTTACCTTACAATATGGCATACAGAGATTAGTCCATGCAGCAGCTCACTAAAATCTAACCACTAAACACATCTAATACCTACTTGAACAATACCAATATACGGCACCTCCACCAGCAGCAGCACAGAAGTAAGGGTGGCATGGTACCCCCGTCTCTCCAGCTCCCCCTCTTCCTAGCAGTGTCTTCCATTTGGGAGCTTGAAATACGGTAACCCTAATATAAAGTATAAGTGCCAGATCTTTCATTTACGTTTTAACAAATCATTAGATCAATATCTATCACCAAGCTAATCGTGATCCACAAATCACTGGCCAGATGTTTGTTATCTTGGGAATTCGACAATTTAATACAATGTCCGATATGAGAAGTGTCAAGAGATTCACAGCTCCGAGGAACGATGTAGGGAATAACATGCAGTAGGTTCAGGTTTTGTCCAGCCCTTGCTTCTGAGATTCTTAGAGCGCAGCATTGTATGATCAATGGTTGATTTCTGTTTGGATAAATATCACCACCAATCTACATAAAGGAAAGTTCTGGTTGACCAATTGTTGTGGGAAATAATGTTACTGCTTTGGGTACTCATGGCATTCACAGTTAACTAAAGGCCCCAACTTAGAAAAGGGTACTTAAGTATACATTTAAAATTAAGCATTTATAAGTGCTTTTCTTAATCAGAGCATACGTCTCTGTATTTGTCATGGCACTGACTTCCACAAGAAAAATCATGACTTGTCAATTTTTTTTGTAGAAGCCAGGGGCTTTCTCACCCCAGACAGCTCTTGACTGAGCAAAACTCCATTAATTGTTACTAATTTGGTTTTCCACTGTAGTGAAGGTTCAGATTTCAATGGTTTTAAACTATCAGTTAAATGTTAAGCCTGGGATATTTAAAGAGCCCTAAAGGAATTAGGTATCCAACTCTCATTCAAAGTCAAGGGGACTTTCATTGGCTGAGGAACAGATTTTAAAGGCATTTAGACACCTAAAGATGCAGAGTGGTTCTAGATACCACTAGATTTAAAAATCTGGCTCTGAGTTCTTAACTTCCTTAGGTGTTTTTGAAAATCTTATCCTGAGCATTTTAGTGTAAAATAAAAGATTTTTACTTGACATTTTGTATAATTTTTTCATGACTATTAAGTATTAATTAAAATATGGTGAGCCATATGGTGACTTTTCCCTTTTTTTAACAAGCATTATGACTTTTGCGTTATTTTTACCATGATTTTTTTTTGCCACAACAACCAGCCTTAGTGGGAACATCAGAGCACAGAGACATCACTGCTTCAAACAACAGTGCTGCTACATACAGAGACCAAAACGGGGAAACAACAGCACCTGTCTATAAACAGAACCACTTGAAATAAAAAACTTCCCAAAACAAATCTCTCTCTTACATTCACATGAAGAGCAGAAGGTGAGTACAACATGTATTGCAGCACTCACCTTTTCCTTTGCTGCAAAGAGCCCTGCCTTTATTTTTAGTTAAAAATTGCATAGTACAGTAATGCTATCCCTTCCCCCACCCTTTATGCCTTTTTACAACCACAGTGACTGAGCAATAAATATCATGCATTGGTTTTGGGTTACGAACAGATGGAGAGAGAAACAGCTTTGCTGCTACTACTACTTCTGATGAAATGAGTACTTGCAAAGAGGAAGAACAGTGACAGAGTTTAAAGTGGTAGAGATGGAGAGAGAGAAAGAGCGAGAGCGTTTGTGTGTGTGTGTGTGTTTGTTTGTTTTATATTTTGCCTTTGCACTAAAACACATTTAGAGAACAGCTCCCTAGCAAAAAACTACTACCATCCATCTATCTTTGCATGCATCTTTATCTCCCTCAGTCTCTCCATTGCACACTACTGACTGCTGCTTTATCGGCCTTCTTGTGGGCTGGTGCCAAATGTTTAAGCTCCTAACCTGGAGAAGAAGATAAAAGCTGAAACAACTTGGATCCTGCTGATTTGCCAGATCTGGCCAACTTCTGGCACCAACGCTCAAGTTGTACCATCAAAATAGGGAACAAATCTACCCACTCCTGCTGCACCAAAAAATCTGTATCACAACATACCCCTATGCGTGAGTGCCACAGAAACCCAGATCTGGCACATGGATCCCACTAGATTAGTTCAGTTTTTGGACCTCACCCCCCAAATGCCATGCTATGACTAGAGAACAAATATAGACTCTTCAAGTGCACCAAAAATTCATGACTCTGAAACCCTGGCATATGAGTGCTATAAAAACCCAAATCTGACAAATGGATGCAAATGGATCTTAGCAGAATTTAGGGTTTGGGGCCAAAATTGTGATCTAAATAGAAAATAAATGTAGCTGCTCCTACTCCACAGGAAAAACCTGGATCCTGATGTATTCTGGCCTAATTGCATTGGAAATATGCATATCTGTTAGCTGGATCCAGCCAATTTTTAACCCCAATCTCCAACATACTTTCAAATTGACAAAAAATGTATCAACTTTCTATGCACCAAAAAAATCCAGACCAATGGCAAGTTTGCACAGCAACACTGCAAAAAGATTGTTCCTGGCATCTGGATCCCTACTCCATCCAGCTAGTTTATATCCTATTCCCTAAAATTCCACCAGTTAGAGACAGAGTGCAGCTGCTACAGTTCCACTGCAAAAAATACAGATCCCAACACTTCTCTGCTCAATATAATTTCAAGTACATACATCTAGCACGTGGACTTGGGTCCTGAAAGGTTTAGTCCATTTTTTCACCTAAATTCCCCAATATTTCCTTCTTGATTTAGAGCAAGTGTAGCTAACTTTTTCCATCAGAGATACTTATATCCAGTGCATTGTATGTCAAGAGAAGCTATAATAACCTAAATCTTTTATCCTGAGCTTTATAGATACAGCCAAATTCCACACTATACCACTGAAAAGTCAAACTGGGTTAGCAGGTGTTGACGATGACTTTAGAAGTGGTTTAAACTCATCAACCCTTGACTCATCAACTCTAATCCTAGAGTTATAATAGAAAAATCAGATCTAAACATACAAATTTTTTCTATTAAAATACACAAGTTCTAAAAGCATTTTCTGGTAGTTAGACTAATGTCACTAATCAAAAATTAACTAAACTAAATTAACTAAAATCTTGACTGAGATTTTCAAAGCAGCCTAGGAGATTTAAACAAAAATCTTTGTTAATTTTTAAACACCTTTTAATAGAAAATATGTGTCTAAATCTCTTAGATTCCTCTGAAAATCTTAGCATATTGGGTACAAGTTTATCTGATGTACCAGGATTCTACCTTTGCTATCTATCTAAGGTAAAATTATGGAGGTCTAGGTGAAAAAATGGGCTAAACCTTGCTGGATCCAGGTCTATATTTGGATTTGTCAAGAGCTTGTGTGCTCAAGGACCAGATTTGTACAGTGAGTTGGGCGCTACTTGGTCATTGTGGACAGTTCTCTGAAAACATCTGCTCTATGTACAGCAGCAGACAAAAAAGTGAACAGAATGTTAGGCACCATTAGGAAAGGGATAAATAAGACAGAAAATATAATAATGCCTCTATATAAATCCATGGTATGCCCACATCTTGAATAATGTGTGCAAGCCTGGTCACCCCACCTCAAAAAAGATATAATAGAATTGGAAAAGATACACAGAAGGGCAACAAAAATGATTAGGGGTATGGAATAGCTTCCATATGAGGCGAGATTAAAAAGACTGGGACTGTTCAGCTTGGAAAAGAGACAACTAAGGTGGGATATGATAGAGGTCTATAGAATTGTGACTGCTGAAGATGAATAGGGAAGTGTTATTTACCCCTTCACATAACACAAGAACTCAATGAGATTAATAGGCAGAAGGTTTTTAAAAAAACAAAAAGAAGTGCGGCGGAACTTGTTGTTGATAGGCAGAAGGTTTTTAAAAAAACAAAAAGAAGTACGGCGGAACTTGTTGCCAGGGAATGTTGTGAAGGCCAAATCTCTATCAGGGTTAAAAAAAAAAGAATTAGATAATTTCATGGAGGATGTGTCCATCAATGGCTATTAGCCAAGATGCTCAGGGATGAAAACCCATTGTATAGGTATCCTAAACCTCTAACTCTCAGAAGCTGGGACTGGACAACAGGGGATGGATCACTTGATAATTGCCCTGATCTGTCATTGGCCACTGTCAGAAAACAGGATACTGGGATAAATGGATCATTAATCTGACCCAGTATGACCATTCTTATTTTCTGTATTTTTATTATAGAATTTAGAAATTTGTGGCCAAAACATTGCTAGCTTCTGCCTGATACCTTTGTTGTGTTTTTTCTGAGCCAGTTTGCCAGACGGCCTGGATTTATTTTTTTCATAGCTGTTGTTACCTTTTTGTTTCTTGAGACAGTGGAATTTGAGATATTGGGTTTAAAAATTGGCAGGATTCAGATGTCCGACACATTAGTTTCAGATTTTTCCTGTGGAATAAGAGTGATTACACTGGTTTTCCATTCAAAGTGCACAGTTTGGGGCTTGGGACCAAAATTGACAGGCTGCAGCTGCATCAATATGCTGGATGGTGCTTTTGCATTACTCCTGCATTGGGATATTGAATTACTTTGTTTCTGATGCAGCAAGAGTGAGCTGCGTTGTTCCTTATTCAGGCTATGGTATTTGGGCTGAGGTCCAAACCTTGGGTGGCTCTGGCAGGAACCAGGCGCCAGATTCGGGTTTTTGTGACGATCCCGCTTCGGGATGCACCAGGATCTAGAATTCTGCAGCGCAACGGGAGCAGCTTGGTCCTCTCATTCTAGGCTTCAGACTAACATTTCGGGACTAAAATGTGCTTGGATCCAGCAGAAGCCTGGAGCCAGTTCCAGGTTTTTGCGATGCTCCTGCTCCAGGATACTCCGGGGGCCCCGGATATTTTCTGGTGCAGTAGAAGCCGGTAGAGTTACTCGCTATTTTGATGCAGTCGTGTGGGAGCCTGGGGCCAAAGAACGCCAGGACTCGGCGGGATCCCTCGGGATCCCCCCGGATCCAGCTTTTCCCTCTCGCCCTGGGTTTGCAGACAGAACGCTGGCGCTTCCCGGGCCGCGCGCGCGCGGCTCTTGAGAACGTTCCCCGGATGCCGCGCGCTCCCCGCTCCGCAGGGGGAGGGGAGGGAGGTTGTGGCTCACTCCAGGAGGAGGACGCGCGGGAGGGGACGCTTTGGACGGGGAGAGAAATGAAAGAGCCAAGCAGAAAGCCAGAAAGAGTTCGGCTGAAGAGGAGAGGAGCGTCGTAGAGGCTCCAGCGGGCGCAAGAGTTTGCATTCCCTCCTCCTCGTGCTCGCCGGGCTCCTGGTTTGCATTGCAAGCTCCCTGCTCTCCTTGTGCCTCCGTCCTGCCCGCCTCCCCTCTCAGCACCCCAAGAGGGAACAGCTCCTTTGCAGTTTGCAGCACTGCATGAAAAAGGAAGCGGTGCTGGTCACGGGGCTGTTGAAAGCAACAAAGCAGCAGCTCCCAGCACAAACTGAGCCCTTTCCAAAAACAATCATTCAATCTTGACTCCCTCCCCCCTTTTTCCCTCTTTTTTCTTTTGCAAGTGCACAGTAAAGAAAAAAAAAACCTTCCACAACGTGTCGGCCTTAGAGGGACCCGAACCAGGCGAAGCAGAATGTACCAAGGACACATGCAGGTAAGAGGTTGCTAGTAGGCTACTATTTGGGAAGCACGGGTAGTTGGTTCTGCAGAAAGGTGATTCTGTTAAGTTTCTGTGGGAGTGTGTAAGAGAGGAAGGGGGTTCTGCCTTCACACAGTGCAACAGGTGAATTGGTGCAATGTGATCGTGGCAGTCAACGTTGAGGGGAAAACCTCGACAGGGGTTAGCTAAAATAAAGGAGGGATGAGAAATCTCCAACTTTATAACTAGGTGAAGTTTGATGTTTGTTCATTTATTTCGCTCAAATATTTATGTTAATTTATGATCATTCAGATAGGCTCAAGGGATCATTTCAGGGCAAACGTTCGTGGTGTGTTTTTAACTGACACGCGCCTCTCGCTACCCTCTTGATGCATCCCTCCCTGTATGTCATGTGAAGGGCAAACAATAAGGGGAGAGGCAGAGTACATGCTTTGCAAACTCTGCATATATTTCATTCCACACTAAAGCCATGCATTGCTTTCCTCTTCGTGCAGAGACGTGTTGTGTTCAGAAGGGTCGGTTTCCGTCCCCCCTCATATTATGGGATGGGGATTCATCTTGCTAAGTACCAGGATGACTCTGTAGGGTGGAATTTCAAACACATGTCTAAGCGACTTCAACATTTTGGGTAGAAATCTTGGCTTCTGGAGCTATCGCTCTACATCACTGAAGATGCCTCTCCCCGCTGCTAACTCAGTAATGCTTTGGACGTGATTACTGTAACCTTGACTCTCACTCCTTCACGTGGCTTTTCCTTAAAAAGCCAGCTCTAAGCTGGAGAATAGGAGGAAATAGTAAAGCACCATAGACGTTGACACTGACCTCAGCTGTTTCTTTGCATTGGGACCCATTCCAGCTTCTTGTTCATTGAGTTTAACGATCAAATACATTGATTAGTTACAGTGGCACCCGTCTGGCATGTAGCATGAGATGTCAAGGATGTTTACATAGCAACTGCAGTACTAGTAAGTACTGTTTTGTAAGGTTGTGAATGCAGGGTTTCAAGACATGCAGAACAGTTACTACAGACTTAAGTCAATGTCAAACTTTGTATGACATAGAACAGTGGTTCTCAAACTTTTTTACTGGTGACCCCTTTCACACAGCTAGCCCCTGAGTGTGACCCCCCTTTACCTTAAAACCCCTTTTTAATATATTTAACACCATTATAAATGCTGGGGGAAAAGCAGGGTTTGAGGAGGAAGGTGACAGCTCGCAACCCCCCACATAATAACCTCACGATCCCCTGAGGGGTCCCGACCCCCAGTTTGAGAACCCCTGACATAGAAGTTAAATAACTACCCTGATTCAGCACCCTCTGCTTTCCAAAATTGAATGTAGACCAGTTGCTGCCTTCCACTTAATTGTATTACTTAATCTCTGCAAATGATAACTGTAGTGTCATACTATTATTTGTGATTAAAGAATAAATAGATTTTAAGAAGAAAAGTAATTAGTAGAGATAAACATACTGCTACTTATTTAGGTTAGGTGTAGGTTAAAGTGTGTATTGTTTTACAGTAACACAAAAATAGTTGTATAAATAATATGACTGACTTTGGATAGTGGGCAATATATATTTGTATCCGTATACAAAGTAGAGTTGTGTTGTGAAGAATAAATTGTAAACTTTGAATAAATATATTACAAATGTTAAAAGGGAAATGTGAGGGTGTACTGTTATTCTTGGCAGTTTCAGTATATACGTGAGTCAAAACAAGACAGTTTAACAAATACCATTTTAAAAAACAATTCAGCCCTAGGGTTATAATAGAAAAATCAAATCTAAACATACAACAATTTTCTGTTAAAATACACAACTTCTAAAGGCATTTTTCTGGTAGTTAGACTAATGTCATTAATGAAAAATTCACCAAACTCTAACCAACTTCACTTACAAACCTTACTGAATTAAAAATGCTATTCAGTATATTTGTCAACTGTAGCAAACAAATAAACAGCTTGTCCAGTTAAGCTCTTTAATCTGTAATGGGCTGATCTCCTATAAAGTTTATTTAAACCACCTTGGAAGGCAAACTACCAAAGTTTTATGCAACTACAGTATCCACCCAGGTGCCAACAAAAAATACAGAAGCATCATAGGCACTCAAGCCCTTTTGGTTCTACGTTGTTCTTCTACAAAGTGAACTTGTCAGTGAAATATGATAAAGAGTTCTGCAAACTTTGGGGAAAGCTATGACAATTGGAAATGCTTACATCTCTGTCACTGGTTCATCATCTACAAATTATGTGGTGTACAAAACTGTTTAAAAATAGGCACCTAAATAAAACCAGGCAATTTTTAAGAGTTCCTGAGCACTCATAGCTTCCATTGGCTTAAAGGGAAGCATACACCTAAGCGTTTTGTTGATCTGGGGCCTAAATATGGGTTCAAGTAGCTAATTTTAGGCAACTATATTTGAAAATATTGGCCATTCTGTACAACCCCTGGTCCTGCACTCCTTACTCAGACAAAACTCCCACTGAAGTCACGGACGGTAGAAGAATGCAGGATTACGTCCACTCTTCTGCATAAACTCCAGCATGCTAATATTCATTTTCCTTTTTCCCCTAGGTCATTCCCTTCTACATACAACTAGAATTTACAGAAAAATTTCCCAAGTCCAATTACTTTAATATGAATGTTTACAAATGCAGCATTTTATTAATCAATTGTTGTGATTCAGTTATTTTCTTGGAAGACTTTTGCTAGCTGAAAACATTTAGACATAAACATCATTAATTCTATTGTAGTATTATATAGATTGAGAATTTACCCATTTTGCATATTCACACGGAGCCCCAACCCATAAGCTCCCTCTGAATGCAATAAACACTGTAAGACTAGCTTAAATAGGTCGTGATTCAGGAAAGCACTTAAGCACATGCTGAATTTTAAGCATGTGCTCATGCCCTACTTAGATCAAGCACATACTTAAGTGATTTGCTAAATCAGAGCCATAACATATTAGTGTCTACTTTTTGAATTATTACTTTATAGTACATACCGTGTTTGAAATGTTACAAGGAATTCCAGAAAATGACTGTTTTTAAAAAGTTCTTTTTCTCCTTGTAGGTCTTACGTTTAGATTCCTCTCTCATTGTTTTTAGAACTTATCCCTCAAATAACAAGCTGCATATGTGTTCTCTTAGTGCTCACATGCACAGCTTTGTGTGTGGGTAAAATAAGTAAGCCGCAGGGCCACTTCAGCGTTGGTATATTCAAATGCAGTTCCAGTCTAACCAGTGATTGCATCAGGGCTGAATTTTCCCACTACTGTTTTTTCTTAATTTTATGCCACTTCATTTATTTGTTCAACAAATAAATATTAGGGAACTCCTAAAGAAATTGTGATAGGAAATGTAGTTTTGAAAGAAAGGCATATTATAGATGTAATCCACTTTCCACTGTTACATCACATTTTTAGGGCAGAATTCTATGTTACCTGTGCACCCCAAACCAAAGGGTCAGAGGAAAGCAGAACTGAACCTTTCAAGGCAGTCAGAAAGACACACAGGGACAATACTTAGAGAAGTGCATGACCTAGCTCCTTCAAAGCCATTTCACTATAATTTAAATAAGCAAACACATCTTAGTATTATTTAAGCAACTTTTAAGGCCCATATTATTTACCAGATTAAACCACTCCTTTTCAATAGTGCGCTGTCCACAATTTAAAAGGTATTGACATATTTTCTATGACATATTAGCTACCCTTCTGAGGCCTGATACTTTGATGGGGACTTCTGCAGGAGTAAGAGAACTTCAGGATGACCCATGGACCATTAACTTAGGGCCCCAATCCTTCAAATATTTACACAAGTGCGTAATTTTACTCACTTGAGTAGAGTTAAAACCATGCATAGGTGGTTGCAGGATCAAGGCCTTAGTCACCTTCAAAAATAATTTTAACAACGAACTTAAAATCTTTTGCAAAGCTTTTAGATTTTATCGGACGCTGTGTCTACCACTGCTCTTGGTGCAGACCTCTCTCTGAGCTTCATGGGAGTCCCAGGCATGGAGTGAGGGTAAATTATGGCTGTGCGGTAGGATTTTTAACAGCGTGCTGTATTGGCTTAACTCAGCTCCATCGGAAGAAGTCCCACATCAGTGGGAGTGGAGTTAGGCCAGTGTGAATGGTTTTGAAAATCCCACCATACTGACTCATCTTTGCATAAAATATATTTTTGAACAAAAGGAGCTATTTTGCAGACTGTTGGCATGGTATTTCATGTGTGTAGCTGAGTGGCTCTGTTGTGTTTGGAGGTGCCGTATGTCAGTTAAAGCAGAGATCCTGACCACTTGTTGTTATTAATGTTCCCCTGGCAATTTTCCAAGAACAGGGTATTAGCTCTGATGTTCTGGCCAAATTCCAAATCAGATAATTAAATTCAGTCTTCCTGATTTTTCCTTGAACTGATAATTGCATAGGTTATCCACTTCCTGTCCCTATTAGAAAGTGTTCCTGTGCACTGCTGAAGAGTTGCTGTGTTTTACCCTAGAGGTGGCTGAATTTCAGTTATGGATTAAATGATCCATATGCATCACTTGCATTTCAGTTGAAGGATCCCATTTTGCAAATACATACACAGACTTCTGTGGGTCTACTGATGTGAACAAAGTTATCTATGTGTAAAAGAGCTTTCAGGATCAGGCTCTAAATGGGTGAAGTGCTTTGGGGGCCTTCTGATTGGAAAATGCTAAATATCTGTAAGACACACTAAAGAACTTGAAGGAACAGGTGAGAGGTATTGTACCAATTCACATCACTGTTTGCTGCATATATTAAAACAAGTTAGGACAAATATTTCTGCATACGTGCCATGATTTTCCAGCATTTAAAATGGTATTTTCAAAAGCACTCCACATTGCCCTGACTTCTCCTACTGAAAGCAATGGTAAAATTCTCATTGACTTTGTTGGGATCAGAGTTATATCAATGCTGAATGATTTTGCAAATCCTATCTTTGTTGTTTTGTTACTCTTTTAAAATACTACAGCCTCACTAGCTGCATGCTTAGTGATTTGAAAAACACAAGAAAACAAAGCCATTCCCAAGTTATGACTGCAAAGGGGTATACCAAAACATGACATTTTATATATACACTGTCTGTCTTACAAACAAGCTGCACAAAACAAATACAGTTCAACTCAATGCTGAGTTGAACCTTTGCTCAGCAAGCTGAAGAGCAAGAGAAATGTATAGCTTTAGTTATGAAGCCCTGAAAACCTGAGTTTGTAATTGGAGTGTTGACTAACCATTAATGAAGGTGATGGATGGTGACTCCCAGCCATACTGAAATTCCATTATGATAAGTTGATAATTATCATTATTACAGCTCATCTTTGAAAAGTACTCAGAATGGTTGGGTGGTATTTACAATGGTCTGTTTTCCCTTTGTTTTTAGGGTTTTCCTATTATTCATAAATAGTTTTTCAGCAGTATGAATAGTAGATCATGAGCTGGTTATAAATTGCACACATTAAAAATGAGCTCATTTCCATTGAAAGAAGCTTCCTTAGATGAACAGAGGCTTTGCATGTTAACATAATCTACAGCCCCATAAACATTAGCTAAATCTGCATTAGGGGCCACAGTGGGAGAATGGAGAGAAAGTGTCTTTCAAGGAGCCACCTGACACTTGTGTTCATAATGTGGATTCAGAGCCATGCAGCTTTTCTCTCATAATCCCCATGGGTTGTTTTTCCCCAGGCTGGGAAGCACTCCACTCCAGTCACTGTGATTCACCATGTTAAATCTAGGGCCTCTGTGCAAACTCATGTTTACATTATCCTCTTTGTAAACAAATCTACAGTCTTCTGAAAACTTGCCATTTCTGACTTTAGTCACTAAAAGGCATCCAGACTGTAATGGCATCAAAAATCATCACCGCAACACCTCCTGCTGGTCCATCCGGGAATTAGCTCTTGCCAGCCATGGAGAGCCCTCTGCTCTGCTAGTTTGGAATCCACATGGCTCCCCACTCAGTAGCATCCCCTTCAGGACACTGCACTCCGGCAGTGCCTCCTACTCCATTCTCTTCCAGGGGAGGGATGGTAACAAGAGTCCTTTGACTTGCATCTGCCTCAGCGGCCAACCACAACCCCAAAGTCTAGCTCCTCACCTCAGGGGCATGTTGCAGTCTGTCTCAGCCACATTCCTCTGTGGCCAGGTGCAGTACAAGGGAGAAGTGGTGGGGGACCCAGGCCCACCTGCTACTCTGGGTCCCAACCCAGGGACACTCTAGTAGCAGCCTCTCTGCCCTCCTTCTATCCCCTTTTTAGGCCATCTTCCCTGGGCCATTTCCCCACTGGCCGCTTGCACCTTCTCGGCCCTTCTAGTCAGGGGCCACAGCCTGGCAGGTAATGGGCCAGAGCTCTCTTCTGCTTCCCCAAGCCTGCCCAGCACTGCTCTGTCCAAGGTGCTTACCTCAGGTGCTTACCAGTCCTTCTCCCTTGCTAGTTAGAGGGAGACTGACTTCACCTTTGCTAGGCAGTCTTTATATAGGGCCCAGCCTGGCCCTGATTGGCTGCCTCTTCCTTTGCCCTGATCGGCTTTCCAGAGGCCTTTGCTGATTGGCTGCTGGTTTGCTGAGCCTCTCTAGCCTGTTCTACCCCTTTTTCTCTTGGAGTGGGGCAGCCGCCCCACTACAAGACCCAGTATGGATTAGGATCATAAATACAGCCATATGAAGAATCTGGTTGTTTTGCATCATATTAGTCAATTACTATATCAAATACCATCCATGAGTTTCTAATCCATACCAATATCATAATAAAGATATTAATAAAATCTAGTAAAAAATCTGTGTAATTAATTCAGACATATAGATAACTGTTCCAGTTTCCTCATGGTCTTTAAAGACATTTAATCTGCTAGGCTAATGAAAAGACAAAGTTGCTCAGGGCATTCAATTTCAGCAGATCTGTTAAAATAGTTAGGCATGTTGCTCTTGTAGTGGAGTGAAATACCTGTCATCATGTTTTCATTGTTTTGATCTACGTAACAGATATTGTATAAAGTACAATTATCCAGAATTAAGAAAACACTAACAGTCCAGATTCTGACTGGCACTTGAAAATGGGCATAGTGGATTCCCAAATAGGTGTACTTAAAAGCAGCATTAATATTTGCCTGTATCTTGGCCAAGACCAACATCCTCACATAATCGATTCTTGCTAAGAGCAGGTACAGTCTGCTCAAGGGATGTGCATATAAGCCACAGCCAACTTAAGGATGTAGTACATCGGTGGATGGATTATGTCCCCTAATCAGTAGGTTATGTCCTGTAAAGAAAATCTCCTGTCCCGTGGAAAAGCTTCCCTGCAATATTCTAGGGAGGCCAGAAAAGGAGTGATAATCTTTTGCCTTGCTTGCACAGGTCCTGATCCAAAGCCTACACCAATCAGTTGGAGCCTGTCCATTGACATCACCAGACTTTGGAGCAGGCTCCTGCATGCCAAAAAGATGCAGTACCTTTGTGCAGCACCAGCCAGAATTTGGCCCATATAATCTATTTTGTTTTGCTTCATATTGATAATTCTAGTTTCCTTGAGTTAGCTCCAAAAAGCTGCAGAGGGAAACATTAGCATTTGCCTTGTTAATAATGTGATCCTCTAATCAAACCAGGGAAGAGCATGGTAATTAGGTCTGAATAACTGATGGGCCAAAATTTGCCCTCATTTACACAAACAGAACTCCCATTGATATCGGTGGGAGTTGCATCGATATAAGTAAGGACAGCATTGTCATCTTGGTCCTTTTTGCCTTTAACCAGGCTTTCTCTTGTCACCAGCCTGGTTCAAAGTAACCAACTGTCCAGTGTGGCAACAGAAAAGCTTTTGTAAATTGCTTTTTCTAATTCAACAGAGTTTTCAACTGGTTCTTGTATCAAGGAAAGAGGTTAGTGAACACACATTCATTGTTCATTATAAGTGGATTGAGAGATAATTTTTCCCTGCTAAAACCTACCCTCAAATGCTCAGATCAACGTGTCCCGATGATATAAATAACATACTCTCTTTGCAGCTTAGAGTTAACAACACTGAGTTTACACAGCTCAGTTTTACTAACATAAGCAAAGTAATAAGCATGGAATAAAGACAGGCTGCAGCATTGCAGGGGACACTAAATAAAATTGATAGAAACCATCACATTTTGCACAGTGGACCTGTTTATCAGTGCCTTTTAAACTCAAGGGTGACGCCCGTTAAAAACCAAGAAACCCTGATAGAAAAGTTGTTTGTAGGATTTTAAACAGAAGAACCGAAGAGTACTGGGGTTGTAGAGTGCCCACAATAATGGTGCCTCAGTCCTAACGGGGACCTTTGGGCGTTACTGCAATAGAAACGATTAATAAAACAACAACAGTAACGTTGCTTTACATGAGCACCAGAGTGATAAGTTATTTCTGTTGGAATTCACTGAAGTTTGGCAGTGAAGGTAACTTTTCCACATATAGGTTTCCATTGTAGAAGATATGCGATACCAGTTACCCGAGACCTGATTCTGCTTGCATTTAAGTGAACTGAAGAACTCTTACTAAATTCAGTGTAAGTAGCAGCAGACCCTGACTCCTGCTTTTTAGGAGATGAGACAACGATTAGGTGGGAACTTACCTTATATTAAATAGTAAGAGCCTCAGTTAAATTAAGCATGTATTTAATGGCTCATATATATTTTACTAGCTAATGTGTGATATAGAAGCAAGTGCGCAGCCAATATAAATGAGGCCTAGTTTAGTTTGGTTCATCAGACCTTAGAATAAACCTTTTTCAGTAAGGAGTGCAAAACAACATTTTTGGCTCTCTTAATATCCTGTTATTTCACTTCTTGGGAATGTCCTCGCTTTGGGTATGATGTTCCAAGGATGAAACCATTTTTTTCTAGTCAAGAATCTGAGGTTCCAATGTGTTATTACACTGATGCTTTTAACAGATCATAATTACTTATAAAATGTTGCAGGACCAGATTTTCAAAGGTATTTAGGCACCTAAATCACCTGTGCCCCATTGAGTTGCGTGGTGAAAATCCCACTACACAAGTATCTGCAACTTTAGATGTTTAACTACTTTTAAAGATATGGCCTGCTATATCTTTCCCAAATAATTGCAAAGGCCCATATTTCGCTGAAGTTAGGAAGAGAGACCTAGAGTGTTTCATACTCTTTTCAGTAAATGATCATACAACACTACTGTGAGATGATCATGAAGGAAAGTGCTTATATCACATCAGTAAATGCCAAAACAGTTTAGGAAATTCTTAGTGCACCCTTAAACTTGTGTGTATGTTTGTGTGTGTATACACACACACATTTATTTTAATAGCACCAAAGATGTGGGTGTACAAAGGGCCTGATCCAAAGCCCATTGATATCAATTGGAGTCTTTCCATTGATTTCAGTAACATCTGGATCAGGCCTAAAAGGAGAGTGGGAGGAGAAGGCACAGTGAGCCCTTTCCCCATCCTTCTTGTACCCCTGCGCAGGAACAAGGCACAATCTTAATCCTTTTGCACTTGGTGTTCAAAAGCCTCAGGAATCTAGTGCCAACAGCAGCAGTCAAAAACCTGTAGTGAGGAAAGGAAAATGGGCTGGGGAATGGGAAGTGCACATAAGAATGGCCATACTGGGTCAAACCAAAGGTCCATCCAGCCCAGTATCCTGTCTTCTGACAGTGGCCAATGCCAGGTGCCCCAAAGGGAGTGAACCTAACAGGTAATGATCAAGTGATCCCTGTTATAGTCCTAACCTTCACAACCTCCTCAGGCAAGGAGTTCCACAGGTTGACTGTACGCTGTGTGAAGAAGAACTTTTTATTTGTTTTAAATCTGCTGCCCATTAATTTCATTGATGGCCCCTAGTTCTTATATTATGGTAACAAGTAAATAACTTTCCTTATTCACTTTCTCCACACCACTCATGATTTTATATATCTCTATCATATCCCCCCTTAGTCTCTTCTTTTCCATGCTGAAAAGTCCTAGCCTCTTTAATTTCTCCTCATACGGACCCATTCCAAATCCCTAATCATTTTAGTTGCCCTTCTCTGAACCTTTTCTAATACCAGCATATCTTTTTTGACATGAGGAAACCACATCTGTACACAGTATTCAACATGTGGGTGTACCATGAATTTATATAAGGGCAATAAGATATTGCGGATGTTATTAAAGGCTCTAGCAGATGCTGCTGTTGTATGAGCTCTTCCAGGGCTTCTGGCAATGTTTTGCCCTAGGAGCTGCTATTGATGCACAATCCCTTCTCATCTCTGCAACCCCTCTAATGAGGCTAGTGGCTTAAAGCCATTATGTAACCTATAATATTCTTATCATAATCTTCTGCACGTGCATAACAAGAGCTAGAATGAGAAAGAAGCCAAGCAGTAATCAAAATGTAATGGGATCCATGGTGGTAGGGATTTATACTGGTCTGATGAGAGAAGATTTTAGCCCATAGTGTGCAGAGTACATTTGTGGCTTTGGATAAATGATTTATTCATTAATTTATCAAAGAGTCATAATAATAAAAGCAGAGTATGAGGATTATTATCTACAGCATGTTATCTTGAATAAGAGAACTCAAACTGCTGTGTCTTGCAACCCTTGCCCAGGAAAGTCTCCAACTGAACTCAGTTGGAATCTTTCCTTTGAAGGGATCAGAGGAGCATTTTTCAAAATCATTTCCATTTACTTTCCAGTGGTGTCAGACAGAAGCTCCAGACACGACTCAGATTCATAAAAACTACCTAGTGTTCAGTCTCTCAGTTTTCCGTACTATTTCAGATCTTGTTGATCATATTTTGCATCCCCTTGAGTATCAGACAGAATGACTGTGTTCGTCATCATGCCATCACCTCTTGAGAATAGCTACTGCATTACATCCTTGCATATTTTAGTTGCCAGTAGTTGCTGTATTATGGTTCACTGAAGCATTGTTTTGCTGTTCATTTCTCAGAAGTTCAGGAGTCATACCAATAAAGGGGTTTTAAATATGTGAGATCATTACCTAGTGGCTGTTCAAGGTCTCAGGAAAAGCATAGTGCTAAAGAGTCTCTGGTTTGCTGTATAACAAGTGTGACAAAGCTCCAAGTCTGTACTTGTGGGTCCTGCGCTTCTTGACAGATTTAGGGGCCTCAGAAACTCATCTAGGCCCCAGAGTGACCTCCCTTTCTCAGTATAATTGGCAAGAGTCACCACCTAGTGAGTTACCTTCATCACAGGCCAGTATGAAAGATGGAAAAAGTGGGGAGCCCAGGCCCGCCCTCTACTCCGGACTCCAGCCCAGGGACCCTAATAGTATCAGCTAAGATGGCTGACCTTTTAGGCACAAAACACAATACAATTCCCTGGGTTACTTCCCCACAGCAGTCCCCGCTTCTTCAAACTCCACTTCACCTTACCTCAGGGCCTCCTTCCTTCTGGATGATATGTTGTCCACCACTCAGTCTCACCAACAGCACAACCTCCTTCCACAGCTCCTGACACCCACAGCCCACCTGACTAACTGGGAGGTTTTTATCTGGATTCAGCCAGTCCCTGATTGGCTTCAGGTGTCCCAGTTAGGCTAGCTGTTTCTACTCCTTTCTAGAAGGTTCTTAATTGGCCCCAGGTGTCTTGACTGGTCTGGAGTAGCCTTTGTTTGGCTATCCAGGGAACAAGGACCTACACATCCTAAGGCTGATATACCTGCCTTCCAGCACTCTCCTATATCCTTCTGGTCTGACTCCGTCACACAAGCTTCATTTAGCAAGTGCCCAGGATGGTTCTTGGTGGGTAAACAGTTCCATTCTAATCAAGTATGAGCAGTATGAATGATTATGTAATAGTAATTGTTTTTAATTATGCAGGTTACAGTTGTGGATCAGGCATTGATATACTAGACAAATTAACCTGGTACAATTTAGTGGCAGAAGAATGATTTTGAGTCCCATGCGCACTACGGTTATCAAAGAACAGCAGAATTTCCCTGCTTGAAGATTTGCTGTCTAACTTTTTACTCTGATCTTCATAGTACGAGCTGGACAAATACTATAAAACAAGTTTCAGATCAACTCCCAAATAGCTGTCCAGTATCATCATCTGACAAAGTGGGTCTTCGCCCACAAAAGCTTATGTTCCCAAACATCCGTTAGTCTAGAAGGTGCTACAAGATTTTTTGTTGCTTTTCCCAAATAGCTATTTTGGTTTAGCCATGGTCAGTGTGCAAGCAGGGTTTTTGTTCATACACATTTGGGGACTGGTTGTACTTCATGCAGATGCAGAGATTCTCATGTGAACACAGGTATTAGCATGCAAATTGGGAATATTCACGCTATCTTATTCCTCTATGTTCACATCCTTTATAACACTTTAATAATCCAATTAGGCAATCAACAATATCGTGTTATTTAGGCAACCAATCACACTCCACAGATTATGAATACAAGGAGAAATAGTTGAGGACATTATCAAAACAAGTAGTCTGTGAACAACCCATTGCTGAACTTCAGTCAAAAAGTGAACAATCATGACAACGGAGAGGTCATGAACGGGAGAAGTGGTTTGCTTTGAATGGTTGCACAGATCCATTCAGAAGGCACTGGAATATCTACCTTACATTAAAGCTCATTTAAACAATCCAGGGTTTTTTAGACTTACTAACTCAAAACTATTTAAGCTCCTGTATAACACTTTGCATCTATCACTGCTGACACACATTGTTTAGTTTCTTGACTTCCTTGCCAGATCATCAATTCTAAAGAATTAAGATCCTAGCTGTCAAAACAGCAGGAGAGAAAATAGTTGCTTCAACTGTGTTAACATGTCTTTTGGATAGCAGTCATCAGGGAGTGCAAAAGCAATACAATCACACTCATTTATAACTGGAAAATTAGCACCAGTTGTTTCGTTGTGACATTTATATAGGTATACTTTATGCTCTGTCTTGAGAACCAGACAGATATCTGGAATACCATTCCCATTTCAACCAACACCCTTTTAAAAACATCTGTTAGAGAACTCTTGCCATTTTGTGGAAGTCTTTGAAAACCTTGCTACTTAGAGGCAATTCTGCTTTATATGGACCCATCACAGCGCCTGTGACATATGGCATCACAGAATCATAGACTATCAGGGTTGGAAGGGACCTCAGGAGGTCATCTAGTCCAGCTCCCTCCTTAAAGCAGGACTAACCTCAACTCACCCCATCATGCTTTGTTTGAAACTCATTTGGTAAAGAGGAAAATTCTCTGCATAAGCATTCACAAGTGAAAACATCCAGGGCTACACGGGACTTTTAATTCTCTTTCTCTCTAAGCTACTAGATGCACAAATTAAAAAAAAATATTTCTGCAGCTATAAAGTATGAGGGTGTACATTTACTGAGGTTAAGCAGTGAAGGATGGCTTCTGTTGTAAAGAAATAAATAGACAAATAACTAGTACATCACTGGGCCAAAATCAGCCATGAGGATTTGTACCTGCTCAGACCATATCTGCATTTGGTCCATTAGCTGCTTTCTACATAAACAGTATGAAGAGGCATAGGAATAAAATACTGATAATAGACAATGATTTGGGGTCTTTTAAAAATTACCTATCCAGTCAGCAATCTCTATTTGAGAGATGCATCCTAGGTGATGTCTAAGGTAGTTTGTCCTTATAACTTAGTTGGGAGATGCACATCATCTCTGTTATGCAACTGATGTGAAACTGGTGCTTATTGATCTGATTTGCCCAATACAAGGTATGGTGTTCTGGCTGGGGTGTGGAGACTGAGATCTGTTCATTCAAAGAGAGTGAAACTCACCCTACTTGTGCAGGTGCAAGACCTCCATACCCCTTAAGCTCTACAAAGAAACTGCACATGGGTGCTGCCTACAAGGCAGCTGCACAGGATGTCCCAACCATGCTGTGGGATTAGTCTCCATTCCAGTCCTGTGGAGGTTAGCATGGAAAACCATGCTGGAGGCAGGTTAAGGTGATCCAGGAGTGGGCCAAAAGAGAAGGGGCCATGGATCTGCATTTACACAGATTCAATGGTACCAGTAAAAATACAACTGGTACAAAGGCATTTCAACCATTATTCCAACCCGTAGGCTGAACTATGGCACTGGGTTTAGTGAGTGGGGAAACTCACCTCTCCAACCATCCAACACTTCACCCACATAAGACCTGAATCATCCATCTTTATGTGAATGGACTGAATTTAACCCAGAAAGATTGAAAAGAACATTTAGCTATAGGCACAGAGAGTGGTAGCGAACAATGTCACACATGTGAACCTCACCCTAACCCAAAGGGACTACCTCTAGGGGAGACGTTTTTCCAGTTGCCATGGCCCACAGAACCCTTGTCCTCTCTGCTGCAAGTGCCATCAAGGGTACCAGTTAAAATAGTGATTTTGGGTGGATACATGCCTGTTAGGAATTGGACTGAGCCCACCAGCTAGTTATATGTGCCAACTGGTGAGTGTTCAGTGGCATAAGGGCTGGTCTCTGCACCATTTCCATACTTCCATATCAGTTTAGAAACTGGTATAGGTGAAGTGGTACAAGCCTCTAGTGTAGACATAGTTAGATCATGTAAAGATGCTTGTACCAGTATAGTTTATTAACTTATTGTATAAGATGTAATAATATATGCACTTTGATACTAGTACAACTCTGTCCACACTAGGAGGCCGTACTGCCGCAATTATCAGTTTCTAAACCAATATGTTAATTCTGATAAAAAAACGTATAAGCTAGCCCTAAGAGATGGGAAAAGAGGCTCACAGAAGACTTCAGTGGGACTGTTTGCATGAATAAGTGATATTCAGGATAAGTACATGTTACAGAACTGGACACAAAGTAATTAAGGAAAAAAAAAGCTGTGCACTGGAATGATTATTGCATAATGAAAGAAAATAAAATTGGAAAGGAATGTTGAAGTAAATGGAGTCAATTTAGGGCTAAATTTTTACACCAGTAAAGGTAAAAGTATTTGGCCATCAATAAAACAAATCTAATGATAAACATGCATTTCTAAGGCCATTAGAGGCAGGAGGAGGAAGTTAGTGATAGATGAGCAGATGTTACTCAATGAACACTTTGCATCAGTAATTTTAAAAGAAGCTGAAGGTCACATTTCCTAGCTTGGGATTCATTATTTTTCTGTAGATGGGGGATGTGTGTGAAATGTTAAATGTCTTTATTATTGTACAAGGAAGAGAAGCCATTGACACCTGGCACCAAGCCCAGTTGGTGTGTGGGTTTGTGTCTTATTTCAAATAAATGTCCCTTCCTTTTTAGTTTGAGGTTCTGTATATCTCAGACAGATAGGAAGGATGGTCCAGTGGTTAAGGCATTAGTCTAGTCACACCTGGATTCAAATCCCTTCTCTGACACAGACTTTGTGTGTGATCTTTGGCAAGTTACTTAGGGCCTCAGTTCCCAAATAGTTACACTAGAGATAATAATACTTCCCTACATCACAAGGATATTGTGAGGATAAATATATTAAAAAGACTGTACATGATATGGAAGCAGGGACCATATTGATTCCCAATTAATATCAAAATAAGAGACAAACATAAGAAGTGAGCGTTAGCCATGACGTTCAGTTTTGAATCTAAACTTTCCCCAGACTTCAGAGGTTCTAAGGGCATTCAGTGCCTCATAGGAGTGCCTCATACTCTGAAACCTGTCATAGGATTGAGTCTCTTGTAAACAAATGACTTAGCGGGGGTGCCCAAGGAAACTGTATATAATGGTATCTCAAAAATGGAAAAACTAATGTTCAAAAGAATTGATCCTAAACAAGTAGATTCAACACTACTTTCAGAAATATTGCAGCTAAGAGATGTATTGAATTATGATTCATGTTAGGGCACAGAAGTAGATAACAGTACTAGGGAAAAACACCATGGAAATAGAGGCAGGTGACAATCAAGGATAGAATAGAATGAAATATAATAAAATTAAAAAGAGAGGGGGTGGTACAGATTTACACAAGAACAATCTGCAGAATGTTTAGCAGCAGTGAAATATATTGTGGTACTTAGAGTATGAGTCCACTTCGGTTCTCCGTTATGACTGGCAGTGGTTAACCAAGCCCAGTACAGTAAGTGGGGTTGTACCTATGTTATTGATTCACTGTCTGTTTTGAGGACTGGCACATAAACCTGCAGACAATTCATAAAAAATGCACCAGTGATGTGTTGGCTGGCAGGGAGGTCAGCTTCCTTCGAAGCATCAGACTTTGCTCCCTTCTGGAGGCAGTGGACTAGTGCTTGGAGGTGGTACATAGAATCCTTTCTAGATGCCTGGCTAGCGTGTCTTACTCACATGCTCATGGTCCAACTGATTGCCAGAGCAGAGACCTTTGGGTTGTTTTTTCCTTCCTCTGTAGCATGGGGTGCAATTTGCCTGTTGGGATCATGTGGCCACATGTTTCACATAATCAATTCTCTACCATTGCTGGGGCCTCGGGCATTGGTGGCACCTTGGTCTCACTTGTTCTCTGCCTGAAACATATAGTTTAGTTGCCTGAAAACTAAAATGTTTGGGTCTAACTAAAATTTTCGGGCTCAGTGTAGGGTATCTATGTGAACTTTAATGGCTTGGGATATAGAGGAGTTCATACTTGATGATCTAATGGTCTCTTCTGGCCTTAAATTCCTATGACAAAGAAAAAGAGACCACAAATGGAATAACATGGCATGCTCGGGTTTGATTACGTTGTTACATTCAGTCATTATTCTGTCACAGACAGCAGCAAATGAATTGCTACTGCAGAAATGAGCCAGCATGTCTCCCTGTGTTTTGAAGGTCTGAGTTATTAGGAAAGATTATCCATATGTGGCAGGTCGGTTTGAATCTGTGGTTCGTATTTAATATGGAATGTTACAAATGAAATATAATTTTTTAAAAAGATACACTGGGCTTATCAGGGTAGACTGAGCTGGTTTCAGCCAAGACTAATATCATACAAAAGTGATAGGAGAGAATAAAAGGCAGACAAGCCTTTGGTGTCAAGAGTACTAGGATGCAAAACAAGTACTGTGTGGATACATCTTCAAAGGGACTTGTCAAGTTTTGGAATTAAAAACAAACTGAAACGCTTTATTCAAACCAGTGAATTCCATCCCAGATGGATTTGGAACACAGGAAATGGACATGGCGTTAAAGACTCTAGGGGACTCTGTGTGCAGGGGAGGGGGTGTCTGGTAAGATGATGAGATAAGCACATCAGAGAAACCTGTAAGTATGACTAAGCTGAGAGTCAGCTCAGGGGAAGGGAAACACAAGAGATCTGATATCAAAGACCATCTCTGATAGGCTCTGTTGAAAAGAATCAGAGGGCTGAAAGAGGCACTCTTGAAGTTCAAGATACTTTTTATTTGGCATAATTAAATCCAGGGTGAAACTTCTGGATGAGCTTTTGCAGTTTCAAACTAGATTTATTATGAACATCCTGGGCCATATGATATCTATTTTGCACTGACCCGAGGGACCAAAATAGCCCTAATGCTGGTTTAACTAGCTATCCTCACATGGTACCCAGGCCTCTGTAGCAGGAGCATGATCAGAGGAAAGAGGATGTGGCAGGATTATCTTTGCACCTCAATGATCCCTGGCTGCTGAAATGGTGTCATGCTGCTCTGACTTAGCACTGGGTGAGGATCCCAGACAGTCCCATTTGGGGGCATAACGGGGACAAAACCACTTTCTCCCTCACCTCCTGAACAATGCCAGGAACAGTTTGGACACAATCCACAACAGGACCCATGTCTTTTGTTGTAAGTGGAACTTTTTGCTCTATTCTTAATTAAACCACTTGAGTCTTAAGCTGGTGCTTGGAAATTCTAGATCTTTTCTCTTGGAGAGGTGAAACCTACAGCCTCTCAGAAGAGGAGTGAAGGGAAGGTATTTGGTCCCCCCCTACACACACACACTAGATTCTTATTCAAAAGAGGGAAAGAGTCCTTTTTCCTTAAGTTGTACTGTGTGCAGGGCTGTAGTCCAACAGACATGCTGGAACACTTAATGACCACAACCAAGCCCTGAATTTAAGGAGCATAAGATGATACCAACATGCAGTGTATCTTAGGGGTTGGAGAGTCAAGTGAGATTGCACAGAATCACGAGCTCTTGAGATAAATTGAACAAACTAATGAAAGTCACCACATGACCTCCTTACATGACCCCTTATGTCATGGCGCAATGCAGAGGCCTCCAACACCTTCCAAGTTGAGGCAACTTAGCCCTCCAAGCTAGGTCCTATTAAAAATCCACGCCTTCCAGGGTACCCAAAGTTCAAAATGAAAGACCACAAAGAAACAAACTCTTCCACCCCTTCTGTGCAGTATCCTCAGCAAACTCTTCGCTTCTCCCAGGCTCTGCAGGAAACAAACATTTCAGCCCTATCTGGGCTTATGCAAGCCTAAATTGGTAACTATCAGCCAAACAAGGCAATCCTCCCAGGCCAGCCCTACCTTCCATCAGGAAGGATCTGGTAGACAACTCTCTTTCCCAGTTCCTGGCCTCAATGAACCTTCTCTCCCATGGTCAGAACCAAAGGTCTACTTTTCCTCCCAGCCAGGTGCCAACTCAGCTGAGCTCTCCCCTTTTAGCTCCTCCCTCAAAGCCTGACATTGCTTCTGGTGTTGCAGGGTGGAGCTCACTAGACCCCTAGCAGCTCCCTAACTCTTTCCTGACATATGTGGAGTTTGTATAGCTTATCACAGGTGCCTAATTCTGCCCTCGGCTATGCCCCTAACAACCTCAGTAAATTCAGTGGGTTACCCAGACGTAGTTAGGAGACAATCTGGCACAAAATGTTGGAAACAGTAGCTAAATAAAAAATATCGTGGACTGAAGTTGAGAAGCTGTCAAGTAATAAAGGCAGAATTCCTTTTCACTGAACACTGAAATACAGAACATGCTGCTAGCATTAAGGAGCCATTAAACCCAGTCATTTTAAGAGAAAGCTTCATAGATTTGGAAAAAGGAACAGAGGGACCAGCTGCTGGGTAGATAGTTGTTAATTTTTTATGTGACTGTATTGCTTATGAAAGTGATTGAATTAGCAGCACTGACAGGAACCCAGCCACAGTAAAAGCTTCCTGACATGGACACAGAACTGCCCATGCAGTGCAGTCCTGACCGTTAGCAGCACCACTATTGAAGCCCTGAGCCTCTCTCTCACGCACAGACTGCAGGGCACACTGAAATAAACAGAACTAAGCAGCGCTTCTGTGGTTCATTAGAAAAGTCCATTAGAAGAGGCTAGGATGAGACTGCTACTCTTATTTGCACTGGTGACCTCATTTAGGATTTGATCCCAGGCTCCAGAGGAAAAGGCCCAGTACAGCCTAGTTCACTACAATGCTTCCAAAATACTGCAAGGTAAGTTCTGAAACTAAAGGATACTAGAAGCAGCTTGTATTTTGTGACAGAGAGACTAAGAGTGAAAGCAATCCTGAAGCAACCCTGATTCTTAACTGCCAAATCCTGCATCCTGTGGAAGGGTATCATAGCAGTGGAATCAGCATAGGTCCACTGCTTTGGGAGAAGAGGGTCATTCCCAAGTACTGAGAGGCTAAACAGCGGTATTGGGCTCTTGTCCATAACAGAACAGCAGCTCTCTCCAGAGCAACCAGACTCTGGGGACACAGCAGGGGAGTATAAGTAGCATGACTACCAGTTTGAGTATGCAGACTCAAACCTCACCATGGAAGGAGAGTGTAAGATCTATGGCTGCTACTCAAGCCCTGGGGAGGATCTGAACCTTTTTGGAAAGGCCCTACTCAGGCTTTTTGCCTGAATCAGAATTTGGCCCTGTGAAAAGAAATGTTACATATATACAGTACTGTCACAAAGAGTATCACTGGAGAGAAACAGGAAAAAAAGAATCAGGAGCAGGATATTCTGTATAAAAATCTCACACCCATTTACATTAGTGTAAAGCAATATATTTCTGATGCATTCTGAACATAGCAAAGATTGGGCAGTATTTTAGCATAGGCTCGTAAACGCCATCCGTTTAGGATCAGATTGCTGTAGTCTCACTAATATGAAATATTTCCTTACTCTAAAAATTAATAAAATTAATTTAATGGGACTACAAAAGTTATAAGGTACGATTCAGCATGAGGGTATCAGAAACTAGCCCTCAATCATAGCTTTTTATTTACTCCCTGTTGGCATCTTTCAGTAGAGGACTCACCTCACCTCTCTTTCATTTAAAACATTTGCTTGTTATAGAGATTACTTAAGTATTTTAAGCTGTGAGAAATGCAGTTTCCTTTTCACACCATTCACCTGACTGAGGACCTTTCTCTCTGAGTCAGTGGTTTGACACAGTACAGTGAAAGAACTGATTATTAAAGGGGTAAAGCTTTTCACAATGCATTATTTTTTAGCCGTAATCTCCTTGTAAATTTCATTTAGCTGGCATTTGTAATTCATTTAACAATTCAATCACTTGTTAAAGTTATTTCCATAGTTTGCCTTTTATGTAAAGTTATTGCATTGCCCTGAGAAAGGCATTTTGTTTGATGAACGTCTGTACAGTTGTGCCCAAAGGAAAGATTTAAAAAGTATAAAAAGACCCCAAAATTACATTCTAATCAAATTTAATAACAGCTTTAAAGGAAATGAGGGAAGAATACAGTTGCTTTGGGACATCAGACCTGAGGAGCCATGGAAAATGAAATGGACCATCCAGAAATTTTAACTAGTTTAACTCTTCAAGTGTATATGATTGACTGTAGATAAAACAGATAGGAATCCAATCCTGATCCCATTAGGGCAATGGCAAAATTCCTGTTCATATGAATGAATCCAGGATTGGGGCCTGAAAAAAGTGAATTCTACAAGTTTATTTAAACTTGAAGCATGTGATTCGTGATAAAATTCATGATTACTTTTGAGATTTGGGTAACATGTTAATTGATTATAGCAATAACTTCACATAGAGTCACACATTCATTGATTTTAAGGCTTGAAGGGAGCATTTATGATCATCTGCTCTGATCTCCAGTTTAACAAAGGCCACAGAATTTCACCCACTAATTCTGGCGTCAAGGCCAAAACTTGGCTGAGCCAGAGCATATCATTTAAAAAGGCATCCAGCCTTGATTTAACTATTTCCTACATCCCTTGCTAAATGGTTCCAGTGATTAATTCCTAGAAATATTCCTAGACTGAATTTATTTAGCGTCAGCTTCCAGCCATTTCAAAAATAGTAATGAAGCCTAATTTATTATATAATGAATTAGGGGCTACTCACCTATATAAAGCTACCCATATGTCAAAGCATTTGTAAGACTGTCTCTGTAATAATAAATACAATGTATGCGCATTGAAGATGCCCCCGCCTATAAACCTTTGGGCTCCTAACATAATATAATAAAATCATTTATTAAGAATTTATAAGAGATTAGTAGAAACTGCTTTTTAAATTTTTTTAGAAATGTAATTGTGTCTTAATTTTGTCTGCTACTATCTTATTATAAAATCTATCTGATGCATCTTTTCGGTGCATTATAACTTATCCTAAAATAAAACATTAAAAAGAGCAATTTCTTTTAATCATCCACTATGTGTTATTATTAAAGTATTTTTAAATGATAATATATAGGCCTGAAATGCCTCTCTAATTCAGAGCCCTACAGTGCAAGATAGGCAGCACACGGGCAGGGACACACCCTCTCCTCTCGCTGCCCCACAACCTCTTCTCATTTTACTTCTACTGGAGGAGATGGGATGGCTGACTTGGAAGGTGATAGACACACCTCCACCAACTGTATGCCAGCAGAGTTCTGCCATGCACACTACAAAGTAGCTTTAATGGACTGGAGAATTTGTCCATAATTTCAGTGGCTTTATGTGAAATCCTAGCCCACTGAAACCAAGGGCAAAGCTCCCATTGACACCAATGGGGCCAGGATTTTGTCCCTAATCTTCTGTGGGGAAATCTGCACATTAACCATCGCCACTATCCCAGAAGACCCGTTTATGTTACCCAGACCAACTGTATCTTCACTTTCACTTCTACAAGTGTGCAAGAAAGTAAATTTCGACACTTTTTTGAAACAGTTTCCAGTTAGATTAGTTGGACCAATTTCTGTCCCAAACTATATAGGGGCAACACCTGTTCACTTAAATGTTAGTATAAAATTTTTAGTGTTGCTCTAGCTATGTTGCTCTCAGGATACAAGAGAGACAAGGTGGATGAGATGTGTCTTTTACTGGCTGAAATTTTGTTGATGAAAGGGACAAGCTATCAAACTACATAGAAAGTGACCTGAAGAAGAGTTCTGTATAGCTCGAAAGCTTGTCTTAGACCAACATAATTAAAATTATATTATATTAATATCCCTCTCCCCTCAGTATTAACTTCAGTTGGAGTCATTCCTGTATAAATATGACCAGAACTAGATTCATTGCATGGTTTGAAGGTAAGTGATAGAACACTCTAAACTTATACAGTGCATAGGTAAGGACAATATCATAAGAGTGACCTTGTACGTGAAGTATGTTATAATGAGTAAAAACACATTTTCCAGACCTTAGGACAGTTAACCTGAAGCTACAGAAGTTAATGTCTTGGACATTTTGTTTTATATTAAGTCTGTGATATGTGCCCTTTCTGACACAGATTGTAGGATATCACTAAATCAAGCAAAGGTACATGTACCAGGTATACATATTTTGTTTTTATAATAGATTCAAATTGGAGAGATGTTTTCACTGCCCCCGATGATAAAACAAAGGCAGCAAAGCTCTCTGTAGGGACTCAGGTAGCTGAATCAACTTGTTTATGAAGCAAAGCCTATTTGTTTTATTTAGAGCAGTCTCAGTAGATTTGTGGTAGTGCAATGAACCTTTACCTATCGGCTTCACTTTCTGTTAAAATAGATACTTACCTTGAATTCATACCACGGGTTTCCCTGTTATTTTCTCTCTCCTTGAAAAGAGAAGCACTTTCACCCTATTTATCCTAATCCTGCAGCAGAAGTTGGTACATAACAATATACCAACAATGTTCTGTTTCTGCACCTTTTCTGTGCTCTGCTTGAAGTTGTATGTACACACAAAAAAAGCTATTGAAATAATTCTTTATCAAGACATGTTATTCTACAGTATAATGTTTCAATAAATGCATCCGACTACCTTCAACAGGGAAAATAAATGCTGGGGTCGATCATCATTTAAGTGATCGGCACGGCAAATTTGGTCAATTGTGATGGGTTGTCACAATTTAGGTTGTCACAATTTGCTGATTTAAAAGTCATTGGCGTTCCTGCAGTATTAAAGCCAAAAAGTGCACCCTTTCTTCTGCATGTATAGAATCAACATTCACACAGTACAGTAGCTCTTGCAGTACTATTAAAACGGGCATGCTAATCCATGACACTACCTCACTTTTACAAAGACGGCACTCTGTAAATACACAGCTAACTGTGATCTCCAGAACAGAAGTAAGGATTCGCCTATGGTGCCTGCATCAGGAGTCATGTGAATTAGGAACCACCTCTTCCAGAGAACAGAGTGCAGCATTTGGTTGAGCATCAGGATTATTCTAAATAAAGTCCTTTTTATTTATTAAGTAGAACTTAAAACTGAGACAGAGTTGGCAGGTTAGCAGACAGGGGGTTAATTTCTTAGTGGAAAGGCTTCACTACTCAGTGAGGGAAGGGTCAGAATATGCTAATTAGACAATCTAGAAATCCCAGGGTTTTGTGACTGGAAAGAGTTGAAATGTCCCTGGTTGTAATCACTAACTGTTCATTTCCTACTTAGGAGAACACCATTATGTTTCTGATATATTTTCTTCTACTAGTGAGATTGTGACAAGGCAGGAATCTCAGGGTCTCCCTACTGAAACTCTTTATTTCATATCTTTAGGATTTTTCTCAACTAGAATAAACCAACACATGCGGCTCCCCACACTTGGAACCTACTTAGGTTCTTTGTATCTCATTCATCCTCCATGGTCAAATCTGATCTGCTACAGTGCAGAGATCAGTGGAACATAGGACCCTTTGTGTGAGCAACATTAAAGCCTAGACCAGGGACAGTGTTAAGGACTGATTACTTGTGACCCTGCAATGGAGTTTTGTACACTGGAAAGGTGTTACACCCAGCTTCTCAGTGACATAGGGTATTCGATTACCTTGCAGCTGATTTTTCAAAGCAGACTGTATAAGGTCGATTTTGTGCGTCCCCACAAAACACAGCAAGTCAGCAGCGTTTGTCCACAGTACTGTGGAAAACGTCGACATAGGGAGTGGTGCGCTGTGGTTAGCTATCCCACAGTTCCCGGAGTCCCCAGCAGGCACCATTTGGAGCGGTGCACTGTGGGTAGCTTTCTCCATTCCCTAACCCCCCACCCTGCCCCTGCCACCGTGAAAGCAACTGCAAAGGTTCCCAGGGCTTTTCCTGTTTGCAAAGTTCTGAAAGTTCCTGGGGCTTTTCCTGCAAATGTCTGCAAAGTTCTGAAAGTTCTTGTTTGCAAATGTTCCCGGGGCTTTTCCTGCCTACCTGGCCAGAGCAGCGAGTTGAGAATGCTGTCCAGAGCGGTCACAGTGGAACATTGCCAGTGCTATCCAGAGCAGTCACAATGGAGCACTGTGGGACAGCTCCCGGAGGCCAATAAAGTCTACATGCGTCCTAACTAAGCCACAGTCAACCCAGAGAGGTTGATTTCAGCGCTACTCCTCTTGTCAGGGAAGAGTACAGAAACTGATTTGAAGGGCCCTTTAATTTGACGGAAATGGTGGCTGTGTGAGGACGGGTGCATGTTTATGTCGACTTAACGTCGCTAAAGTCAACGTTAAGTCGTAGTGAAAACCAGGCCATACAGTACTTGCATTTAGCCTTGGAAGGGTCCAAGAGAATGGACTTCAAATTCATAACATTTTCATACACAAAAGCTAATTTATGCCATTTTTAGGGTGTTTTACATTTATTAGTTTAATTTTCACTCCCTCTGAGCTCCACTCAGTTGGATTCAGCTTAATTATGGCACCTGGCTTTAGAGACCACAGGATACATGAAATAATCTTCAATAATTATTTTTAGAACTCACTAAAACATTCTTAAAAAGGTTTCCTGTAACGTACATGCCACATACAGAATACATGACTGTGAAATTTTAAGGTTTCATTAGCCCTTGCTTAGAATGACATGCATAACTTACTTGTGGCTTCTCCATTCATGCATAATAGGACCATTGCAAACTTAGACTGGGGTGGCATAAAGGTTTTATGAGCATAACATGTATGTACAGACATACCCAGATGGATCATACTAGGTGGACTATAGGTCATTGTGTTTTCACATGGTTCAGTGCACATAACATGAATCTTTGAAAATAAGTAAAAAAATGCTTCAGTTAATCAAACTGTAACTTAATCAAAATGCAATTTCATGGACTTATTAACATCCGTATAATTAACCTTAGCTTTTCCAGCTGCTGCTTAGTTAATTAAACTCAAAGACACGATTCAAATTACCCTTTAAAAAGAGCAAGTTTCTTAATATTTCTAAACTGCAGTTGTTAGCTGATCCATTCATTTTTTATCATAATAAAACCTTTCATGTGTATTTGTGATCAAATTTTGTTGATGGGAAAGCTGTTCCTAGTGTAGCATTCTGTTAAATAAAAACCCTAGGCTTACATCTTTGTAACACACTGGAATTACTTAGCGCCTGAATCTGCAATGGTTACTCACAGTGATAGTACTTACACAGGAGTTGTCCCATTGACTTCATATTCTTATTAAAGCTACTTGGAGTACTGCCTTGGTTGCTGCTTAGAAGTTCCTGGAATAAAGTACATCAGCCTCTGTTCTGGGATGTGCTGACTACTTTGAGCTACCATTGTCATCTGCACCTATTATGAAGGTTTGGTGCAGTATGATATAACATGTTTTTATGTAACAATCACAACATTTATGGCGGGGAAGAGCCTGAATTGCTCCCATACTGCATGAATTTTGTTTTTTTAATAGATTCTTTAAACCTTGCCTTGTTTTTAGATAACTGTCCAGTTCTCAGCTGTGTTTTCTAAAAAGAGGTGAATAAATACACATATATTGTGCTGTGGAGAGGAGCAGAGCACATCCACGTAGCGTGGGCCACTCATTCTCCGCTTGGTTTCCTCCACACCCACTGAAGTACTCACAGATCCTGAAGCAAAGACTTGCTGGTAGTTGAACCATATCTGGTCTGCTGAGTTACATAGTGCTGGTACACAAGGTTCTGTACCTCAGGATTCAGTCTGACACTGGGAGACTCAAAGGAGAGGTGAAGGCGCAGGGCCTACTAGCTGAGTGGGTGTATGCAACTCAGAAACAAAGATCAGAAATAAAAGGTACAAACTAGCCCTCAAACTTGACAGACATAGCCCTCAAACTTGACAGCGTGCTTGAGCTGTACATACAAGTGCACCTCAACAGCCCTGGGTTAGAAGGGTTACAGCTGATTACAAAATGTTACTCCCATTCCCCCTGAAAATGGTCTCAAAACTTGAGAACTGAAATTTTTTATTTGGAAATGCTGGTGCAGTGCCTTGTGGAGTTGAAGTTTGAGTGCTTCATGCACCCATTCTTCTCTCTTGCCAGATCATATCTACCATGATGTCCCATGGTCTTACCTATTACTGAGCTGCTGCAGTTCATCTTGGGAATGTCTGGCCTTGGTGCATCCAGGGAGACATGATCTGTCTGGGAAATCTAGCCCATAGAAGAGAATAGGGACATGAAGGGCCCAAACTACAGCTCCCATAAGACACCATGGCAGTATTTCCATATCAAATTCTCTCATTGTTTCAACATTGGGGTTTCTTTATGAAAAGTTCAAATTTTCCACAGGAAGCAGACACTCTTCATGGAAAAATTAACTTTGTCAAAAAGCTACTTTTCTGAAAGATGGTTTTGACAGAAAATTTTCAACCAGCCAGCCCCAAGCAGGGTTCTTTTTAATTTACTGAGTTCATATTGGGGAGGGGTTACATAATGAACATCGTAAATTTTACAGGCTGAAAATTGTTCTCAGTGCAATACAAATAAAAAAAGATGCAATTTTCTTTTTCTGGTAGAAAAGCTAGCATGCTTCAGAAAATACAGAGATGGGCTGCAAAATCTGGCTCTAGGTTGTGAACGTTCTAAAATGTAGCTTGATTATGAAGATCCGTATTTCGAAACTGCCAATATTCTGGTGTGTTTGGATGTGGGATTTTGGTTTGGGACCCATCTCTAACTGAAAGCTGAATAACACTCATTACTTTAATAAGCACTCTTAGTGTAAGTGAGACAGAGACGCAGGGAGATTAGTAGATCATTTTACTAAGCAGTGGTGCACTATCTTAATTGTTTTGTTGCAACAAAAGAGAAGAATTCTGAAGTGCTTTCTGCATGAAACTCTGAGATGGACCTGAGGTTAATTTAGTGGCTAGTCCTTATCAATATATCTAGAGATGATAATATGGTACAAAGACACAGAAACCTTCCAGCTGCTGAAAGGAAAGAGAATAGTTTGATCATCCTGGCTGATTTAGTACCTTATACCTTTTGACTTTAAATGCTAGATCCTTTATATTTTATGCTCTGAAACATTAAAAAATACCCCCTCATTTGGTGCTGAAAGCAAGTTAACCATTATCTTTTTGAAAAAGAATCTTCTATATTAGTACTGCTGCGGATGCCGATCAGTGCCAGCCAGTAAGTTGTCAATCTACAACTCTCAAGGGTGCATCGTTCTAGGGTCACTAAAAATTAGCAGGCAAGGCTGCAGCTACTGCAGTGCAGGCTGCACCAGATATGCCATTCTGTAGGTTCTTAAAATAAAGCTGTATGAATTTTGGTCACTAAAGCAAAATTCAGGCAGTTAGAATCACTTCTCACTGTACCTAAGCTATGAAATGTATTTAAAAATAAAGATTTAATGCAAAATCAGCATTTCCATCTCTCCTGCTGCAAGGGATGGTAGGTACCTTGTTTAAAAATGGTATCATTTGTGTGCATATTCACTTGCATGTGTTGTGTTTGAACACTATCACTAGTGCTCACAAATGATGGTATTATTTACAACACAACCACGGTGAGTGCAAATCAAACAAAAGTAGAGCACACAAGAGTGTAAATCCTATCATTTGGATGCAGAAGTGATAATGATCAATAATTGCACATGCAAGTGATCTGTATGTTTTACGTTGCAAGCAGAGAAATGCAATACAGATTAAGGGCTCTTTGTACATTTAGGCTAATAAACGTGGGAGCTCATTGCAAGTGACTGCAAAGCAGTTTCCATCCTACTTTCAAACTAAATTAACAACTAGAAAATGTTTTAAGGGACACTGTCCAAACCAGTAAAACTACAAACTAACTTATGACAAAGGCACTATATCAAACTCTTACCCCAAAGTCACTGCTATCTCTTCCTCCAAGCTAAGCACTTTTGAGGCTAAAATTGTTAAAACAGTGAAGCTCTAGTAAACAGATGTGTGCCTGCTCCCTGTTTCTAGTATAGCACCCTCAACACACAAATGATTTTTTTGTGTGTCTCAACTTCATTGTTTTCCTATTAAGCTCTTTGCCCTGGACATAAACCAGACCATCATGGCTAAAATGTGTGCCACAAAACTGGGGAATTAGCAACAAATATTTCAAACTGATCTTCACTGATTTGTCAGCCTGGTAAAGACAGTACTTCTGTATGTTTATAATTGGCATTCCAAGGTTTTTACTATACTAGGAAATTGCCACCAAACAGAGATATTATTGGAAATACATCTGTCTCTTCAATGCCTTATAAAAAGCTGACCTTCTAAAGAGAGACCATTTTTTTGTAGTGCTCATGAAAGATTCACAGCACTGGGAACTAAAGTCTGCTATATACCCACCTAATAGGAACAGCACTGTCAATGATAATGTAAACTGTCCCTCTAAACTCTGTTCACTTAGATCTGGAGCTTTGTATGCTTCAGTTTCCCTATCTGTAAATTAGGGACTAATGATACTGTGCAGATATTATAGACCTACTTCACAGGGTTCTGTTGTGAGGCTAAATTCATTAATGTTTGTAAAATGCTTTGAGATTGTTGGATCAGAAAAGTGATGCATTAAAAATGTACAGTCATTAATGGCAAGCGAGATGTGGTAAACTGTAAGGCACAAATGTGGTAAACGCCCCAAAATGTGTCTGTATGGGAGAAATGGCATTATCTATTGGCTGTTGATACAGAACTGGTATTTGTCTTGCTGAGTCATATGCTAAATTGCTGATTAAAGTTATAGCAAAACTTAACGTAGCTAAAACTGAACTTTTTTTCCCTTCCCCACTCCTCTCTTATTCCACTGTTGACACCAGTTTTCTCCATCACTCAAGCCCATCATCTGAGGGTTATCTTTGTCTTCTCCAAGTCCCTTTCCCCTCACATTCAGGCTCTGTCCAAATCCTGTCACAACTTTCCCCAGAACATCTCTAAATTCCAGCCCTTTCTGTCCAGATTATTAAAATTACTGGGCAAGTCCTCAGCATGCCCTGTCTAGACTATTGCAACTTCCAGCTCTCTGGTCTCCCAGGCACCCACATCATACTTCTGCCCCAGTCCCATACTAACTTCAGCTTCTGGAGTCACCTTTGTTGTTCATTGTTCTAATCACGTCACACCTCTCTTTGAATCCCTCCACCATATCAACTGCAAGCTCCTTGAGGTCGTTCATGACTCTGCCCCTCCCTGTTTATCAGCTCTTGTAACTAAATGAGTTTGGGATGAGTATACAGCCACCAATGAGTTCTGCCGATCACCCCATGATCATACTGATAAAACCTTTAAATTATACCATACCATCATGTGTTCTGTAAATGCCGCACATGTTACAGGAACACTATTTTAGGAATTTTTAAAGATGTTTTTTAAAACTTTAAATTTTAGTGGGACTGGTTTGTAAGCTCTTGGGGCAGGGAAAGGTCTTTTTGTTCTGTGTTTGTATAGTACCTAGCACATTGAGGTCTTAGTCTATAACTAGAGTTCCTAAGCACTATGATAATACCAATAATTAGATAAATAAGTCCACAAAGGCTGGTGTCTTAGATATAATGAGTCCAAGTCTGAGATTGATAAAAACTTCAAAATTAACATAACAGAACCTTCCTTTGTCTTGACTTTCATGTCCAATATCTTAGACGCTTTCAGGGATAGACGCAAGTGCTGGGAATCTCTCCCTTACTATGGAAGAAAACTCCCATTTCTAGTCTCTCAAGACTGGATTTTTATGTCAAGTATAGGACTGATTATTGCACCTCCTGGGATTTGGGAGATGGAATCTGGGTAATGGAAGAAAATTGTATTCCTCCAAATGTGCAGCTTTGTCTTCAACATGTTCCTGAGACCAGGACAGGCAGTATTCAGACCTGCACCAGTAAAAATGGCTCTACACATACAAACAGAACTCTAGATTGGGCAGAATGTATGTATTGATAAGAGCTATTATTTCAACACTTCCAAAGGGAAGTGTGGAAAAAACAGCTCATGATACATAATGTGTGGGAATAAGCAGTTCATTTCAGCACTGTCTGCATTGTGACTTAGTTATTTCATGTCATTGAACTTTACTACATTCAGTTGGCTGGCAGTTGTCTGATTAACAGACAGACCGAGGTTGAGGTTCAAATCACAGGACAATGGGAGAGAAGCTCTCACTACTTCTGTTTCACCTGTTTTGTGGATAAACAAAGGACATCAATTTCCGGTGCTTTCAAATGGTAATCTTGTACCAGCACCCTATTAACATTAACTCACTTTAAAAAAAGAAAAACAGGTCAGGTCAAGTCAGGAAGCCATATATAGCTGAGGAAGTGAAGAGGCTCAAGCAGGAGAAGCTCAGAGCTCTAAAAACAGATGGGCCATTAAGACACGGCGGTCAATCACCAGAGATGGGAGGTGCTCTAGGAATCACAGCTACTGCATCCACTATCTATCTGGGGTACTGATATGGCCTTCATATAGTTATGAAATTATTTACCTCCACAACAACCCTGTGACGGAGGGCTGTGCTATTATCCCCATGTTGGGGGTGGCGAACTGAGGTGCAGAGAAATAAGTGATTTGCCCAAAGTCATACTGCATGTCTGTGGCAGAGCAGAAATAGGACCAAAGTCTCTAGAATCTTGATCTAAAGTGCTACCCTTCCTTTCGTCCATCTTCTTCCCGCTTGGAAAGGCAAATGCCCACAGAGAACACATGATTTGCAATTCTGGCCACTTTGCTGCTCAGATGGGCCAGGCAAATAAGTAAAGACTCATCTGGGGCAGTGGCTCATTCTGTCCCTTTGTGGTCAGCTGTACAAATACAAATTCTTAGATTCTGTGTTTACAAGTATTTTCTCTCTGTCATAGCTTTTAAGATCAGAAGGGACTGGTGTGATTATCTGATCTCCTGCATAACAGAGGCCATAGAATTTATTCCTGTGATCCCTACATAAAGCACAGTCATATGTAGCTGAGTTGCAGCAGATCTTTTAGAAAGTTATCCAAGCCTGAATGAAAGATTGCCAGTGATGGAAAATCCCCCACATCCCTTTGTAAGTAATTTCAGTGATGAATTACCGCCACGGTAAACCATTTGCAGCAGTTCTACGTGAATACACACTAGTTTTCTCAGTACCATTATGCTAGTAGGCTAATTATTGTTTATCCTAATAGTATGTCCCAGCTCTAAATGTAATAATCGCTTAGGAGGAAGCATTTCATAGCCAAGAGAGAAACAGACACTTTGCATTAAAGTCTTCAAGTTACAAGTGTATTAATAGAAATTACGACATGCACACTATGCAAAGATAGGCAGAATTATCTGAAAATGAGCAGTCAGCAAGGGCAGGTTCAGCACTCTGGAATCTGTGGGTAATGTTGTATGTGCCATCTTTGCCACCCTCAGCAATTTCTTTCTTCAGGAAAATAAATGATGCTGCTTGCAAAGTCTCACAGGCAATCTAACGCTTGTTGCTTATTTGCAGGCAACATCATATAACTTTACTGACTTAATCCTATAAAGCCCAGGGTTCAGTGAGAGTTTATTCTTCCCACTAGTCAGAGGGCAATTGGGTCCTATACTATAGAAAACACAGATACTAATAGTAGTGGCCTGAGATGTGGCCATTTTTATCCTGGTATATCTGTAATACACCATGATGTGTACACAGAGAACTGCAGCTCAGAGGAAACAAGAATTCTGAAATTCTGCATAAACTACTTTGGTTGAAGTGCTTTTGATTCAATCTATTAAGATTAAATTCATTCCTTTGTCTTCTTAAACCCTATTTAGAAAGATTACATGGGGAAAATGCCTTGTGATGCCCCAGGATGAAGGTGAATTTCCCCTTTAGTGAATAATGATAACAGGACTAGTTCACACTAATCCTAAACCTGTCTTCCCCGCTTCTCCCTCCCAAAAATTCAGCTGCCTGTGGTATTATTTTACATTGTATCGACCACTGTGGCCCAAATGTTTAGCATCTACTCTGGGAAGTAGTCCTACCAATGTCCATTCTCTACTTGGATGATAAAGGGCTGAAGGATTGGTCTTGTTTTCTCTAGATTCAATTTGAGATAACATAACAACGTCATTCTATTCCAGGGCAGGGCATGACACCACATTTGATACTGTATGCCACAGTATCCATTAACCTGAGGTATTTGTCACTTGAAACAGCATTTACTGCAGGATCAGAGGGCAGGTGATTTGTTGCCTAGACAGATCAGTCATGATAGTGCAGGGGAACCCATACTAGAGATCATCTTTATTAGTCACTCTCTTGTCTTAAGAGACCACCCCAAAGAATACTCAAATCTACAAAGTAGAGTTCTGTTACACCTCAGTCCCAACTTCATTAATCCACCATTTTTGTCAGTCCCTTAAGTGGTCATTTGAGAAAGGTTTCAATGTATACTGCATAGGCTCATGATTAAGGATATCATTTTATCACAGAGGTCACGGGTTCCATAACTTTCTGGAACCTTTGTGACAACTTCTGTGTCAGGGCTGGAGCAGCTTTCAGCCCCAGGGCTGCTGGAGCAGTGGTCCCAGGGTTGAAGCAGTGGCTGGTGTTGGGTCAGCCCCAGGACCACCAGAGCAGCTGGCCAGCAGTCAACCCTGGGGCCGCTGGAGCAGTGGTCCTTGACCTGCCAGAGCAGTGTTGGAGTTGGGTTTGGAGTAGCAGCGGTAAGCCCTGGCTACAGGAGCAGTGGCGGGTTTGCCCCCCGCCAGGGTATTTTTAATAAAAATCAGGAACAAGTCATGGGTTTCTGTGAATTTTTGCTTATTACCTGTGACCTGTCCCTGACTTTTACTAAAAATACCCATGACAGAATCTTAACCTTACTCATGATGCTTTCAGTGCTTGAAGCACCTGAATTAATTACCTGCCATAAGGCTCAGATCCTAGGATCCAGAGTAAAGCCTGAGTGGTGGGGCCTGCATTGATGAACTGCCTGGGATACTGGAAGATGAAAGGAATCCTACCCCAGAACACAAGTGGTTCTGCAACCCTGAGGCTGCAATAGTCCCTGTTTGCCTGCACTCCAAGTGCTGGTGAATCTACCCACAGCTATCAGGTCATAGCCACACACTTGTCTACTCACATCTAGCAGTCAGGGGGGCTTGAGTGACCAAATAGTAGCTATTCTAGCTCTGCAGAAGGTGGTGACAGTGAGGAGATCTGCTGCTGGACAGGAGGAATTAATTTAAGTAAACCACCACAGGGAGCACTTTTGCAACAGCCTAGCACAGGCAGAGGGAGTTGCAGCATGCACAAGAAGATAACAGATGAGCCCTTTATCCTGTTCAAGGAACTGGCCTTGTGCTCCAGTGGCCCAGTTCAGGTCTGTCTGTCTTGGATGTTTTAGTGAGGACAATACCAGTCAATGAGCAAGCACAGGAGTATTCCTTTGCCTTGGTTGACTTCTTGTCCCCTAAAGGGAAATTGTTCTGGTAGAGCAGCATATATATCCACACGGAGACTCCAACTCTATTTTCTCAGTTATCGTTTTCTCTCCAGCACAACTTATTGACATTTCTAATGGGAGGGATGGTACAAATCCAACTGCCTTCCAAATAGGCCTACTCTGCACAGCACTTGAAATCTCAGATGTCATACTGCTAATCAAACTTCAAACCATTTACATCCCTTATTCTTCCATTTCCATTGTGAGCTTCAATTTTTTTTAGCTTCCCTTATATATAACAGTATAATGAAGTCATTTGCCTTGCTCTGGAATCTGTGTATGTTGAAAATACATTGATCAAAGTATGTGAGGTTCCACATGCAATGACTAGTATCAGCTCTAACGGTTTATGATGCCATGGAATTGGTTCAGAGATCGGTGTTGTTTGATCACTTTTTTTTTTATCAGAACTCACTTTTTTGCAGAAAGAAATTCAGTTTGAGTAGAACTCACTTTGCATAATCCTGATTACATCACTTCATCAGCATTTGCAAGCCCGAACAGCTGGTGTTTAGCTCATACCGCACTGTCCTATATCATGCATTAAATAAAAAAGCGAGTATAAAAGTGAAAACCCTATTGAATCCTAAATTTTTAGTAATATGTTTACAATGTAGAGGATGCTTTAACAGTCATCTCTCATTAAAGAGGAATCGCCTTGCTCTGTCTGTTTAATGGAACAGTAACTAATAGTAGTGTTTCCTTATAAATATAGACAACCACCCATCTATGAACTGGTTGTTTATGCAAAGGACTTCCCATTCCCATGCCTAGCCCAGTTGAATGGGAGCTGTGCACCATGCAAACAATGGCAGGAGCAAAACCTTTGGAGAAGTTTCTTGCTTCTTGTTACAGAAGGAGGGAGAAGAATTGTTCTTAATCACTGATTATAGGACGAGAAGCAGTGGGCTTAAATTGCCGCAAAGAAGGTTTAGGTTGGACATTAGGAAAATCTTCCTAACTATCAGGGTGGTTAAGCACTGGAATAAATTGCCAAAG
The DNA here is from genome assembly GCA_007922305.1 of Dermatemys mawii. Classification (NCBI taxonomy): domain Eukaryota; kingdom Metazoa; phylum Chordata; order Testudines; family Dermatemydidae; genus Dermatemys; species Dermatemys mawii. The sequence continues at coordinate 7,172,012 of ML677401.1, read as the reverse complement.
GAAGTTATGGAATCTCCATCACTGGAGATTTTTAAGAGCATTTTAGACAAACACCTGTCAGGAATGGTCTAGATAATACTTTGTCCTGCCATGAGTGCAGGGGACTGGGCTAGATGACTTCTTGAGGTTCAGTCCTATGATTCTATGATTCCTCACATGGTGAAACTCACAAACATTGTACAGGTCAAGTGCAACAGAAATGGACTTCAGAAACTGACCATGCTGCTCAAAATAGGCCATATTCATAGCTCACTTACATCAGTTTTTTATACCTCTTAATCACCACTGACTTGATTTGTTCTTGATGTACTCCATAGTGAGTTTAGAATCAGGCCTTATACAAGCACCACCCGATGGTGATCCTTAGAATGTTATTGGCATCAGTCTCTGAAGAGGTTGGTCACTCAGAATCAGCACCCTGTTTACAGTCATCTAGAAGGAAGAGAGAGAAGCTGAGGGCCAGTTTCCCAGCTGGTATAAGTCAACATTACTCCAATTTACACCAGTTGAGAATCTGATCTGTGGCCTCTTTCTCAAAGCTTCCAGCTAGCTGATCCTCTGGGAAAAGGGGGAGAATTTTAATTTCAGAGTCTATTCAAACATTGTATTTTTCTGTTTATTTCCTTTTCATTATTATACATTTTCTGGACTGGGTTTCTTCCCACTGACCTGAACATTGTGTATCTGTGTTAACAAGACATGGCGAAATGGACACCATTACTAGTTAGCTCTCTTCTTCCCGCTTCCCCCCACCAAATGTGCTCATTCTACTTTGACACAGTCTGAATTCTTTAGGGAAATAAAAAACCTGGTAGAAGATCACAGCCCTAGCTATCTCTGGTGTAAGTGATTGGTTCTGACACTGGTAAAGGCATGTCATTTTTCCCCTCTAAGATGCCTGGTTTTCACACAGGCAAGTGCGATTAAAGACCTGAAGTTAGTCAGTTCATGGGAGAAGTGATATCCTGCCATCTGAGAGAAGTTTGTTTATCTCTGAATGTGTGCAAAAGATATAATACACAAGCAATTTCCTGTAGGGAACTGTTTTGTAAGAGATTCATGGTTCCGGGCTATGACGGCTCAGAAGCCAAGAAGAAAAGTATTTTTTAAAACTTTTACCAATGGACTGTCTTCAGCGACTAGGGTACTTACTTAAAAATCAGGATGACATTTCCTCATAAATACTAAATTAAGTCCTGCACTTCCTACTCAAGCAAAACTCCCATTGACTGATTATTTGACTGAATAAACGCTGAGTAAGGATTTCAGGATTTGAACCACCATGAACAAGCAGCTTTTGCTTCACTTGCATCCCATGTCAGCACATAATTCCTACTGTAACTGGGCTACTTGTATATAGAGTGACTAGACGTCCCAATTTTACAGGGACAGTCCTGATTTTGGGGGCTTTTCCTTATATAGGCACCTATTACACCCTGTCCTGATTTTTTACACTTGCTACCTGGTCACCCTACTTGTATAAGAATCAATTAAGGAGGTTCATAGCTCTTCCAGTAGCTGCAACTTGCTATATATGTAACAATACCAATTAGCTAGATTTCCCTTCTTCCAGATAGAGTCTTTTCTCCCAGACATATTTTGGAGCTCAATCCTTAAACTGCTGAGCAATTCTGGAGGTTCTGAGCCCTCTCAACACTCACTGAAGATAATGGGAGCTGAAAGTGCCTAGACACAATTCAGAAAAACACCTAAGCAGATGCTTATGTTTCTCCCAGTCAGCAGAACGCTTATGCTTGCACTCAATTTTAAGCATTATGTTTAAGTGGCTTGCTCACCTCGAGTCTTAACTGCTCCAGGAGTTCTCAACCCCTTGCGGGATTGGACCTTTAGAAACACTGGGCCCCATTGAAGTCAACAGAAAAACTTCCATGGGGCCAGGATTTCACCCAGTATTTGTCATTTCATATTACCAGCTGCACATTTAACTTAGATTTAATTAAATCTTTTAAATAAAAATATTCATTTTATGTCAACAAAATAAATAATTAAGTCCACACTGACACTTGGGAAAATATTTCCCATTAATATGAGGAGTTTTGCTGGGGTAAAACAGAGTAAAGGCTGTATAGTTTAGCCTTAAATCAATTATTTAAGCCTGTTGAAATTTAACATTCCATAGAGGGGTATCATTTAGCTATAAAATAGTTACTGCAGTCAACAAATTTACCTTCCCCAGATGAAGCCCTTTCAATGCTGTCAGGGTTCCCTCCCCACTCTGAACTCTAGAGTACAGATGTGGGGACCCGCATGAAAGCCCCCTAAGCTTATTTCAATCAGCTTAGTTAAAACTTCCCGAAGGCACAAATCATTTTGTCCTTGGATGGTACACTGCCACCACCAAGTGATTTAGCCAAAGAATCCGGGAAGGACCACTTGGAGTTCCTATACCCCCAAAATATCTCCCCAAGCCCTACATCCCCTTCCTGGGAAGGCTTGAGAATAATATCCTCACCAGTTGGTACAGGTGAACACAGACCCAAACCCCTGGATCCTTAGAACAATGAAAAATCAATCAGGTTCTTAAAAGAGGAATTTTATTAAAGAAAAGGTAAAAGAATCACCTCTGTAAAATCAGGATGGAAGATAACTTTACAGAGTAACAAAAGATGCAAAAACACAGAGGAACCTCCTCTAGCTTTAGTTTCAAAGTTACAGGGGGGAAAAAACAGGGATAAACCTTCCTTTAGCAAAGGGAAAATTCACAAGTTGAAACAAAAGTTAATGTAACACACCTTGCCTTATCTACTTACTCTTTTTGCAATATTGGGATTTACTTTAGGAGGGTTTATAGGAGAAGGAGTTTTCTGACCTGATGCTTCTCTGCTTTCCTTAGAGAGCACACAAACAAAGACTTCCCTTCCCCCAGATTTAAAAGTATCTTTTGTCCCCATTGGCTCTTTTGGTCAGGTGCCAACCAGCTATTTGAGCTTCTTAACCCCTTACAGGTAAGGATGAATTCTAGGCTACCCTTAGCTATATGGTTATGACAAATGCCTGAAGTGTGCTCAGGATTCCCACTCTTTTTGATCTCCTCATTTACCCACAACCCAGACTGACACTTCAACCAAGGAGAATTGATTTGTCACTTTCCAGACTCTCAGTGCAGCTCCCGTAATCCACCAATCTTTAGGGACAACTGACAATCCAGGAAGCTAGAGATCAAATTCTGAAATCAAACCAGCTCTCTGTAAAGGCATGACCAAGGGAGAACACCCCTAATAGGCATATTTTTAAATGATGCTCTCCTGTGGAAAGGACTATGTAAAAATGGCAGCTTCTAACTTGTGAGGTCTGCTGACTTTTGCAAATGACTTTACTGTTGTTGACTTCAGTAAGCTTTGTAGAGCCAACACAGTTGGGGGAGAGGGGAGAGAGTGCACACAAAGGATTATATTCCTTTTTGTACATCTTCTAGAGGATTGCTTACTAGGGGTTGGTTTTGTGAAGTGGTGAGAGTGCACATCTCCACCTGAAGTCAAGCTGGGGATGCTCAGCACCTCTGAAAATCAAACCCTAAATTCCAGTGCAATGCAAATGGGAATAGCACAGGTATGAATTCAGGCAAAATTTGGAGATGATTGGTTTGAGCAGGTGCAACGTCAGGCACAAACTAAGAATCTGTACTACTTTGGGGTAATTACAGTATATTGATTAACAGTGAGGTTTTTTTCCAGATTCACTATTTACCATATGTATTAGGCCTTGTAGTTTGCTATAGCACCATCACAGTCCTTTTACCCCCAGGTACTTTTCATTACCTTTTAAGTCAATATGAAGACACAAAGCATTTCAAAGATAGAGATCACTTCTGACATTTATTTAGAAGGTTCCACTTAAGTTAAGAAACTGATTAGGTGGAAAAACCAGTGTCTAAACTCATGATTTCTTCTCTGTGTGAACAATTAGAATCAATTAAAGTACATTGCATTGCTCCAAGGGAATTTTAGATTTTGCACGTTTAAAACTAAGGCTCTGGAAAGCTCTTTCTTTCTGGAGGCTAATCCGTACAATCTAAGCATTCTCATTAAGTTTGCTTCAGTAAATTCAGAGGTTTGCATTATTCGCTGGAGAAATATGCCAAAAGCATATCAGAAACTTCATTAAAGAATACTTGCATGAAACACTCTGTGAAGTTCATACTCCTCTTCAGCCCATACCCAAGAAAATGTGCCTATTCTTTCTTTACAAGCCAAACAGAGACACCACACTGTGGCCCATAAGCCCCCGCCCATAGCAGAGAGGTAGAGAAGTACAAGATTCCAGACACAGTGACTGTGAGTGATCCCTGCTACACCCTTTGACTAGACAGTGAACGGGCCACTCTCATTCACAATAGCCCTCACCATTACCAACTACTCCCTGCCTCTTTTGAATACCTGCACTCACTATAGCATTTTTAATCTCAAATAGCAGGCAGATTGGAATCGTGACTAGCCACTGCAAGGTGACTGACCAGGGAGGAAGGCTGTTTAGGTTAATTTCCTCCTTTTGTACCTACAGAGAGTTAGTCCCCACATGGCCCTTCACTTCTCTTTGCTTCCAGTTTCTCCATCTGTAAAATGGAGCCAAAACACTTCCCTGCTGCACAGTTTAAGATTATTGTGGTTTTGCAATCTGTGAATGGAAAGCACAAGAGAAGCTCAAAATAAAGTACTGTTGTGAATTAGATTGAACCAGGAAGACAGAAGTCAGCTCTTTATCCTACTCACTGCCTTTCCTCCTCCTCTGCTTTGCTAAGCTAGCTGGCAGAATCCTCCTCACTGAGCTGACTCATTTGTGTTTTGACATGTTTTTAAAATCACATAATTATAAACGCAGTTTGCCTTTTACACATAGTGTTGGCAGTGGCATTAGTCATTTGAGCGACCATAATATTTTAATAGTGTTGATATTGAAGCTAAGGCAATCTGCAGCCATGAGAAAAGAGGCAAAATATTTGCAAGAATCTCTAGTTGCGTACTTATCCTTGTAGGAAAAGATGACACTTAATGTAAAGGAAGTTAACACAATGAGAGAAAGAGTATGAGACAGAAGAAAGAGAGAGGAGGTACCCCCTATTCTTGCACATTATCATAATGATTTGTCTTCATTTGTCACTGTTTAACATATCAAATATGGAATAAAATCACCTACAAAATTATAGTTCAGATAATTATCTGCCTTTCCTTCCTTTCTGTTTCAATAACCATCTGTCCTCTCATTTAACCCTTAGTCCAATAAAAGATACTATCTCACACACCTTGTCTTTCTAATACATGTTCACTAGCAGGTGGAAAAAATGTTAATAATTTTGTAACTTCCCTAACAAATTCATTAGATTATCTTAGCTCTGCTGTATATACCAGCCAGGCTCTCTATATTATAGATGTGAGATGGAAGAATTTAATCTTATTAAATAATCACACACTGTGACTCAATCTGGCCTTTTCTATCAGCATCAGTAAAATTCAAATCCAGTGCAACACACACAAGACTGTCACTACAGCAGTCATACAATTTGCATAGCCTGCTTTTTCCCTGTACACAAGCATCCTGCTTAATAAATTAAAAATAAGTAATATACCGTGAGCCTTAATGGATTTAATTCCCAACAACTGTATATATCTGAGTGCCGTCCAAAGGTTTCGTCATATAAATTCTGACGGTTTAATTCATCTTCACAACTTAAAAAGCTATACATGAGACTAGATACATAAACCAATTATCTGTTACTGAACTGAGTATTGACAAGGGAACTCCTCCGCACTGAGTAGTTGACGAGGAGTTGACCTCCTGAGTATTGACATCCTCCTGAGTATTGATGAGTATTAACGTCCTCCTGAGTATTGACGTCCTCCTGAGTATTGACGAGGGAACTCCTGAGCATTGGAGGAAGCATGGCAGGTGATTTCTGGTCCCCTGAAGTATGATAATTTTGTAGGTTTTAACCCAGAATATTCTTGTTGGTTTCATAGTTTTTTCATGACTGATATATAAAAGGAGATGCACCTTGTTGTCCAGCAGGATAAGAAATGCTGATAAACACAGGCAAATTTACCATGAAATGAAAAGTCACATCAGATTTATTATCATAATACAGTTTAAAATCATACATATTTTCATGCTTAAGTTTAATAGACAAAACAAAATTGTGCCCCCAGATAAGCAAACCCAGCTCCCGTTGATCACGCAGCTCAGGGCAGAATTTGGTCCTTGTATATTTATTTTTAAATTCACTCAGTGAATCTCCACTTCAATATCCTGCTTATAAAAGCCTCAATCCTGTTTCAGGATCCACAAATAAAAAACCCCTGTACTTCTGGAGTCCCTTGGCTTCAAGCTTTTGGGGATCTCAGTGCAGGACTGGACCATACTCAGACATTTTGCTCCAATATTCTGTTGAAATCTTCAAATGTCTGGAGAGCAGAATATTGGAGTCAGGGTCTACCATGGCAATCTAAGAACGGAAGTTTGTCCTTAGTCAGCAGTTGGCTTAATTATAATTGAAAATATTCATTTTTCTGTAGTGTGGGATAAATGATGCTCTCAGTTACGCTGCTGCAAGTCTGGAGCAACTTCATTCCCTTTAACAGAATTAGTTCAGGTTTATAATAGTGCGCGGGCATAATTTTGCACTCTGTGAGCAAATTCATACCCACATTCCATGTAACAGCTATTTAGCTAAAAACTGAAGCTCAATTAGAATCATGGGTTTAATATTTTGAACAGCAAGTTTCTATTTAGGTGTGTGAAGATTCTTAAAAATATGACAGGTTGTAGCTGGTTTAGGACAATCAGATCTGCAATTGTAGAAAGTAAAAATATAAATAACTTTCTGTTATGCCTTCTTCAACAGAATAATGTACAGACTCAGCAAGTTCTTGCAGTGCCTCTGAAAAAAAGCTCCACAAAGGAGGCTGACTGTTGCAGCCAGCTGTGAATTCAGCATCTGCTTGTGATACTCTCAATATGCAGCTCAAGGAGCAATTATTTTCTTTATATCCTCTGCAGCTGCAGTTATACAGCAGGGCCAGCTAAATGTTCAGGGATCAGGTGCCTAAAAGGAGCAAAAGAAACCCAACAGTCTAGAAAGTGAAATACTTTTGGGAAAAAATGCAGTTCCGATCCTCATCTCTTGGGAGCCCTGTGGCTTAAGCATACGTATAATGTAATGATGACACTTTGTACCTCTGTTTCACTTTCCAGCTGAGACACTCAATACATGATGCAAACATTTACTAAGCCTTACAAGAGTGGATGAGAGAGAGGCAAGTGTTATAGCCTTCACTCTTAGATGGGGAAATAGAGGCCCAGAGAGATCTATGGGTATTTTTCTTTAAGGTCCTCTGCACAGCTTTCATTTATGCACACATACATATGGACCTGCACTTTGCAGGTGTAAAGACTGCACATCTGCTTTAAAATTTCAAATACCTGAAAGGAAATTTTCAAAACAACTTGACATGAAGTGCTACGATTCACACCTGCAAAACACATTAAGATGAGTGGGTTTTGTGAATCTAAGTTCTGACATGTGCACAACCAAGATCAGATCCCCACGGTGAAAACACATAAGTAAGAAGCAGTTCTTGAAAGGGGGTGGATCAACTGATGATTACCTGTTCTGTTCATTCCCTCTGGGGCATCTGGCATTGGCCACTGTCAGAAGACAGGATACTGGGCTAGATGGACCTTTGGTCAGACACAGTATGACCGTTCTTAAGTACTTTAAGAGCTCTGGGTAAAATTTACACGTAGGGAGTGTAAGTCCCATTTTTAAAAGTAACCTTGACCATTAGAAAGCATTTATGCTCTTGAACATCTCCCTTAGAGGAGGTGCGGAGGAACATTCAGGCGTGGTGACTGAGGCCCAGGCCAGTCACCAGCTGGCTTGGGATGAGGGAAGGGAAGTGTGGACGGGGTAAAGGGGGGTGTGAGGTAAAAATGGGATTTATGCTTCTGAACGCCTAAATCTCTTATGAACTTGTCTCATTTTCAAAACTTATTTAAGTGCTTTTGAACATTTATTACCCTTATATCCTAAATAGACAAGATAGGAAGGAAGTATTATCATCCTCATTTAACAGGCAAGGAATTCAGGCAAACCAAGATTAGGTGACTTGCGGAAAGTCACATTAAAAAAATCCATGATAGGGCCAGGAATTGAACACATATCTACCTACAGTGCCTTAACTACAAAACCAACCTTCCTCCTTTTTGAAAATGACTTGAAGTAGAGCAGCTGGGAATATGATAAATCTCCTTAGAGAGGAGGCACAGGGTCTTCTTCTCACTTCACGCAGAGGACAAAGTGGGATCTTTTTTATTATTCAAATAATGTCTGCACTTGTCCCCAGAACTCCCCCTTGCTGCTGTTTCCCCTTTCCCTGTCTTTGCCAATTCTCTCCCACTCTACTCTTATATCTTATGCTTCTCACTCCAACATTTTTGTCTGGTTCAGAGGTATAATGCAAACTGCTGTAGGAGGCTGCAACAGCAACAAGAATCAGAGAAGACAAAGGCTAGCAAGAAAGAAGACATTGGCTTACTTTTCTTCTTCTTACTTAGTTGCTCAGGCTAGGACATCTACCCAAGACAGAACACTCTGAGCAGTGAAATTCAGGGATCTCATACTGAGACAAAAGCAGTGGAAAGATGGTCAACAGAAAAACAGCCAAAATGGGCTGTTGAATTAGACTGGAAGCCCTGCATAGTGGCAGGCTATTAATCGCTTCATCCAGTTTATGTAGTATAAGTAGGAAACGCTGTTATAATTATCACACATTCCTGCCACTGATTAAATCTCATTATGTCCTTCATCACCAACTTTCTGTGGGCTGCCTCTGCAGGGACCCACAAAGGAGAGAGCAAAATATGATGAGTGTGAAGAAATAGACCAGTGCATCTTCTGCTACTTTCAATAAGCTACCCTAGTTGCAAATAAAGATTTTACTGATAAAAAGGGTTTTTTCTGTTTGCACAAAGATCAGATTTACAAAAGGGGGTGGCTGTACAGAGTCCATTCAAAAGAACTTCACTACAAGGAGGTGGAGTAGGACCAATATGATAACTGGGGATTAACCCTGGAGGAGAATTGCCAGGTACTGTAATCACTTAATAACACAGAGATTAGAGCCAGAATCTAACCCTTAATGTCCAAGTGATTAGAGGATGATCCAATGAGCTGTAGCAAAACAGACAACAAAGACAAAAATAGAAAGATTGGTTTGATCTTTTCCTGTCTCATTTGTCTGCAGAATGTTGCTTCCTCATCCACTTCTCTCTAATCCCCTTAAATGCCTTGGACTATCTACTTTAGACAAGAAAAATGATCCAATGTTAAGGCCACTAGCCTAGGACCCATGTTCAAATGCCTGCTCTGCCACAGGCTTCCTGGGTGATCTTGGACAAGTCACTTAGCTTCTCTGTGCCTAATTTCACTCCCCTACTTTATGAGATGTTATAAGGATGAATATATTTGTGGGAGGGCCACTTGCTCCTCCCTCTGCTCAAGTTCCCAAACAGCTCAGAGACCTTTATGCTAGTAAAATACCCAGTGCCATTTATTTACCAGGTTGGTTCCTACCACCCTTTTATACACTATACAGCAGAGGTTCCCAAACTGTTGGGCACAGTCCCTTAGATGGGGTGCAGAGGAACATTCAGATGTGGTGACTAGGGCCCAGTCACCCCGGGAGGGGGGAGGAGGTAAAAAGTTTGAGAACCACTGCTTTAAATCCTTACTCCTCCCATCTTGGGTAGCCCTCAGCTCTTGAGGCAAGCAGGGAAGAGCGATATCTCCCTCTTTGTCTGCTTCTCCCCTTCCTAATTCCTTCCTGTGGCTTTTTGTATCCTCTGCCTAGTGGCTTAATTAGCCTTCTACTTCTCTTCCCACCAATTAGGCACAGTTCTTGTTAACAAAGTCTCTTCTGTAATGTTTAATTGGAGCTGCGGTGACCAGAGTGCTACCTCAGGTGTTGTTGCTCAGCACTCTGTCACAATATTAAAGACATGGGGTTCAAATGGGGACCATATGTAGATGCTGTTGATAGGTAAATGCACCATTATATGTAGTGTACATTGTTTTTTTCTCTGATCTTCCTCCCAAAGAGATGAAGGAAAGACTGAAGTAATAATGAACAGAATATTAACTGGCAATAACATGCTAAGGCAAAATGAATACTGGAAATAATGTCCAAATTTTGCATTTAATTTCTGTGTACCTCATTTCCCTGTCTATGAAAATCCTCCCTATTTCACAGTTGTAATGTGAAGATAAATTCACTGATCTTTGGGAAGCGCTCAGATAGTGTGGTGATGAGCACAATTATGAGGAAAATATTTCGTTTTTCACTCCAAGAAGTGCCCTGAAAGCCACAGAAATCTTGTTAAACATCACCATGAATTACTCTAATGATGATTTTTAAATGAGCTACTTCCTTAAAACTCATTCTTAACACAATCAAAAATTTAATTTTGTAATGGTAAAATAAGATATAACAGTATCTCACATGCACATTGTACCTCCCATCTAGAAATAGCTCAGAGGTCTTTGCAGCTAACTTATATGCTCTGTGGGTTCATAGTATAAGTGAGATATATGGAGACTACTGTACTTAAGGTTTCCCAATCCTTTCCATTTAAAAAGGCCTTTTCCAGTTGCTGATAGATTTCCCAAACAATTTTCCAGGTCTTGAGCAGCAGCTCCCAGATTCATGGCACACGAGAATGTTTTCATTTTTTTTTTTTAATAAAAGAAATATTCTGTTCTTCATGGTTGCTGAGAAAAGCTGGCAAACACAAAAAGTAAAGCCTACAAAACCAGAAGGCAATTAAAAAGAACCCCAAAATAACATTTATAAAATCTTATGATTTTTTTGTGGGTGGCGAGGAAGATAAGTAGGGCAAAATGATTTGCGAACATTTGGGTTTGGCCAGAGTGTTTGTGTCTGCCCAAGCGTGATTGTATTGAAAGGTACATATATATCTGAATGAAAAGTGAATACTTAAGGGTTACATATTTGGTAAATCAAGATTCATTTTCTAATTCACTGAACTTTCTCCCACTATTCACTCAGCCCTAATGCTTATGTAATCCAAGGAGCCTCTCATAACTCAAAATCAATATAATGCAAGATGTAAACATTTGCTACCAAATGGCTGCAAATTGCTTTCATTCTTACAAAATCATTACTTTAATCTCTTACACCATCCTAAAAGCCTAAATTCTACCCATGATGTGTTTATAGATTTATATTTGATGTATTATGTATACCTCGAGTAGTTTGCAATAGGTTATAAAAACTGGCAGCGCATGTGCTAACCTTGACTGTGCACTTTTGCATGGTATTCAACAGAAGAGAGGCAGGTGAATGAGAAAACTGATAGAGCTCTTAAAAGACAAAATATCAATAATGGGCAATGCCCTGAGGAGTTTACAACCTAAAATAGATACAACTCAGTAGGGGATGACAGTGAATGAAAACGAAATAGGAAGACAAGGGTAGTGAAGGTGAGAGGTCATGAGATATAATTATTCTTTCATACGCATCTTGGTATGTCTTTTTCAATGGATATCAGGAATAACAGGAGGAAGGCCAGCAGTGAGAGGAAAGGCCAGCATGGAGGCCAGCACTGGGAGGAAAGCAGTGACTCTGGAGGTGGGTTTGCTTTCGTGGTTGTAATGGAAATTACTGTCTTAAGGTATAGTCTTGTGAGGTGCTAAGCATCTTCTGGGAGAGCTCCAATGGGAACCAAGGGTGCCTGGCCACTCCTAAAAGATGCTAGAATGCCACTAGGAACAAATACCCTGGAGAAGCTCAACAACTGGGCTGGATCAGGCTGTTATAAATACAGCATTAATAGTTATAAGCAGGCTTAAAATGGTTCTGAAGCAGGGATTTGGATGTGAACTTTTCAATAACTTTTAATAGCAAGACAAGAGTAAGACAGAATGTAAGAGTGTGGCGGGGGACAACCACCACCATTTGTTCTTTGTCTCCTGGCACACTGCATTATCTATGTAAGGACACATATCTCTTCGGTCATTTCCTACCACCCTGTCATTTCCATTCCTAGATTGCTTTTCTTAGCCTTCAGAGCTATGGTCTCCATGTTTCTTCTCATACTACATACTGATTTCTCTCTCTTTAATGCAAATATTCAGGTATAAATTCCAAGAAGAATCTAAAGGTCAAGCACAACTACTCATATTATCACACATTACTACGTCGCCAACAGAAAAGTCCCTTGTATTTTTTGGCAGGTTCCCCAGATGGTGGTTTTGGGTTTTTTTTTACCGTTTATGATGATGAATCCTCTTGGCCAAACTATTATTAACCAAGTAATTTTCTTACTTATGTAACAGTGAAATTATCTTTCATACTTATAATTTATATATAATTGGCATGTGTATTAAAACCCAGGATACAGAGCATTTCCTTCCATTAAAGAGTCATGCCATTGTACCAACATCCTCTTTTGCCATCAATCTCCAAATGTGTCAAAGATCCTTGTCTTGTAACCCAGACTGATCTTAGATCATTAGCCTTGATTCTGGAGAACAGCCTCTGAAATATTAATCAAAGTGAAAGACAAGTACAGAGCAAAGCTGCAGACAGCAGAGCAACTGTCAGCAATTGAGGGAACATTTTGAGAGGCTGGTCCACAAGCAGACCATGCCCTCAATGGGGACAAAGGCCTCTGACCACAGTAGGACTGGTACGGTTTTGTGATATAGAGAGACTGGGCAGGACAGGCAAGCATAATAAAAGCTAGCAGTTCACAGTGTATGGCTATGCTCAGTATGTGCATATAAACTCAGTCAGAGGGAGTAGATTCTTACACCATTCCCCTTTCATATACCTAATTACTCCACCTCTCAATGTGAGTGCTTTTACAAATCCAGTACATTTATGTTCCTACACAGCTGTTTTTCCTCTGAGTCCAGACCTAATATGCAGCAGCTCTCTTCTTCAGGGCAGTCATGCTGTATGGGCTTCATAGTCCATGCTGCCAGTGTCCTATTCTCAATTTGTTTAAATGATTTGGCCCATTGCTGTTAGCATTGGCTATTTTAAAAGAAAGCAACTTGCCAGAATACACCTTCAAGGCAAGGACTCAGGGAAAGTGCATAAATACTCTCCTACCCCTCTCACCCACCTTAAGAGCTATTCACAAGATTTTCTTAGGGCTCTGTCAAGCAAACTTTCCTGGGTGGCAATGTGGGAAGTCAGAAGGCAATCTTAGGTCTGCCAGGATAAAAGGAAGAAAGAGCAAGGGTTTCATCCAATGCCATTATTAAATCTGAAACATAATTAGGGGCAGGGCAGATTGTATAGGTCTGCAGAAGGTAGAAGAGTCTACCTTATACAGCAGCGGTGTCCAGTACATTTGCCACTAGCCACATGTGGCTAATAGGCTATTGAATTGTGGCTAATGCATGTGGCTTTTTTATAATGTGGCTAATAAGAAAAATTCAAAACCACAAGTGTGGCTAGCAGTGTGGCTGGCATCGAATTTCTATTGGATACTGCTGTTATAGAGTCTACCATGCTATAATGTCCATCATAGTAAAGAAGAGATAGGACCATGGTACTCAGACTGAGGCATGCGAGCTGCAAATGTCTCTCTAATGAGTCTCCTCTGGCTCTTTGCAGCACATGACATTATATTGCTTTGTGATTTAATTATTAACCAATCTAAGTTACTAACCAATCAGGATGCTTTTGCTATGTTATTAACCAATTGCAGATGATACATAATAATGCTTGGTCAGTCATTTTTGCTATGAGAATAATAAATATTTTCAATCATGCTATTTAAATATGAATATATAATACTGTAGTAAATGAATGTAAGTAAATAAATTCACTCTAGTGTGGCTGCTTTTTGTAATGTTGATTGCTAATTTGGCTCCTGAACCACTGAGGTCTGAATATCACTGAGATAGCACTTAGTTATGAATATAAACACAATTTTTTACTTGGGTTATTGCATCTTGACAGACCCTGTGATTCTCTTGGGCTCTATAGCTGACTTATTAACATAGACCCCCAAGTCAGGAAGACCCTTAAGCAAATGATTAACTATTAGTATGTGCTTGAGTCCCCTTGATGTCAGCGTGACTTAAGCATGTGCTTAAAATTAATCACCTGCTTATGCGCTTTCCTGAATAGGGATGGTTCTGTGTCATCAGAAAGGGGGTCATGAGAGGACTGCTGACTATGCTACAAGTACACTGCTGGTAGATTTTTCTCTTTTGACTTTCTTCTTGAAAATGCAAATAGGCATTCAGCAACATACTGGTGCAGCATGAGTGATAAAGAGGCTGTCTCACCCAGCAGTTTTGCAACTGGAAGCAGGGAGCCAAATGCAAAAGTCACTAATTAAAACTCTGACTGAAGTCGGTTCTTCTAAACTTTGAACATTTCCATTGAAATGAATTATCCCACATAAAAAGGAAATGATAATTACTTTGCAGTGTGGAGCTTACTGACAAGAGGATCAATGAGCTGTTTCTGGTGCTACTTGGAAATAAGAAACTTTTTCAGTACCCTATAATAATTATCATTTTTTAAAATAATTGTTCTTAGTGACACTTATATAGAAAAACTTAAAGACAGAGAAGGACAAATTGATAGCCAAAAAAAATGTTAATCGTCATTTGAACAGCATGTGAATTTTCAGGAATTTACTTTTGTGTAGTAGTCTATAGACAACTGGCAAAATCGTGATGAAAATCCCACAAAACCCATCAAACGCAAAGCAAAGACCAAGACCCAGAACCTGCACTCACTGACTGGTGTAAATCAGGAGTGAAATCAAAGGAGTTTAAAACCAGTGAAAGAGAGATCAGAATCAGGGCATTTTAGCTAATGGCAAACAGCTTCATTCCCTGTGTCTGAAAATCACCCACATTACATCAGATGTTTAGACACTAAAATGCAACACATCATGTTTAAAATACATTGTGTTGATTGCAGTATTTCAAAGGGAGCACTGTGAGACATTAAGACCTTAGAGAGGTGATGTGGGCTATCTTCCTCCCATGAAATACATGCCACTTGGTTTACTCTGTAGCAGAGAGAAAAGTTGTTCTCTTCAGATGCATCTTTCTGAGCCAGGGACAGAAGCCCTTTTTGGCAAGGAAGGGTTAGGAGCATCCAGAGAGGGAGACGAACTCAACAGTAGCTATCAGCTTATTGCCCCCCATGAAGAGTGAGACACACCTTAGAGTGGCCCACCTTTAGGGCAGTGTGTCTCAATGTCCAGAGTTCACAGAATCCACCTCCAGGGTTAGGTGGCCTGTACGCAGGAGTCCATAAATATTCTGGCTGGCTTAGAACATTCACTGTTTTTATTTTGGCACCACTCTGGTACTTCCCTCTCACTTCTCTCTGTTACCAAATACGAAACCTTTATCTCAGTATTAAGGGCCAGATTGTGGCTGGGCACGGGATAAGTGCTCAGAAGATAGGTGGTACAAGGGACCAGCAATTTGTGTGTTCCCTATAATCTCCTCTACTAGCCAGGTGAAGATTGCACAGTACTATGACCATACCCAGGTCTTTAGCAGCCAGCTATTGCAATGGAAGAATGGCTCTGGTGAACAATGTATGGTTGATATGGCTCCACTATCGCACCCAGGCATGGTTCTAGAAGACAAGGGCTGTATTTTAACTTTCAGCTTCTCAGGAATCTGCCTAAGACTTGCTATGAAGTTTTAGGCCCTAATCCTCTGTCCCCCACCCCCCGACTTCAGTGGGACTGTCTCTATTGCTGGATTAGGACCTTACATATTAAAACTCATTTAAAGTATAATGCAGGAAAAGTACAATTTAATTCTCCTTGCAAAGAAACTTCCTTTGATCAAACAGCAGGTACATGAGACTCACCAGCTCAACAAAACACAGTTTGTCTGAAATCACACAGACAGAATTAGGAGGAACACCACACCTGGCCTTCCAAAGGAAGAAGCAGATTCCCAGGTGAGTCTTCTTAACACCTAAGTCTTCTGAAAAGGGTCAGCTGAATTTATAATGAGTATGAGGCTGCAGAGCCACACAATGTGATGTGCCAAGAGACCCAATTAGTTTCAAAAGGTGCCAAAGAACTGGATAAAGCCAGACATAGGTTGTGGGGGAGGGAAAAAAGAACCCTTGACATTTTAAAATATATCTGTCTAGCTCCAAAATGAACTTTAATCTCTGTCAATACACAAAGAGCTTTAAAAATATAGAGTCAGCACTCACTGGCAGGATGTCAGAGAAGGAGGCATAGAAACCAGCCGGCCTGAAAGATCCAGTGCCAGGCATAGCAGTGATCTATATATAGTCAAGTAGTTGCACCTCATTACAGAAAGGGGGAAAAATTCCTCCTAGCTAAGGGGGATGATGGGGGAGGGGGGGAATTTTCCTTTTTTTTTTTTTTGCACAAGAATTGATCACATGGAGAATAGATAAAATGTACACTTCTTGGGGGAGATGGCTTAGTGCTGTAAGCACCAAGTTTTGGACTGTGGGCCTGATTCTCTACACCCTTGGGGCCATTTGCATCTGTGCAATGTTCATAAATCAGAACTCCGCACTCACGCCAACAGTACTGTTTTATACCCAGGATCAGATCAGGGAGTATTAGCCCAACTTTCTGGCAGTGTGACCTTGAGGTCATTTCTGTTCTAATCCAGTCTCTGAAGTAGATTAAAGTAACCTCAGAACTGTTGCCAGTGGCCCCCAAGGGACCATTCCAACAACCAGGGATCAGCAGAGTGCAGGCCCCTCCCGTTCCCCCAGCTATACCTCATACTCTGAGAACTCGAGCGGCAACATAGGAGGATTCCCTTATGCAGGGGGAACCTAGAGGTAAAATATTTGGAATCCCATAT
The DNA here is from genome assembly GCA_007922305.1 of Dermatemys mawii. Lineage (NCBI taxonomy): Eukaryota > Metazoa > Chordata > Testudines > Dermatemydidae > Dermatemys > Dermatemys mawii. The sequence continues at coordinate 7,155,127 of ML677401.1, read as the reverse complement.
TTGACTCTGTGGGGCCCTTTGGCCCTAGAAAGCAAGATCCTGTTTGCTCTGTAAAAGTTTTACCCACTATTTAGTGATTTATATATGTGATGGGGTGAAATAACCCTGCAACACAAATCCCACACACTAGGAGAGTTAGGAGTGTCACTTTGTAACTGAAGTCTTCCAATGGATTCACAACCTTGTGTATATTTAGGAAAGCAAGATGGGTAAGATGATTAAAGGAAATTGAGTGTGCATTGCTGAAGTGTGGCAGTATAATAGAAAGAGGTTTTTAAGTTTCCAGATTCATATTTTCTTCAGTTTCTTCATCTCACTCCTAACTGGCCTTTTAAATAAAAAAAAACCTGCTCTAGAGGAATAAAGTGTCATACTTCCTGAGACTTTTCACTAACTGAGTGGCAAAAAAGCTTCATTATATAAGCTGAATCACTCATTTTTAAATCTTTAATTCTCAGGATTCTGACTGTTAAGCTTTACAAACAGAAGATATGAAGAAGCTCCAGCTAATGTATCCCTCAGAAAAATTCTGCAGCTGGAACCTTGAGAATGTTTTGTACGGGCAGCAGCTAGATAAACACATTCTTAATCAGATGCAATTCAGACTCTTATTTGGGAGATGGGTTGCTTTCAGCTTGCAGTGGATTCTGTTTGCGCAAACCATTTCTGGGCCTTGAGTCCACCAAGTTTAACTTTTAGATGTTATCGGACCTTCACAGCTCAACATGAAATCCAGTGAAAGTTACAAAAATCATCTCGTTTAGTTTCAGATCTATAAATTGGCAATGTGTGCACAGAATTCAAAATGTTCACAAAACTTAGCAAAAATTTCACTGACCCTGGGCTGAGGCTGAAATCTTGCAAATTTTTGGTAGTATTAAATTCTGTAATAAAGGTTTTGTGTGACTCCAAATATAAAATATTGGATTCCTTTTTAAAGTTCTGTTTTGTGAGGCAAGTCTATAAAGATTGGTCCAGATACTCCACTGCTTTATTAAGTCATTTATACCTTTATTATTATTTATATTGCAGTAGAACCCAAAGTCCTCAATCAGGAGAAGGACTCCACTGTGCTAGGCGCCGTACAAATACACAAGACTCACTCCCTCTCCCTTAAGTATTTACGATTTAAGAATATACTTTAAAAGTGATTGCACCAAACAATGGGAGGGATAGGGGAAGATAAGTTAAACAGTAACACAATGGTTAACTATATGCACAACTTGGTGGTTAGTATTATTACTATATTATTATAATATTACTTTAAATATACTAAATTAATATTAAGATTGCAAAGTCAAGCACTCAAAAGTTAGGAAATAACAGAATTAAAGTTTCCTGTGCATATATGCTATAATACAAATCCCTTGTGCAAATTTATTATAATACAGTTTTTAATGACATCACATACTATTTTTTCTACAGAACCCCAGCCTCGCTCAGTACACAGGATGGACAGTGCTTAATTCATAAGCAGCTATTCAATATTTTGTCTTATCCTTGTTGTTCAGTGTGTGGCCCATGCCTTATGTACGGTATACTAGCCAAACCCTGCTCTGAATACAGAATTCTTGGTTCCCTCCTGGGCTTTTCTATGGCACTCATCATTATAAACTCTCTGTTGTTTCACAAACATTAAATAATCTTCACAACTCCCATGTAACCTAGGGGGTATTATCCCTATTTGAAGAGGGGGAGTTGAGGCACAGAAAGATTAAGGTCAAAAGTGTCCACTAATTTTGGGTGCCCCACTTGAGAGGCCTATGGCCTGATTTTCCAGGGAATTTAGCATTATATATCACTTTACATATTCAAAGCACAGTTCCTATTGACTTCAGAGACCTGAAGCTGAGAGACCTGAACACTTTCACAAATCAGACCCTAAGGTCTCAATTTTGGTACTCAGAAAATAAGGAACACACAGCCTGTGAAAAGTCTGGCTTAAGTGATTTGCCCAGCATCACATGGGAATTCTATGGCAGAGGCAGAAATAGAATCCAGTTCTCATTCAACTGCCTTAAACAGGAGACTGTCCTTTCTCTTCCTGTACTCCCCTGCCTTACTCACTACACACCTTCCAACTCTGCAATAAATAAAGCAGATATCCTACAAACTCCAGCCTTCTTCAGTAAACAGTCGTGATTCATCCCCAGAGTAGGTCCAATCTATGCACAGCGCTCCTGTGGAAAAAGTTGCATGTGACCATGTAATTAAAGACTGTATCATAATACCAAACTCAAGGGGGCTGAATTAATTTTGGCATTTTCTTTTTGAGTGCTTGACTTTGCAACCTTAACAATGTTCTTTTCACATAGTCTGAGTATAATTTCCTAGGTTTGAAAAAAGACAAACGGTAAAACACAAGAATTCCATTACATTGTATCATATTGACACCCATGTGGTTCATCAGCAGGGTTGGAACCTTTAGATCCAAACACAGACCTTTGTCACTTGAGTTAACAGAGCAACTGATTGCGATAGTCAGTTGTCATCCTCCACTTGGCCGGTGGGTTTCACAGCTATTTTCTGACAGCAGAGAAATGGTGAGAGTCAGGAATCTTAGGGGACATTCCAGCTGCTGGAGGGGAGTCTGCTGTAGTGAGCACAGACCCTTCTGTTCATTCCCCACAACAAGTGACCTCGTCTGCTCTGTATAATCCAACCTGTCCTTGTTCCAGCCCTGTCTCTTCCCCATGCCTGGCTGCGACCCCTAGTTCCTTATTCTTTGTCTACCCATCCCAGGCTCCACGCTTCAGGCTTCCCATCCCATCCTTGCCCAGTAAATCCCATTTCCAGTCACCATTCCGACTCCTTGTCCCCAGTCTCCTTCTCCAGCCAGTCCCTGCCCCCCTTATCCTCATTCAATCTTTCTTTCCCTCCTGCACCCAGTGGCTCCCAGTCTGAATCCCAGTCTCCCTGCCTAAGCTCCTCATCCAATCCCAGTTTCTCCCCTCTCCCTCTCCATGCCTTATCCCAGTCTCCACATCCAACTGTCCTAATCTCCTCCCTGGCCCCCAGCTCCTTGTCCTAGCTCAGTGTTCCTCGCACCAAATGGCTCCCAGCCGCTTATACACATTCCCCTCACCGGCTCCTACTGCCAGTCTCTTTACCCAGCCTGTCTCATCCTCGTAGTCCTACTCTCCCTACCACTGCCACCCAGCTCCCACTCCTCCCACAGCTCCCAGTCAGAGCATCTCTCTTCCCCCCCGCTTTCCCTCCCTCCCTCCAGTCCCTGTCCCAAACTGTTCCTTTCTGACCCCACAGTCCCGCTCTTGCTTCCCCTGCATTTGACTTAGGTAGCCTCTGTGAGGCCTGGGTGCCAGCATGGTGTTCACTGAGAGCTCAGCAGAGACAAGCTTCTTGCTCTCCATTCCAGTGCCCAACCCCACTGCAGACCACAGCAGCAATTACAGGAGTTGCAGCTACAGGGAAAGTCCTTCTGAGCCCCCATAGCACTCTGGTGGAACATGCACAGTCACTCTGTGGGGACGGTGCATGCAGTCTGGTCACATGTGGCAGCTGTGAGGTATGGAGCATGCTCAGTGACGATGGATTCTTTCGAGAGTTTAGTTGCTGAACTCAAACAAGTCTCTTCTGAGGAAGTGGAAACTGAGATTTTTTAAGGACTTGTACATTGGCTAAATTTGGGTGGCTTTGCACGGCAACAGCACACTTCCCAGTAGTCCCAGGTTTTGCAAGATTGTTCCACTTTGCCCTCCAAACCCCCATGGCCCAGTTAAAGCATTAACTTCGCTACCTTAAACTTTGTGCTGAGTCTCACGGACGCTCAGGGCAAAGGGCAGGACAAGGGTAGCAGCTTTCCTGGGGTTTCACTTCCCTTCCAGGCATGTGCAGCTCCTCTGCACATGCTCCCTTGGGCCACAGCAGGAGTTGGAGCCATGATCCCAGCACAGCAGTAATAAGGATACAAGCAGGGATGGCTGCTTCACTGCCCACTCTGAGTTATTGTACTATGATACAAATGCCCTCTAATAAATGATAATGAGACATTCACTGTTAGGTTCCTGCTACGGCAATTAATGATTGTTCTGAAACTCTTAGAGCAAAACCACTGATGTGATTTACAGATGCTTGTATTATAGAGTAATTTTCCAACAGCCTGGGGAAAAACGGCACCAATCTGGGACTGTCATTGCTCTGCACTCACAATTCAGTGAGAATTTTTCATGTAGACAATCTAAAGGAATATGCACTTTTCCAGTGTACTACATTTACATTGAAGTAAATAACCAGCCTTAGATTTTGCATTAGTACCTAACACATCACAGAAGTCTAGGACTGGAAGGGAACTCAATAGATCACCTAGTCCCCTTCAGTAAAGACAGGACTATGTAATAACTAGACCATTCCTGGCAGGTGTTTGTCTAACCTGTTCTAGTGCTTAACTACCCTGATAGGAAGTTTTTCCTAATGTCCAACCTAAACCTCCCTTGTTGCAATTTAAGCCCATTGCTTTTTGTCCTGGCCTCTGAAATTAACCAGAACAATTTTTCACCCTTCTCCTGGTAACAACCTTCTACATATTTGAAAACTGTGATCATGTCTCCCCCTCAGTCTTCTCTTCTCCAGACTAAACAAATCCAATTTTTTTCAATCTTTCCTCATGGGTTTTGTTTAAGGCTACATTTTAGTCACAGGAATTTTTAGTAAAAGTCATGGAGAGGTCACGGGCAATAAACAAAAATTCATAGCCTGTGACCTGTCCATGACTTGTACTATACACCCCTGATTAAATCTTGGATGCTCTGGAGCAGGGGGCGGCCCAGAGGCGCCGCGGGTGCTCTGCGCAGGGGGTTTCCCCGGGGGTGCCACGATTGCTTGGGGGGCAGCCCGGTATCCCGCTGGTGCTGGAGGGGGCATGGCTTGGGACCCCTGCAACTGCTGGGTGGTGATGCATGGCCCAGGACCCCTACTGTTGCTGAGGTTGGGGGTTTGGCACTGGACGCTGCAGAAGTTACGGAGGTCCCGGAAAGTCATTGAATCCATGACTTCCATTTCCTCCATGAAAGACTCACAGCCTTAGTCATGTTTTCTAGACCTTTAATCATATTTGTTGGTCTTCTTTGGACTTTCTCAAATTTGTTCACATCTTTTCCAAAATGTGGCTTCCAGACCTGGACACAATACTCCAGCCAAGGCCTCATCTGAGCGGAGTAGAGTGGACGGATTACTTCTTGTGTCTTGCATACAACTAATATATCCTAGAATGATGTTCACTTTTTTTGCAAGAGTGTTACACTGTTGACTTATATTTAGCTTGAACATAAGAATGGCCATACTGGGTCAGACCAAAGGTCCATCCAGCCCAGTATCCTGTCTACCAACAGCGGCCAATGCCAGGTGCCCCGGAGTGAGTGAACCTAACAGGTGATGATCAAGTGATCTCTCTCCTGCCATCCATCACCACCCTCTGACAAACAGAGGCTAGGGACACCATTCCTTACCCATCTTGGCTAATAGCCATTAATGGACTTAACCTCCATAAATTTATCCAGTTTTCTTTTAAACCCCATTATATTCCTTATAATTCATTATAACTCCCAGATCCCTTTCCACAGTACTCCATAGACCAGCGCTATAATATCTCTGACCATGAGTTAGAAAATCATGCTACTGTATATTCTCTCTCCCTTAAAAATATTTTCTCCTCTGAGTGCTCAGAAGCAAGCAGTGCTTCATCCATTTTGTATTTCCCCTTGGCCTACTTTTCCTCATCTCTTTCATTTGTCTTTTACTCTGGTATCCTCTTAGCTAGTACACTCCCATGTGGCTTCCAGCCTTCGCTCAAGAGCCTGATCAACGAAAGAAGAGAAGAGAAGGTTCCATACAGACATGTTTCCTCATAACCATCTACCCACCAAATCCCCATGGAAAAAGCTGTCAAATTCTTAGAAATTGTTCTCCTCTCCTGCACAGCTGACGCAATTGCATAGCAAAGACTTGTTATGAAGTGCTTAGCCTACCTGTAAAATACAAAGATTCTTTTACATCTCCATGGCCCTGCTGTTTTATTGCACTCGTTGTCTACATTCGGTACTTTGTACCGGACGAAATGAGCCATGAGAAAGGAGAGAAGTTCTGAAGACTTCTTTCCTCAGAATTCATCCCCCTGGTAACCATGGGATCAAGATAAACACATCTCTGATGCAGAAAGCTTTGTAGACAGGGTATCAGGAAAGAAAAACAATATCATCAAAATCTATGAATTGAAGAATTCATACATGAATTATTTATTTTAATTGTCCACATTCTTTTAATTGCATGGGTAGCTCTGTGTGTTCCATGAAGTCAGAATAAACAATATAAAGCAGCACAAAACTTTAAATTAAAAATAAATAAATAGATAGTCAAAGGTAGACTTTCCTCCTGCTGTCTGTGTTAATATCAGACTTGTACCATTTAGATGTTGAAGTTTCTGTCTCTTCATTTCATCCTGGAAGACAGCTATTGACTGTACAATGAATTAAGTTGTTCTCTCATCATAAAATACTGCAAATTATGGTGCACGTCCCTGAATTCTGGACTGAGGACTGATGTTTCATGGTTTTTGATGTGTCATATCCACTGACTGAAATAAAAGCATGTCCCTTTGAAGTGACTAATGTAGTTGAATACCTGAGTCTTGAGCTGGGAAAACAGCTCTCTTTATACAGACGTATGACAGCATTTGACATTAGCCTTGCTTTCAAAACTTAGAGGCCTCTTGGGGTGGTATTATTCTGATTCTGGTGAGTTTCATGGGAATACTTTATAACTGTAGTGCCTTTGGTATTCATTGTGTCCTGCCTGTCAAATGCCTTATATCTGTACACCTAGGCTATGTCGTGCCATCAATTTTTAGGACTCCACACTGAAATCATTTAGGAGTTTTGCTGAAAAATCTACTTTACAATACGTGCAGAGCTCCCATTGAGCATCCTCTGGGAGCACAGGCACTCAGTGTATCTCAGAAGGAGCTCAGTACCTCACAGGATCGAGCCACTGTGATTTTTTCCTGCAAATAATGATATTTAATCATTACATGAACAAGTCGGGAGGAAGGGATGGCGATAGGATGACCAGAGGTTCTGATATATTAGGAGCTTTGTCTTACATAGGAAATTATACCCATACCTGCAAAAAAAGTTTCCTGATTTTTCACACTTGCTATCAGGTCACCCTTGGTGGAGAAAGCCAACATCATAGTGCTAGAAGGATTGTTACCACCCTTCTGTCTAGACACATAAGAAGTTGTAGCTATGGTTTATCTATCCAATGGGTTTCCCCTGTGTTCTGTCATATAAAATTATAACCTCATATATGCTTTAAATGATCTCCAGTGCCCTGCATTACTCAGACCTCCTATTGTAATCTCAGAGTGCTTTTCTGCATGACAAACTTAACATAGAAAGTGCAGTTCAGGCTGCAGTGAATACCACCCAAAAGTCCTACGGATTAACTGAAATGGAAATTCCTGATTTGAGCATTGTAACTAGGGGTTTGTGACTAACGGACCGTAGATTTTTCACCTCAGAGGATAATGCTTTACAAACATTGTTGCATATTAAAATATAAACCAGTTCTCAACTTATTACCATTGTTCAGCTTACTCACTAAGAGTTGTTATCTAAGAAACATAACCAGAAACTAAAAGCAATTTGTAAAGCAACAAATTACCAGCTCACTCATCTATAAAATGTAATGCTGCTATAATAATGTGTATAGGCACTGTGCTTTCTGCCATTCTGCACTGTGGAGAGGAGCAAAGCAGCTGGGGAAAAAATGGTGGTCGATGCTAAAAGCTCCAAAGCGACTGGAGGGGGAAGCAGAGCATGATTGGGATTTCAGGCTTCAGCCCAACCTCAAGGAAAACCCTTTGCACCAATTTCCCACCTAGCTCAAGGGGTGCCGAGGCTGGCAGGTGCTAAGACACATAACAGCTGCACAACAAAAGTGTTCCCTGCCAAATATTTCCACTTCAACAGGCAGTGAAAGTTAGTACTTCTAAGAGTAACATTAACTTGCAGCCTGCAGTCCCCTTGAAGAGAAGGTGAAGCATAGCAATGATAGATGGATATCAATGGCAGTATGGTTCCTTACGGAAATGTGCTGCTAGGCCAGAAGCAGGAGGAACAGGGCAGGTTCTCTGCAGACCCACCATTGGAACTTGGTGTCCCCATGGAGCAGCAGTCCACTCAGGAAGTCAACAAACTGCCTACAAATAATGGAACTAATGAACATGGATTTTTCCTGTGTACATTTGGTCTTGCAAAATATTTAAAAAATGCATGATAGCTGCAGGCATTTTCAGGATGTTTGCAAACTTCAGTATAAGTAAAAGGATTAGTCAGAAATAAGAAATATTCTTCATAATACTTTTGAATCCCTACTATTCAAGAGTAAAGGAAACTATTCCAATAGATTATATTCTCCTCTTCCTCACTCTCTTTCATCTGTAGTTTATTAGCAAAATTTTGACAGGGAAATAAAAAGTCAACTTTTCACCTGGAATCTGAACAAGTGCTGAGCCGGGGAGGTGGGGAGGACAGGGGGGTAAGGGAGAGAAGCTTCAATACAAAAAAGATAGCGACAGACTCAGCAAGCATGCAAAGTGTTACTCCTCCATCTGTGAGTGAACAGGGACATGAAAGACAGCAGATCTTTTCCAACATTTTCAGGATAATGGACTGTGGTTTGAAGGGAATGCTCTTTGATGTGCTAGGAAATGAGAGTAAGCTTTGAGCCTGCTTTGGTCAAGTTGCCTTCAATCATTAGCATTGTTATTGGCCAGAGAATCCTGTTCTGGGCAGGAAATGTAGAGTCTACTTTGTAAAAAACACGCACATGGATCTTCAAAACACTGATCCAATTGAGGCATGCACAGCACAATTCAGAGACAGGTGGGCAAAGGTGGCTTTAAGCCAAATCTTTTGGTCCTCTGATCTTGGTCTGGCTGCTTTAATTTTACGCTGGCTGCCAATAACTCGAAGGAGCCATTACATGGGGTGTCACTAAGGAACAGGGAAATCCTGGCCTTGCCCTCTTTACTGCTAATTGATCTCTCTGTGCTGGTGTGATCTTCCCATAGATGGCTATGGTAGAGTGGTGCAAAGCAGCTCCTGTGTAACTGAAGCTGCATCTTCCCTTATAGAAAAACTCTAGTGCTTTCCTCTTGGACACTGAATGGTTAACAAGTTTATAAAGCTGTCTCTTTTCCATGGATATTGCAGATGATTTTTCATTCAAACACCATCGCAGTCTCACACTGGAGATCCACACACCTTCCTCTGTCTGCAGGCCATTACATTCCACCTCCTGGACAGAATACTGCCTTGGGGGGCTCCATGAGTTGTCATTGCCTTTCCTAGTTAACTACATTCCTCATGCACATTTCTCCAGGGGATGAGAGGATTTGGCTCATTGTATTTACAAACATGCAAGAAGGCTTAACTAATAGGGGTGTTTCTTGGATCTTGTGAGGTAGGCAGTTGCTCTGGAGTATTATTCTAACTAGATTTCTCTACTGTAACAAATTTGGGTGTGAAATGCATGTCCGTTAGCCTCTCATGGCAGTCACCATCTGTGACAGCTTCTCTTTTGGTTCACTTTTCCCCATGACAGGATTGAAAAATCTTCCAAGCAATGTCAAGGTGGTCCAGGCACAAGCCTCAAGAGTCGTTCATATAACTTCTCTGTGTCAGAGCTGACAATGTCATCTTTCACCTCCGCCTTTGGGAGAGTCACTTCTGAGAAAAATCCAAACACCACAAACAGAGAAAGGGTTTATGCTGAGTTGGTGCTTCCTGTAGTTCCACATTACGTGAACAGTAGCCCCAGCGGACATTGTGACTGACGCACATCTCCGAGGCCCTAAGCCATCGTCCTTATATGGTGGCAGTATGGGGGGACAGGGGTAAATTACTCCTCCTACTACTACTGTGCTCGCTCAGCTACTCTCCCCAGGAAGCAGGCGGAAGCCAAAATTTCATCCATTCCTTACCCACCTACAGGTGAACAGCCCTCCTTGTTCCTATACACCCAGAGCCAAGGTTCAGGCAGCCCACCTAAGGGTGACAGGTGTAAGCAGTGTTCTTACCTCACACATGGACTTACAGTCTAGCCTTAGGATGAGTAATAAACAGTCAAACAAGTTTTCTCCCCAGATAATTAGCTACTAGATTCTCTCATAACAAGCAAATGACAAGGGAGTGTCTGCAGGCTATTTGGAAAGTGGGTACTTCATCTCTGGCTTGCCTTCCATTTGATAAAGATTTATTTTGATGTACAAGACCAATCAATTCTAAACAAACCTGCTCTTGCAGAAGGCCTCACAAGCAGAGGATGTAATGCATGACTACTAAGATATATTAATGGGATATTTTTTTTTTATGTTTTACGAGCCCCTGAAGAGAAACAGTTCTGACAATAGCTGTCACACAGCTTAACCTCCAAAGCTCTAGGTGACTATGCCTTGAGCTACAAAGAAGATTTTAGTTTGGTCTTAACTACACAGGACAGGAAAGTGCCAGATTTGACATCCTAGCTGAAGACAGCAAATTCCACTAATTGGAGCTACAGTACATCCGAGGGATTTTCCATGTACCATAAGCCAATTTTGAAATACAAGCAATATCATTTACATCCCAAGAAAGTAACCTCTAAAGAAGCTTTTCAGCATGTGTAATTGCTGATTTAACAAACGTGTGCATATGAGATGATCATATTCAAGAAGCCTTGAGACTCCAGAACAAATCTATGCAGAAATCTTTACTAAGTTCACACCATTTTGTATTTGAGGCACTTAACTATTTTCACAGTCCTCTTCATTTTTCATTACCAGATCAAAAATCTCATGCTACTGATACTGATTCATTAATGCATTCTTACTGAACAAAAGCACAACTTTTACTAGCCAAAATAGAGTGGTTTATTTAGGGTTGGTTTAATAGTGTGGATTTATCATTCTGATTTAATCTCACAAGAGGACTCTCTTAGGATTTCAGCTGTATGTCTAATTTTAAGGAGCTTTTGTTTTATAGACTAAAATATGTCTAGGAGAGATACTAATCACCAAACTATTAGCTAACTTTTGAAATTTAGTGATATTGCTGGGTTATAAAAAAAAGAATGTAAATTCTCTCTTTGACAGGGAACTGTACGCACTTTGGCCCTGCAAAGACGACAGTAAAAATTAGAAAAATTATCCTGGTTCCTGACTCAGAGCTCCTAGGTGCTCCAATAATAAAAAATCTCAACAATTATTTACAAATAAAACTAAATTTCAGCACTATGGACCAAAATTGAGTGAGTAATTGCATATTTTTGTGCACATTTTTAAAAGCCTAGCCTCACCAGGATATTTTAATTGATAACCTAGTGACTTTTTAAGAATGCAAAAAAAATGTACTTGAGAAGAAGTCAGACTGATTTGCCATAAAAGGTTTTCTCTGTGCTTATTGCATTACATCACCTTACTTAAATTGATTTTAACAAAACCATGCTGGCGTTTAGTGCTGTACTGGCTGAAAGGAATTTGGATCATGATTTCAGTTTCTGGAGCTATGGGCCAAGTTGTAATCTCACTTAGTGTAAATCTGGAAACCTGGCCCTTTGTGTTTAATTACTACCTTAATTTATTAACTATAAAAACAGTGTTTTGTGTTACCTGAGATAGAAGTAGATCTCTCTCTAGAACTGGAAGGTATCATCTAGAAGTGAATGTTTGGTTTTTCCACTTTTATAATCAAGTTTTCAGTGTCATATTAGAATAGAAAAATAAGTCCTGTACCCTGGTAGGTAGCTATGAGACAGTAATATGTGTTTATGATGTTTTTAAACAGTAGAGTCATTATAATAGCTCATTTTTAAGCACTTCCTGAATGGTTCCAAAAATGGGTAATAAATCAGGGGCCAGATGCTGGCCAGTACAGGGAAAATAGCATCTACCAGATTGGCGTACACATATGCTGTAAAAAGCAGCATGAGTATACACCAGTGTTTCAGATAAGATCATTCAAAATTCAAGCAGCTGAGCATAGAGGCCATTTCTGGGTCAGGAACGAAACTTGCATTAACAGACAATATTCCCTTGCCCCTTGTTCCCAAATACCGCCGTGTGATAGCTGTTGTTTGTAGAATGGCAGTCTGCTGTTTTTCAAGGAAAGGTAATATTGGAGTATCACACACACACACACACACACACACACACACACACACACACACACAC
>ML677401.1:7013969-7142891 GCA_007922305.1 Dermatemys mawii | reverse complement strand
ACACACACACACACACACACACACACACACACACACACACACACACAGAGCTCTGGTCTACACTGGGGGTGGGGGGTGGGGAGCGACCTAAGATACGCAACTTCAGCTATGGGAATAGCGTATTTAGGTCGGCTTACTGCGGCGTCTTCGCAGCATGGAGTCAACAGCTGTTGCTTCCCCGTCGACTCCGCCTGCGCCTCTCGTGGTGGTGGAGTACTGGAGTCGATGGGAGAGTGCTCGGGGATCGATTTATTGCATCTAATCTAGACATGATAAATCGACCCCTGAAAGACCGATTGCTGCCTGCTGATTCAGGTAGTGTAGTGTAGGGTAGTGTAGTAAAGACAACTTTACAGACAAGCAAACACTGCAGAAGAGAGCTAAGGGGAGATTTTAGGTCAAGGACACTGAAGCAAACCCTTACACTTTCCAAAAGTGCAGTAGGATCTTTAGTGTCCGTGCAAATCAGAAAGAACTTTACATTTTAAGGTTCTGACTAACAGTTACATTGTATGGAACCAGATTTAGCCACCATGAAAAGTTGAATGGCTAATTCTACCCTGGCAGGATTCAAACATGGTTCCAGCTGTTCATGTAGATAAGCCCTTAAACTGCTTCTATGAAGGCAATGTTGCTTGCCTGCCTTGAGAAAATAACAGAACTTTAAAGCAAACTCAGGACCACCCCCTCCACTCGCCTTGCACACCTGTTCTTTTCTTCCATCCATCCTCCAGTTGCCCATCTTTCTGTCCCGCTATGCAATTTACTGGTATTACACTATTATTTTGTGATTAAGCTGTTTTATGTATTTATGCCAGGGATATTTTCCATTATTTGTGCACAGTATTTGAATGAACCTTTTAATGAAAAAGGAATCTGGGAGGAATTATTAAATCATTATGGAAAATATTTAAAAAAAACCCTAAACTAGATTTAAACCATTCTCTGAGATTCTTGCCCTGAAATTACCACTAACTGTAATGGGCCAAGATTCTGATAAGTTACTCTGGATTCACATAACTGAGATCAGAGTTTGACCATATTTCTCTTCAATAAGTGTTAGTAAATACCAATGACAAAATATTACTTAACTATCCTGTCTTCCAATGTAATAATAGTGAACAACAATTGAAAGAGATCACAATTACTTTAGAAGTTGTGTGTCACTTAACTGATTTTGAAATTGGGGTCTAGCAAAAGGCATATATAATTCTATTTGTGTCAAGGCTTGAAAAAATTTCTCTCTCACCAACAGAAGTTGGTCCAATAAAAGATATTACCTTCACCACCTTGTCTCTCAAGGCATGTACAGATATTTTAGCCAATGCTGCAACGATTTAGGGCCCATATTTAACTGGCTTTTGAAGCACTGTACTCAGGGGCAGCTCCAGGCACCAGCACTGCAAGCGCGTGCCTGGGGCAGCAAGCCGTGGGGAGCAGCTTGCTGGTCGGTGTGAGGGTGGCAGTAAGGCGGCCTTCGGCGACACAGCTGCGGGAGGTCCGCCGGTCTCGCAGATTCGGTGGCTTTTCGGCAGCGGGTGAGTTGAAGCCGCCGGACCAAGGGACCTCCAACTGAAATGCCGCGAAATCCGCGGGACCAGCGCACACCCCGCAGGCGTGCTGCCGAAGGCCGCCTGACTGCCGTGCTTGGGGCGGCAAAAACCGTAGAGCCGCCCCTGACCATACTCTAGTGTGAAATGTGCTTCTTAGGCAATATTAAGTTTCTCTTTCCCATAGTCTAATCAGCAATGCCTTCCCTGACTGTTTAGTATAAAACAAGATTTAGGGAGATCTAGGTAGCACATGCTGTATTAGTTAATCTATAAGAGAACCAGAGAAAGAGCTATGGGATCTGTCTGTGTCCAGCAGCTTCAGCAAAGAATTCCTTTTATATTCACTACACTTGAGGTCTGCCCTTCTCTCTATCAAGGGATGCTACATGTTCAGGATTGAATTTTTTTTAAAAGACACTTATTGTAGGTCCTAACTACAAACAAAATTGTGCATGTGCTATATGATTAGATTAGAAGGTATCCCCAGCTTTGTTTAAAATGATGGGCCCTTTGATTTTATTCTGTTTTACTTATGGTCCTATAGGGTACAAATCACTGAGGAGCAGCCTAGCTGGATGCTCCAGCTGTGATTTAAATGGAGGTCGGACTGAGAATATTCACCTCTGCATTGTACACACATTTAACAGGATATGTCTATGGTAGTAGGAATTTTAGCAGCCTCAGTGCAGGTGGGAAAAATACAGTTGGAGATGGAACAATTAAAGTGGATGCAGGAGCCAGGTTGACCCTATCTCATTGTGGTTTAACACTCATTTCCAGGAACAGACAGGGAGAGCAGCAAAAGATGAGCAAGAAATGTACTAAAACGGTACTTTTAAAAACCAGTAATGATTTCCCACTGTGCCAAGCCCCTTTACTTCTCCTTTCCCCTTGTTCTGAACGTTTGATGACTCAGATGGCCAAAACTGGGTACACTTTGCCTGCTCTGCTTAATTTGAGCAGCCACCACAAAAGAAATAAGAAATAATAGGACCTAATTCTCCTTACTCCTACCCAAGTGCACAACCGTGAAGTGAATGGAGTTACACCCGTGTCAAGCTGGAGTCAGAGCAAAGAGTTTAGATGTGTAAAAGTAGATAATAGGGTAAATACATCTATACATCATAGGAAGCTTGGGCTTGTAATTTTAACAGCTTAGGAGTGTACATCACTTTATACTTTTTATATTTCCATTTACAACATACTCTATTTAAAAGAGTATATCCCAGATTCTAGGCATCTTTGACACCGATTTAAAAGTAGGTCAAAAAACAATAAACCCAGCAGAGTCCTCTTGCTTCATAATTAGGAAATAATAAAACCAAACAGCAGGCCACCCTTCCCATAAATACTAGCTCTTTTCCTCCCTAAAGCGCCAAACATTAGAGATTGAAGCCAATGCCCCTCAGTTATTTGAAGATAGCCTCTCTGTCCATAGACAGCCACTGAAATATTTCTGTATTGCCATGCCAACGTGCATATTTTTGCCAATAGTTCAGAGTTTCTGTAGCAACTGGCTTTATCTTTAACTTATAACTTATGTGGTACTTAAGCTGTTCATTGACTTCCCCCGCACACATCACTGTAGACCAGACAGGTGTTTTGTGGTATTGCAGAGCTTCTGTTCAGGACTGGTCTCTGTGTGTTATCACTTGTTATGGCAGCCATCCCAAGCAACAGATAGTCCATAGAAGTTAGAGTCCAGTTTTATAACAAGTTGCTTCACTTGTCAGGACTTCCAAACCTGGGCACGTATGATCCCCACAGTGGAGAAGGCAGACTAAGAAAGTTATATTGATATAAAACAAAGATGGATCCAAACCAAAAGCCAGATACAGCATTCCCTCCCCACCACCTTCTCCCTGAACTTTGAAGTTTGACTCCCATAATGGTACTGAACTTTGCAACTCAGGCCATTCTCTAATGTAAAATAAGCAGGAAAATGTAGTCATTGCAATTGAAAATGGCTATCCTGACATAGTCATGAATTTCTAATTTACAGACATGTCATACGAGGCAGATTTGAAGTCATCAAGTCAATCAGAATGATGTGGGTGTTCTATAAATCCTTAACAAGACTATTTTATATTCTGGTTCTTTGATAAACCTGTCTGATCTTAACAAAGAAATTGAAAAATGCCATATTTTTCAACTCATTTTCATTCATAGCAAATACATGCCTGAAAATAAAATATATTCATGCTCTCTCTGTTTTCACTGTTATGGTTACTCACTATAGCATCAATTCAGTGCTTAATCTAGCTATGGCATTACATCTTGAACAGCATTAGTACTAATACAAGGTTCCAAATCTCCACAGATTACATACAATCCAAATTGATTTTAGCAGTATTTAATGGTTTACTCATCATTCTGGTTAATGGCCTGCATGTGTGAAAGCACTACAGTTTAATTCTGATTTGTGGCTAAGAAAAGAACAAACAGCATTTAATGTCTTTTAATAAAGAGAATTTAATAAAAAATGTTTCATGGTTCTAAATAATTTCAAGATACACGTAAAGCCAAATCCTGAAATACTGAGTGTTTAACCAGGCAAAATTACCATTGATTGAGAATCAAAATTTGGCTCTTAGTCACAACGTATCTGGAAAATGTATCTAACTTATTTACTAAAGTGGCAAACATGCCCTTCCTCCCCATGTTTCTTCATCTAAATCCCAGGGGACATGAAGAACAGTAAGCAACCAGCTCTGACTGGCTTCCATTCTTCTAGACACACACAGAAATATAGCTAGGGAGAAAGAGGTCACATTTTCCCATATACACATTCTTGTGCATGCTGGTCCTCCGACCTGTGTACTCAGCACATCAAAGCCTGTGGGGTTTCTCATACCAGATCTGAGCTAGAAAAATTCCCATATGCAGCATTTAAAGTCCACTGACTGGTCTTTCAGTAGACACACAGATCAGGGCTGACAGAGTGTGAGAACTGAGAGGGAACCAGTGGAGGAAAGCTGGACTTCCCAGAATGCAGTGTTGATGAGGGGAACCTGTTCTGCTCTGAAAGTTCCCTCTTCTGAGATTCCAGTTCCCATCTGAAGAAGGCACATGGAGCAGTGACAGGAATTATCACAAATATTCCTGCCCAGAGCCATGCAGGCTGGGGGAATCTGCTACTTCTTAAGCAGAGTGTAGGTGTGTTATTGTGCAGGATTCTACTGGTATTTCACTGATGTGGACTTTTAGCAGAGTGTCACAGTCCCACTCACCTATGCAAACCCCAGAGGATTTTTATTTATTTTTTGTTACAGAGAGCAGAATAAGATACTGTTTAAAACTACAGACGTGCACCTTTCCCTGAGATTGACTGGAATCTAACTGGCAATTCTTACGTGGAATTAACTCACCGGAATCAGTGGGACATGCAGCAAAACTCTGAAGTCAGTGAATGTTGTATTCATATATCCAAGGGCAGAACTAGCTCCAAGATATTTGGTCTAAGAGTTTTGTATAACTGCAGGATTGATCCCTGCTGTTGGTGCAGTTCCAAATCCAAAGGGGCAAATTTTGTCCTAATTTACACCCCCTGCAACTCCACTGAAGCAAATTTACACACTGTAAATGCAAAACACTAGAACTAACTCTTTTAAGAACCCTCCTCCTCAATTATATTGTGCATACCAAAATAGTAAAACATATTCTTTATGTACAGTAACTTTTCTATCATGTTTTCTGTATATGATTCATTTACTCTCCATAAATATTTTATGAACTAATAGCATAGATTTTAGTATAGCAGTTTTCATATACAAGGTATCTTACAGCAATAGAGGACATTGACTTACCCTTTACAAGAGAAGCAGATACAGGCAAATGCATTGTTGTGCATTCAGAAATAGCACATTCACCCTTTTAATCATTTAACCATGAGAAGGAATGATAGCCAGGAATATTAAACTGATTGAAAAGTGGTATGAGTTCTTAACTTCTACCTGGCAGGTATCAGAGACCTCAGTTTGATGTCCTATCTGAAGGATATTAGTTCCAACAAATGCATAATCCAAGTACTATGTTTCCATAGCATTGGCATGAGTTCAAATCATGGCTGGGGCTAGAACCTATGACTTTTTAGCCTATGCACATGGAACCCTTCTAGTCAGTGACTTTATCAAAGAAGCGAAATATTGTTATTGTGAATTCTTTGTTCTGATAAGCATCTAATAAATGCTAAGTGGCCATCTGCTAAACCTTACTGCCCAAACGATGTTCCTTTGAAACAAACTACACAGTGATGTAAAGAGAACAATTCAACTGCTATTCCTTGACACTGTTAATAATCTGTCAGTCAGAGACTGGGCTAGCAAAAGATACTTTGCCCTTTGAGTATCCAGCTTAAAATGATAAGAAATGAAAGCAGCAAATAAGATTGCTGGAAACAAACTTGATTAGTTTCTCCATACTTCATAACAGTTTTATAAAATGGTGATTTAAAGTGTGGTTCTACTCCAAACCCTAACTACATAAAAAATGGCACCATTGTACTCAATACATTTCTTCCCTGTGTGTATTCAGATACAAATCTGCTGACTTGAGAAAGAAAAATGTTTTTACTGCATTCCCCTGTTAGCCTCGCAGCAGCCAGCACACCTTAGGGAGTGAACTAGATTCTATATATGCATCAGCAACAGAATTGTTTACTAAATTTCAGTCAATTAAATATATTTGCACAGGTTTAAAACAATGGGATTGCACAGAGATCAATGAAGTCAGAATTTGGCCTACAAAATTTTTAGTATTGGTGATGTGAAAAGAACCTAGCTTGACTCTCAGAGTTCAGGATGAATCTGCTTTGATAGCATTTAGGAAACTTGTAAAGGCAGCCCATTTGAGACAGCAGTCACTGAGATAATAAACATGGAATTTCACAGTATCACTTTGACAAAGTCGTTTTTCAGAGTAGAATCGCACTTTTTCTGTGCTAATGGATAGTTACATATACATACACACAAAATACATACTTCAGTGAAAAAGTTTGTGCTATTTCATTACTATCCTTGTTGTCAATTTTCTTTGCTAAAGTTCCGTACACAAGGAGCAAAAAATGTGTTCTTGCAGTCTGGATGACATGGATTTATTTAGGCAAATATTAGAAAGAGAGAAGGATGATTAGGGCACTAGCATGGGACTTGGGAGATCTGTGTTCAGTTCATGGCACTGTCAAAGATTTCTTCCTCTGTGACCTCAGGCAAGGCCCCAATAATGGGGCCATATAAGTATCATGGAGAAACAGACCAAAGTCTGGATGTTTCAAAGGAGAGGCCCAGGTGCCATTGAAATTGGATTAAGGTATCTAAATCCCTTGGGCTTTAAAAAAAAAATCCTTGCTCAAGTGTTCCAGAGAAAGAGAATCCACAGGATGATACTTGCTTTGGAGCAGCTATCTTGAATTGGCTCACAGCTCTGCCTGACAGCTCGGATTCTCCTTATTTTTTTAAGAGATGCAGGACCAGAAAACAGTACAAGAAGAGAGAAAGTGGGGAACAGATGATGGGAAAAAAAGAGGAAGGAGGCAAAACAGAACAGAAAGGACTGAGGAGAAGGGCTGCAAGGGAGAAAGTACATTTAGACTCTATAAGAGAACTCAAGATTTTTCTAATATTCCATAGCCACAGGAATTCCGTTGGCGTCACCATCCAGTTGTGCACTCATCTGGAGGAGGGAAAATGTTAGCACTGCATAATTTAAACAATAGAGCCATGCATGTCTCATCTCTTATTTTTTAATTGTCCAAAATACAATGATTCGTGGCACATAAATCCATTTTGAATAGGCTATTTAATTGGTACTGTAAGTCTAATACATCAGCTGCCTGCGGATCTGGACAGCAGCCAAGCAGCCAGAGTGCAACATGTACAGTAGCTTGGTCTGTTCTCTTTCTTACTTAGCACGAATGACCTTAGTTGCAATAACTTAAAGCTACAATGAGATTAAGCTTTCCATCAATTAAATATATTTTCCATAAAAATTGCCTTAAAAAAAAAACAATAAAACCCTCTTAGGTCTGTATTGCCATTTAAAACTAATTTTCTTTTCAGCAAATGGCGTAGTATTCGACAGACCTAAACAACATGTAGACATTTTAGTCTGTAAAATGGAATATGCACCACAGTCAGGCACCTTTCAAAGCAAAGGGCATGAGTTGAATACCTAATGAAAGACCTATTTTAAGCTCTGGAGTAAGTCTGGCTGGACCTTTTGCTCATGCACAGCAAATATGTCATTAACTGACTTTTCCTTTCAGAAATTTGCAAGAACTCGGGAGAGTTTGACCGTTACTGAAGTAACCACAACATTACACTGGCAGATGAGATGAAAGGAGGATTTGTGCAAACCAATCCTTAAAAAACCCAAACTAGGTGAAACTTGCCTGGTGGTTTGAGTTTGTTTCAAACCTGAAACTTGAGCAAGATTTCCTATGCTCACCAGCCTTTGGACAAATCTTAGCCACATTTTTCAGGAGATCCAGGCAGAGTTGTGGTTTCAGGTACTGACCATGCAAAGCCACTCTTGAGTTTTGGAGTTAGTGCAAATGCAAAACTTAGTAGGCATGGAGCCATGTGGCCTTAAACTAGGAAAAGTATTTGCCCAAAGTCCTGGAAACCCAGAAGCACTGTGTTTCATACAGCTCTAATTAAAATATATAAAGGTAAAATATGATCTGGGGTGGGGGAGTAGACGTGTGTGCCACAGATGAACCCAAACCAGAACACCAGATGCAAAGCCACCAAAAATTTTGGAACTTCACACTGGTATCTATACAGGAAGTTTTACAATATTCGAGAGTTTTGGATCCAGTATATCCAGTTTGTGCTTCAGGATTGACATTGTTCTCAGATGAGAACAGACTTTTCTTAGACATCTTTGGAAACATGGGTTGTATTTGCTCTTCCTTGTTAATTTTTACATCTATAAATGTTTTTTTTGAGGAATGTGTTTGTAGATTATACATCAGATTCTCTGTTACTCCCAGTTTCTGAGGCCAGTTCTATGCCTGCCCTGGTCCCAATGTATTTTAGCACATCATGCCAGGCTTTTGCTTCCTTTGCATTTCTATGTAATGTTCTTCTGTAGACAGTGCATCCCTTCTCTATCTTGACCTGCTTATACAGTGCCAAATTCCAAGCATGCATGACTCCTGCTGACATATCATCTGATCTTAATTAAGTCAATTGGGGTTGTACGTGCATATCTGAGGACAGAATTTGACCCATCCCTCTTTGCAGCTGGGAGGGCACAGGTACTTTTACATTATCGGGGCTGGGCATTGGGGAAACGCAGTGAGGAAGGAGGCAAGGTTTCAGGAATCCTCCTCTCAAGGCCTACTGGTTAAAATAGACTCTGCCCCAACCCACCCCACAGTGTGCACCCTCCACAGAGGACCATGATCGGACTCTCCCTCTAGTAGTGAAACTCTGACAACCCAGTTCACCAGCGTGTTGCCATGCAAAGAGCCCTCGCTGAGCTGGGTTCTGTGCCATTCAGGAGAATTTGCTTATGTTGGTTACAATGTCAGGGAGGGTATTATGGTTAGGAAGAAACATGGCTCACACTGCAGAATTCAGATGAGGTGGAGTTGCAACTATATTTCAAAAGAAGCCCAAAGTATACGTTTTCCCACTCCAAGAGATTCACTGTATTTAATAGTGTGGAAGGACACAGCATCTGTACATAGAGATCATAGACAATGAACCTGGTAAATGTTTTATTTAAAAAGATATACAATCATTGATCTGTTGGCTACTGGGTTTCTATAACTGATAATAGTCATTCTTTTCCTTTCACTATACCAATCTAGAATCGGTGTCAATCTAGTAGACTATCAGAATCATGTTGTTGCCTTTATGTTAGCAACTAAAAGGACACAATTCATTATTTAGCAGCTTTAAATGAGTTCATTAACATTTAAAAGAAATTCAGCCTGAAACCTACTCAAATGCATTTCTGAAGGTTATAAATATGGAAGGATGGGGGTCAATGCTGAGTCAGTTTCTTATGTGGCTATTTGCTGAACTTTCACAGTGTAACTGAAAAAAAATATTTTCCATCTCAATTATTCTGTCTTTCTAGAGCTTAGAGACAGACCTGCACCAGGAAAATATTTTCCATGTGAAATGTGTAGGTAATTATGTCCACCATTTTGGTGATGAACTTAATTACATGCTGCAAAGGCTCTATGAAATAAGTGGCTTGTCAGCCGACTGTGAGCCATGAGGCAGAGGAATGGGTAGGAACAGGATCTATAATTCTAATTTAGCAGACTCCCCAGCTTACTAATTGAAAGAAGCTTTGGGAAACAACTGGAAATATCTTGGAGGAAATCTAACAGCCCTTTCTGCATTAAAGCATACCTTTGTAACCCCTTCTGTGTGTAATGTTATCATTGTGCTTTATACCATTACTCCACCAAGGAAAGACATTGGACAAGTACAATGGTATCCATTTGAGTCTTTCTTCTGGCTTACATACCTGTCCAGGCTGTAGGTCTGAAAATCTGGAGATGTTATACAAACAAGCAAATACCCTAACATGCATAACTGATACATATGCATGACTTTATTAGCATCCCCTGGCTATCAATTTCCCTCCCTCCATCAACAAACCTTTCAATTCCACTCTCATTTTTCCTCTTTTTACCCTCTCTGACTCCTCTTTCCTCCCTTGAATTTCACCTTCTTCTCTTGCTCTCTGCCTCTTTATCTCTGAATCACCACCACCACCAATCCTTGTCCACTGCTCTCTGAGTTTCTCTTCATTCCCACTCAGGTTTCTGGTCACCCCTGAGGCAGCAGTACCCATCCTCCTAAACTCTGAGTCTCTTTCTCCCATTTCCCTAAGGGTTATGTGCTGAGAAGTGGGTGCCAGAATCTTGCTTTCTTTCCTAGCCTCCTGTGGAAGGTTTGTCTTCCTTCTGCTCCAGGCTGCAGTCTGCAGATCCCCTCACTGAATGCTGCTTCAGCGCTGGCTCTTTCTTCTGAATAGCCACAACTTCTGAACATCTCTTCAGTGGTAAGGGAAGTGGCGACCAGGCCACTGCAGGAGTGCAGAACTTGAGCTGATTTCACGTGCCCCTGCCTGGGTTCCTAAAAGGCTGCCCAAAAACAGGTGATTCAGGCAATCGCTCAAGCACCCAGAAGAGGATGCCTGAAATTGAGAGACTCCCAGAAGACTTACCAGGTCGACGCTCACAACTGATTCTAAGTCAGAACTCTTTTGTTTAAATATAATTTCATTGAAATATGCTGTTTCAAAGCCAAAATGTTTCACAGAGACATAATGGTTTCAATGGAGTTTGTGTCCAGAAGATTTGAGAGAACCAGGGCTCTCTCGTCATTTCTGATTAGAGAGAGAGAGAGACCCTAATCAAAATATTCGGGTATTCAATTTGAATACAGCCATTTCAACACAAGCCCATCTTGTGAAAAGAACTTCATAGGTGGCCAGAAGGGACCATTGTTGTTATTATCTAGTCTGAATTTCGGTATGACCCAGACCACAAACTTCCCCAAAATAATTCCTAGGGCATCTTTAAAAAAAATATCCAGTCTTGATTTAAAAATGGTCAGTGAGGAAAAATCCACCACAACCCTTGATAAATTGGTCCAATGGTTATTTACTCTCCAAGCACTCAAGAATATTCAAAAGGCTTTGTTATCATGCCAGTGCTGAATGAAACAAAATTTCAAAAGTTGTTGCAAAAGATACTGTCATCCTCTGGCCTCTCTACTTAAAACCCACCACACTGAGTGGACATGGAGACTGAAGTACCCTAAACATTCATACATCCTTCTGTAGTGGCTGAGCCACACAAAAGTTAAGAGTCTGCAACTGCTGGTAGCAGTGGAGTTACTGCTTTATCTCAAATGGTAGAGGTAAGTACTTTTAGCACTGGAAGCCTCCATTTCTGTCCCTGTGGTGACTCACGGATGTCTTCAAGTGTCAGACAGCAACTATATGCCACTATAGGCCAATGAATTTATAAAATACTGAGCATTTTTCAATACAAAACAAAGTCAGACAATGAATGCAGGCATTCAACAACAGACATTTTGGATTCAGTTTTTATGAGGAACAAGTACCTGTAGCCCCTTCTAGTGCCTCAAACTCATTTTGGAATGAGAAAGTATGTTTGTAGCATTGCCGATAAACAAACATGCTTTTTCAGTTTAAGACAATAACATCTGTGGTGTTTAAATGCAGCCAGGAAAACTACATCTTCAGAGAAGTGAATCCAAAATGCCAGTCCAGTGGTTTTTTTAGCTCCCCTGGGATCCCTAAAACATTGGCAATTTGTCCTATGGGGCCATTACATTTCAATTAAGTGGCACTGTTTCAACAGTACTGTATGGTTGGTCACTCCTTTCACATTTATCTGAATGTGGGAAATAAGGGAAGAAAGTTATTCCTTTTCTCCTCAAATAGGCAAGGAAAAATGCCATAAGAAATTGCTAAGCAGGTATTGCATGTGCTTTTATTGGCTATGTCTGTACTTTACCTTTTCTTCCTACAGTGTTCTTCATTAGTGAAACTACTTTAGATTATATCTGTTGTGAAAGAAATGCATTTAGGATGTATGGATACAGGCAGGTTGTGAATATTCCTAATATATCAATGAAACAGCACACAGTTACACTAGAAAAATACAAGAGCCTCTCCCTACACCATTCACAGTGGACCAAATACTTCTCTCAGATAGACTGGTAGAGCATCCCTGACTTCAAATGGAATTGCACAAGTCTAACACAATGCTGGCTATGTGTGTGTATGTATTAGAACACAGAGAATAGTGGGAAAAATGAAAAATGTCTATGAACACAAGTTGACTTTGAAAATAAAAGTCAATTTCACCATGTGAACAACTCTCTCATGCTCATTTGTATGAAAATTCTTACACTCCAACTTTAACAGCATGAATATTCATGAAAAAAGTGAATTTTAAGCTCAAATGCTTCAATATTTGCCATACATGAATTTCAAAGCCCATATTAGATCATAAACTCTTCAGAAACAATTTTTTTTCAAATTTCAAACAAATCAATTTATGAATATCACTGTCTTCTCACAAACGGTAAGGGCTTTACGAGATGGCCATGTATCTGTAAGAACCATATAGCTGTCCCAGGAACTCAGGCCTCACAAATGATCTGTAGAAAATGATCATGTGCTCGCATATTAAATGCTGGAAAGAAGTTTCATACAATGTGAACAAAGTTGCTAAATTATATGTTTTCACTCACTAAAAAATGCCCATGCTGTCCTGAACTTTAAATTAATATTCTTTTACTGTAGCTTAATTAAATCCTCATTAACAAGCATCACATTCTTTGTAAGTAGTGTGACTTGAACTGAATTTAATTTGGCGCTATTCAGAAATACCAGCTGCTAAACCAGTGTATTTCCCTACAGAGTGGGTTTGCAAAATCTGCACACTCCTGTGGAAATGTCTGTTACCATCCATTCTCTCATCCTGGGAGAACCTGCAGAAATCATTAGCAAGATTTTAGCTGATCCTATTACAATATTGAAAGTGCTGTGGAAATACTCTGTAACTACTGTATTGTTTATCTTGTTTTGGAGGTATTTCCCAAAAGGGAGTGGTTTAGTCTTAATTGTACCGGACAACAAAACACTGATATACGCCTCGGTTTTACTGCAAAAGTATATTGTATGTAAGCAAATCATATCTTTTCCCTGCACCAATTCACTCAAGACAGTATCCTTGCTTTATATGCAGGTTTGCATGCTGTGCATCATGTTTGTTTAAATCTGCACACTGTTGACAAAAGAGGTATTTGTGAAACTCATTCACTGAGTGATCAAAATGCTCCATGTATGAGAAAATAATTTACCTCAGGTCGCTGAGTTGTGATGAACTGTTCATTTTTGAGAGCTTGGAAGTGTAAAATTAGCTGTTCCAGAAGTATTATAATGCTCAGCACCAAGCTACTGTAACAGACAATATGTACAACAATCCAATATTGCTAAGAAACACTTAACAATGGAGATCAACTTAACAATGGAGGCAGCCAAATAAATACACATTTTAAAGCAATTCTTCCATGATTATGTATATACTAATCTCTGTGTTCAAAATATTGTAATTAGAACCCAACAGACTATCATTTCAATTATAGCTAACAAACTGCAGTGTATTAACCATTTCTGTGCCCTAGACACAGAAACTAAAATGGTTTCCCTCCTCCTTTCTAGAGGAGAGGGGGAAATATTAGTTGCATCCGGTAGGACATAATCGAACTCACTCATGCTCCTGCAAGCTGCCAGAGGTGCTGATGCCAAAAATTTACAGACAGGCAAAATTTCAACTATATACAAGAATACCCTGAATACAGTGGCCAAAACATTTAAACACTTAAACACCTAACATTAGGCACTGAAATCCATATTTAAGCATCTAAACATGCAGCCAGATTTTCAGAGGTACTGAGCACCTGCATCTCCCTCCATTAAAAATCACTGGGACCTACAGCTGCTGTATTCTGCTCTGTCTCTCCTATCATCAAATATTTTGCCAAGCTAAATTCTGATTGCAGAATCTTTATCGTATGTCATGAGTAGACAAGTCAGAAATAATTCAACATGGTTCACCCATGCTCCTGTAGGGTTGCAGTTCAGTTGAGTAAATTGTGTTTTCACTTCCAAACATAGCAAATGTGATATGAAAGTCACTGATGGAAAAGCAATACAGTATCCTAAGATGTCATTTTTACTGAGTTTCTATTCTGACTTAGCCACATTTTTAAAGTGATGAGATACATGGTGTATGATAGCCATTCACAGGGCTATTTTTTTAAAAAGTTGATCGCAGGCACTAATATGAGTATCATGACTCTTTTCAGGCAGTAGGTGAAACCTTGAAGAAAAAGTGGCTCTGTCTTCAAAAAAGTGACCTGACCTTTGCTTTGGTGGGTTTCTACTGTGCAAGAAATAAAAAGCACTGCATGCTTTCTGATGCATCCTTTTTTAGCTGATAAACTACTTCTCTATAGCATTCAACACAAAAGGATTAGGTTTCTGAAAGTCAAATAGCATGTTACTAATGCTAGCTGAATAGTAGAATTTACAGAAAATATTTTCACAGATTTGTAACATATCAAATGAAATAAATAAATGTTTGGACAAGAACCTTTGATATGCTTAGCACTTAGAACACTCTTCTCACCAAATAAGAGAGAATATCCTAATCTGAAGTAAACTTTACAATGCCTTTTGCAGTTCTTTGGCTATCAAAGGAATTACAAATTGAGCATGCCTATGTTTTAAGATACTTATGATATGAGAACTTCTTGAAGCATGCAAAGAACTCTCTCTAGGTTGACTGCAATGTGTTGTACAAATAAGTTAATTTGACCTTGTTTTGTTCATAAACATTGTTTTAAAATTGCAATAGTATGCAAATGTTTTTGAGCTGTGAATGATAATACAGTGTTTGTGATATAAAAATTACATCACATTCTTTGATATCAATAAACATTATCCTTCTCAGGATACAGTATACAATGCTATTTTAAATCATTCCTATTATACTGTACTGTAGTTAAAAAATACATTCCATAGACTTTTAGTTAATTAAATGTATGGAAGCTTAGGGCAAAATTCTGAGGTCATGGAGCCAGATCCTTCAGTCTTTGTACACCCCAAACTCCCATGGACTTCAATGGCATTTTGTGAGCGTAAGAAAAGTCTAATCAAGCTCCACTACTCTTCTCTCCCTACACCTTCAGACATTCACTGATACTTAAAGAAGTTCTATACATACAGGGAGAGCAGAGTATCAGAGACTCAAGGTCTACAATGTAGATCCGAGAGGAGAATTTTGCCCTTACATTGAGAGTATTTAGAGGAGAATTTAACTTTCATTTTACGTAAGCTACAACTCTTCATAACAGTCTGATTTCTTTTTGTCTATAATCTGATTTGAGTAGAAAGCATGTATATTTCAGCTGTAAAGTTGCAGGTAACTACAGTTAATTAGCGGGGAAGAAATTAAGGGCTTGATCCTCCAGATATTACTCAGCTGAGGGCCAAGTTCTTTGAGATTCTCCAGTTCTTTCACTCCTGCTGAGGTACTCCTGCAAGGCCTCACAAGAGCAAGGCAGTTTGTAGTCCTGTTGACTTCACTGGAATGATTCATATCAGTAAAAGCTGCAGGACGGAGCCCCAACTCTGTTATCAGTTAAGTTATTGGAGTTTTTTGTTTGCTTGGCTGGTTTTGGCATTTTGTTTTTAACAGTATGTGTGTATTTTATTTTCAACAACATATTTTTACTTCCAGCGTAACACCGTCATTTAATTAATGGATTGTTCTGGGGTGTATATTTTGTAACAAGTAACAAAGATTCCTCCTGACACAAGCCATTGTTGATTTCACTGTTGTAGGGGAAAGGCTCTAGGGCGGCAGATAAGGCTGTTGCCATGGTGATGAAGGAGATACCGAGGGAGGAGTCTGCAGAGGAAAAGCCCCTCCTTACTATGACATCACAGGTGGGCAGAATGTTAGGATTCCAGTAGGCAGCTGACATATGTTAATCTAATGAAGAATGTAATTTAACTAGCAGATAAGCATTAACAATCTTGAGTTAAAACTTAACAGGCAATTATAGTTTTCCCAAAAGAAAAAGCTATTATAAAATGCCACACATAAAAAAAGAGAATGGGGAGAAATTCATTAACTGTTTAGATTTTCAATTGGTGTATATTAGTTTTAGTGATTCTGCTTGAGCTTGACCCTTCAGAAAATATTTTACGTAAGCTTAAATTTTGTGTCATCATTATCGTAATATAGAAAATAATAGCTTATGGTAAATAAATTAACTTCTCGTGCTTTGGAGCTTTTGACCAAAAAATGCAAATTTTCTGAACAAATGATTTGTAGTAAGCACAATATACATATGTCAGTTACCAGTAAAATATTTAAAATTGATTTTAAAAGGTCAATTATTATTCATGTTGTCAGTATTTACCTATCATAATATATATATACAAACATAAGTACAATATGTCTATATAAAATCATGTATAACAACCACTTGATAGTGGTATCATTTATAAATACATAAAATCCCTTAAGTTTTCACTAGCATTTAATTCATTTCAAATTAGACTATTTTTCATACTTCATTGTTTTCATCTTTGTAAAGACAGTAAATGGAAGAATACAAGTCCATTACCTGAAACTTGATAGGTGGTAGACTATAAGTAATGAAAATGACACAAATGTATAATACATCTGCATTGGATAATTTAAAAAAAATCCTGTTGATAACCAGCAACTTTGGCTTAAATGTAACAATATTTTCCTCAGCAACATATACAGTAATAGAATTTAATACAGTTACTTGGTTTGATGCTTAATATTTAACATACAAGTACACAAAGTTATTCATATTCAACAATAGGTTTGATGTTCTACATCACATGGCTTTTCTTACATAAAAATAATCTTCAACAAAATCTAAAAACCTTTTTTGTACTACAGGGTAATAGATATTTCTGTTTAAGAATAATATGTGACTTGTAAAATGCCAGCACAAGCTTACCTGATAGCCTGTATAAAATGTATTGTACTAAGTCAATGAATTAATAATAGAATTTTTGATCATTGACATATTCCTATACATTGGAAAACATTTCTGTCAATTTCCTCCTAAACTTATGTCAAATGTTGCATTATATTTGTGATGTACTGTATGAGTTAAAACATAATTGCATGAGGGGATAGGATGCTTTGTCTAATGCTTCATATTCCAATTTTACACTAACCTCTTTATGAATCACAAATATTGAAACCAGGGGTGAAACCCTGGGCCTCTTAAAGTGAATGACAAAACTCCCATTGACTTCAATGGAGCCAGGATCTCATCTCAGGTTCATAACATGTTTGATGTGCTATTTGTATTGGTTGTTTGTCAAATTCATTCAGCAGTAGTTTGTGACAGTTTTTCTAAGTATAATGCTCATGTTTATTAGTCAGTGTAATTTTTCCCACTACACACAAGTACCTACTTCCCTGCTATGCACCATTGGAGTGCACAAGCCAAAAGGAAGCAGAATCAGGTGAAAAAGTGAGTATTTTCCATTGCCACCCCTGCATCATGTATGTGTTATGTACAGTATATGATCATATCATATTTATCATTTGTATCCTAACTTTCTGGATGTGTTGCTAGTTTAAGATTCTTGTATCTTTAATGTCTCCGTACAAACCTCTTGTTCAGATAATTCATTCAGAGTACTGTGTTGCTATATGGCAATATACATCCGGCCTTTACTAATGGTATATTTGTCCTGATCCTTCACATTACGAGAGAGATGGATGTGGCTACAGCTCATGGGATATAATATGTATATCAAATGGAAATAATTACTAATTAGAACTGGCCAGACTTTCCAAGTCAGGTCAAATTTAGTTCAAAAAAGAGTAAGGTCTAGTCTTTTAAAGGTCATCTACTAGTCACAAAGAATCAGCATCGAAGAATAGTGTGTAGCTGTGTATTTTTTGTAATGGTAATGGTTATCTCAACATGTCGTTAAGAGCCTGGTCTTGCAGCCCTTCTCCTGTGCAACTCCCATTGAACTCAGTGGGAATTTTGCATGTGAAGTCACTTCCAAAATACATGCAATTCCAACCTAAACAGACACATTCGTTTTCATAATGGACAAAGTGAAACCAGGACTTACCATGCTTGATTTGGGAACAAAACTCAGATGAGATCAGTGGCGTCCACAGTATAGATATGAAACATACAGTCCCTGGATTTTGTGAGAAATTGCCAGTTATAACATGTGAAGGTGCTTTAAGTAAAGCTTCAAGGAAGCTCCCTCTTCTCCCTGGAAAATACCATAAACATTCACTGGACACATATTCACATTTCAATAATTTTTATGCTCTATCCAGCCTCTCCTGGGAAGAGGTGATACTTATTTGTTGAGAGAAATAATCACTGTACATTTGAAATATTTTTTTCAAATTCATGAATACAGCAAATATCACGTTACTATAAGTTATGTAATCAAATATAAAATCACAGATCCTCCACTGGTATGAATTAACATAGCTATGCTGATTCACACCACCTGCGAATTTGGTCCTTTGTCTCAACATTAAGGATCATACTACACTAGCAGTAGGATACACTAGATGATTTAAGAGGTCTTTTCAGTCTCTACTTTCTGTGAGTCTATTTCAGTTTTTTCAGTGAAAGTCCCTTTATTGGCATAAGAAGGCATTCAGAAGTATGCAAATTTAATATATCAAGTATCAGTGCAGAGAGCAGGGATTTAGTATTAATGGGATTTGGTACAATGTGTTTCCATTTTACATTACTGTCTCCCAGTCTCTTGGTAAGAAGGATCAAACAGAGAAAAGATACATTTTTAAAAAATGCATTTGTTATTCATAGAAACTAGAAAAGGGGCGAGAGAGATGTAATATATTTACAGAAAATCATATATTACTGACTGCAGCTGAGCGAATAATGGAGAAAATTGTTTATGAATATTCATGTGAATTCAGAAGTAAATTTGACCCTTTTTGAAAATTTTCTCTGTTCACTTTTTAGAAACATTTGAGCACTTGAGAGTTATTTACTAGCAGGAATAACCATGAAAGTTAATTTTACACTCCAATATTCATTGAAGACCTATTTTGAATTGTACAATCAACTGTCAGACTCACAATTCACTCGAGGTCAGTTAGAGAGTTAGGCCCTGATTCAGCAAACCACTTCAATATATGCTTAATGTTAAGAAAGTGATGCAGTGTTTTGCTGACTAGGGAAGATGTTGAGCACATGCTGAAGGTCTTTGAGGTGTATCCTAAATGCTTTACTGAACTGGCAGCTTAATTCACCCCATCAGGGAACAGAATCATTACCACATGATTAACTAGTCAATACAATGCAATTTTTGAATAGTCACAGTCAAGTATTTATGAACAATCTACAGTTCTAGAATTATTTGTTGAGGAAATTCACTGACGGTTTTGAACAGTGAATAAATGTAACAGTCATAGAACTAGCAGAGAACTCGAGTGGTCATCTAGTCCAGTGTCCTGCTCTCATGGCAGGACTAAGTATTCTCTAGACCATCTCTGACAGGTGTTTGTCCAACCTACTCTTAAAAATCCCCAGTGATGGAGATTCCACAAGCTCCCTAGGCAATTTATTCCAGTGTTTAACCACTCTGACAGGAAATTTTTCCTAATGTCCAGCCTAAACCACCCTTGCTGCAATTTAAGCCCATTGCTTTCTTGTCCTTTACTCAGAGATTAAGAACAATTTTTCTCCCTCCTCCTTGTAACAACCTTTTATGTACTTGAAACTGTTATCATGTCCCCACTCAGTCTTCTCTTCTCCAGACTAAATAAACCCAGCTTTTTCAATCTTCCCTCATACATCATGTTTTCTAGACCTTTAATCATTTTTGTAGCTCTTCTCTGGACTTTCTCCAATTTGTCCACATCTTTCCTGAAATATGGCACCCAGAACTGGACACTATACTCCAGTTGAGGCCTAATCAGCACGGAGCAGAGCAGATGAATTACTTCTCATGTCTTGCTTACAACACTCCTGCTAATACATCCCAGAATGATGTTTGCTTTCTTTGCAACAGTTACACTGTTGACTCATATTTAGCTTGTGATCCACAATGACTCCCAGATCCCTTTCTGCATTACTCCTTTTTAGGCAGTCATTTCCCATTTTCTATGTGTGCAACTGATTGTTCCTTCCTACGTGGAGTACTTTGCATTTGTTCTTATTGAATTTCATCCTGTTTACTTCAGATCATTTCTCCAGTTTGTCCAGATCATTTTGAATTTTAATCCTATCCTTCAAAGCACTTGCAACCCCTCCCAGCTTGGTATTGTCCGCAAACTTTATAAATGTACTCCTATGCCATTGTCTAAATCATTGATGAAGATATTGAACAAAACTGGACCCAGAACCAATCCCTGCGGGACCCTACTCATTATGCCCTTCCAGCATGACTGTGAATCACTGGTAACTACTCTCCAGGAACAATTTTCCAACCAGTTATGTAACCACCTTATAGTAGCTCCATCTAGGTTGTATTTGGTTATATCACAGACTCTTTGTGAACAATTTGCCAGCAAGAAAAAAATTGCAAATTTGTTGAAAAATAATCACTCCATTGTGTTCATAACTAAAACACATGAGGTATGCATATGTAGTTCATGCACATTTTGCAGAGACACAGCTCTGTATCATTTTGATGTCAGAGGGCAACATACAGCTGAAACACATATGCAGATTTTTGCACAAATAAGCCTATGGAAGTTCAGCACAAAACCAGAGATAACATAATATCTAAGGCCAAAAAGCCAAAAAGTGATCGGTATAACCAAAGAAAACCTTAGAGGTTCTCCCATTGTCCCCGGTCAGCTGTTCTTACCAGGTATGATCCTGTTCCTGGGAACTCACAGGCAACACTTCCATTGACTTCAGATTGGTGTGAGATGGAGCCCATGGAGAGCCCTGAAGAGACTTTCACTGATACATGCTCTGCAGAGCTGAACCTTTCCATTGTTATCACAATGCACAAGAAGGGGAGGAAATTTTGCCTTCTGAAGGAAAGGTTGCTCCTGGAACAACTAAATCACAGATTTCTAACTTTTTGCTGAATAGCACCCATAAGACCACACTCTAGTTCATATGAGGAAAGTGAACTATCCTTCCCCATTTCTTAAAAGGGCACCCATTACATATTATGCATACTCTATAAGCAGCATTAGTATGTGATTTCCTTGCTTCCCCTGAGAACAGCCCTGTGCACTGTCTTTTCATGGGGCATTCTATTACCACTAGGAGTCAGAATAATTTTTTGGATGAAACTGCACATAGACATCATTGCTGGTCTAGTCATCTTTATATATGTCCTTGGATATATATATAGCCCACACCCACTTTCTCTATGGTTGTCCCATTATGCCTTTACATGCAGTTGACTCACAAGTGACATACCATATGGTTTCTGTGTGTCTTTGTTGAGGAAACAGAATTAGGATTGCCCGCTTCAACTATAGACTCAAACTGCTACTGATAGGATTTCTGATAGGTGTATACATGGTCATCAGGAAGACTCTGGCCCATAATCATAGTTTCCTATATAAAATCTGAGCAATCCCAACTGTTCTGGATGACTCAAAACCTCTTATAAGCTTCTTAGCTTTTAGATTTGCAGAATGATTTGTAGCATCCCTAGTACAAAGGAAACCATACCACTATGAAAGTATTTAATTAATATACATTAACAGGCATTATGTAGCATGGCAAAAATTAAAATCAATAAGAGTTTCTTCTCTTACATTGGTGTAAATCAGGAGTAATTCCATTGAAATTAATAGCATTACTGTACTGGGATTGTTTTCACACTACAATCGGGCCCATTTTACATAATCATACAGAACAAAAGTTGTCTTAAAGTGGCCAAATCTGTTCCCTTTAGAGTCAGTGATAATTTTGCCACTATTTCAGTGGGAGTAGCATTGGACTCATACAACAGACCTTTGCAATATGCTGAATACTTATTTGTATATTATGTTTAAAGGACTAATGACATATAGAAGATGCTATTAATGAATTCAGTATTGCAAAGCTATGTAGTCTCATCTGTTTTTAAGTTATCTACCAATAGCAACACATTAAACATTTAATTAAATTAATTTTCTCCTTTATATTGTTTCATCTAATGTTGCTACATGGAATAAACTATGCAACTGTAAAATGTTGTGAAAACAAAATATGCAAGTGTATGTTAGCCATTAATATTAACTGATCTGACTTGGTATCTCTAAATTAAATACTATTACACTTATTTTAGTATTGTTTTTAGATGCATATGTATGATTTCAGCACGAACATTCTCACAAGAATAATAAAAAAATGTTGCCTTGGCAACATAGTTTAAAACTCATAAATTGGCTGCCTGCCTAAAGTTAAACAGACTTTTCCATCACAAATTAAACAGACTTTTCTGTCACATAACTTAATTTTACATTACCAATGGAAGTAATGAGAGTTTAAGATCATTTATAATATATCTTTGTATGGGACTCCATTTAACAAAAAAGGAAGGGATTAAAATAGAATGTTATAAAACAATATAGTTATGTTTAAAGATGTCCTGACTAGTATTCTATGGTCATAAAAAGATCTGAGAAAGTTATATGCAGCAAATAGTATATTAGATTAATTTAGCCCCTTTTTCTATTCATGAATATCACGAATAGGAATCAATTTTTACAGATTTGTTCGTTGATTTACTTTATATAACAAATACTTTATACAAACATAATTCAGTCTTTGGGATACTGCAAACTATTTACTACGGCTTTTGCTTTGAGTATTTCTTATTTCTAATTTGCTATTTGCACTGTGCTACTGGTCACCTGAGTTGCATGGTGCAAGTAGAAAGACCCACAGAGAACTTTCAGGTTAGCCATATGTCCATTTCCAGTGCCAATACCTGTGCAAAGCCATATCCCCTATGGAGAAGGTCTGTACAATTTAATAGAAAATGACAAACCTTCCATCAGTTTCTATGACAATCCTACAAAATTTAACAGAAAAATATATTCCTGTTATAGAATTCCATAGGATGGTTAAAAAGAAAACCCATAGAAAGTATAGTCTCTATTCATTCTATAGTCAACATTTTTATAAATGCTATATTTTACACTCATTTTGCTCAGGTCCAGATGACAACACAAGGCATAAGACAATGGAAAATCAAGCCCTATGGGTTTCTACAGTAAATTCTATAGCTGCTATTACATTGCTATAGAAACCAATTTAAATAAGACCTGCTTTTTTTTTTTTTTTAGGACCACACTGTTATAGCACTCCTGCCCCACAGTTTTTATAGTGTGGGTGCTGAGAGCCATTGAACCAAACTGTAAACACTGTATGTAATGGAAACCACTTCAAACTAGGGGGCATGTCAGCACCTCCCGCATCCTTAGTTCCAGCCCGTGTGCTGTGGGGGCAGGTTGGGGAAGGAGCCAGCTATTCCGCCAATGGTGAAATTACAGTGATAGGTACATGACTATAAACACCTTATATGGGCTAGAATGAGTACAGGATAAAAGTATCTGTGTTTAAGGAATGCACTTGCCACATTGTAAAAAATCCAGAAAGAAAAAATCTACAGCCTTTTGGAGCATTACAACAGCTGGAAATCTATATATGTTGATTCCATAACACAAAGACTTCAGATTAATGTTCAGAATGGTACACAGACCAGCCTCCTTACTTCCCAAAAAAATGGTTGCAAATAAACCTGAATTAAAAAAAACTGTATCCTAACGTTCCTGAACTTGAGAATCCCTGTGACATCTGCAATTAGGGCTTGATGCAAGACACATTGGAGTCAATGGAAACACTCTTAGTGATTTCAACAGGCTTTGGATTAGGTCCTGAAAGCCCTACGATTTCATGGCATCCACTGTAAACAGTGACATTCAGATGGAGGAATTGGCCCCTTTTGTTATTTCTATAGCACCTCATTCCCCATGGAAGCATAACTGACTACACAAGATTCAGGGGAATGGTGAACTGAGCTCCTCTGCTTCTTTCTGCATTGCAAAAAGTAGAGTGGCTGAGATGATCCATTCCACAGATAATTCTGAGACAATGACACTTGTTGAACCAGATTTCAATTAAGACTATATTATCTGTGTTTTTTGCCGCAAGGCCCCCTAAGCAAGATATGCCAGATTCTCATTTACACCAAAGCCCCTTTACACCACTCAGGCTATGTACAGTGGTCTTAAAGCGATATAATTTAGAAAGCCAGAGCAGTGTAAAGTGGCCTTAGTATAAATGAGAGTCAGGGCCATATACTCTAATTTGCCGAGAATATAAATTAGGATGGAAGAATCCCATGCACTGCTACAGACCAGAGACCAAGTGGCTAGGCAGAAGTTCTGCAGAAAAAGCCCTAGGGTTAAAGTGAATGAGAAGCTGGATATGAATCAACAGTGTGCCCTTGTTGCCAAGAAGGCTAACGGCATTTTGGGCTGTATAAGTAGAAGCATTGCCAGCAGTTCGAGGGACATGATCATTTCCCTCTATTCAGCATTGGTGAGGCCTCATCTGGAGTATTGTGTCCAGTTTTGCCCTCATACTACAAGAAGGATGTGAAAAAATTGGAAAAAGTCGAGCGGAGGGCAATAAAAATGATTGGGGACTGGAGCACATGACTTATGAGGAGGGGCTGAAGGAACTGAGATTATTTAGTCTGCAGAAGAGAAGAATGAGAGGGGGATGTGATAGCTGCTTTCAACTACTTGAAAGAGGGTTCTAAAGAGTAAGGAACTAGACTGTTCTCAGTGGTACCAGATGACTGAACAAGGAGCAGTGGTTTCAAGTTGCAGTGAGGGAGGGTTAGGTTGGATATTAGGAAAAACTTTTTCACTAGGAGGGTGGTGAAGCACTGGAATGGGTTACCTAGGAAGGTGGAGTATTCTCCTTTCTTAGAGGTTTTTAAGGTCAGGCTTGACAAAGCCCTGGCTGGGATGATTTAGTTGGGGATTGGTCCTTCTTTGAGCAGGGGGTTGGACTAGATGACCTCCTAAGATCCCTTCCTACCCTGATAGTCTACGATTCTATGAAAGGAAACTGGGTTCATCTTTGCTGAGTTCAGATAAGTGAGTACCGGAAGATTTGAAGACCCTTTGCACCTTGTATGGTGCAAACAAAGAAAACACTAGCTCTTTGTCAACAGCATAGTTAAGAGTTCCCAAAAAAATGTACCAGTTATTTCAGTAAATGTTCTCTGGGCTGTATACACTCATTATAAAGAAGAAAAACACCACCTCCGGAGTTCTGATTTCTTCTACAGAAAATGCAAAGCTCTACAATTAAGACACAGCACTGAATAAAAAGAGAAGAAATGAAAGAATGTGTAATTCATATTGATATAAAACAGTTTGAAGGCAAGCAGAATGCATCTATCCATCTGGAAGAAAAAAAACTCCACTGTAGAAAGAATCTAAAGCCAACATGTGGCCAATGTAACTAGAAGGGGGACACATCTCAACATTTAAAGTTTATAACATAACCAACAACTCACTGTCACTGCACATTTACTTTGAATAGAAAAGGAGTTTCAAGGTCTGCAAAAGAGGGAAGAGTAAGGATATGCTGTAGAGCAGAAACAAAACACCTTTGCATCGTACATATGTTACACACTACATTAGACATGTGAATTTAAATGCCCGTTATTGTATCTGTTGGAATCCAAAACACACACACACACCTATCTGCTGTTAGCACTAAATTATTGGTGGCCACCATTTCACCAGTAATGTAATTCTGGTTGTTTTGGGAACAAAGTAAATGAGATAGTAGTGGCCATTGAACAAAGGCAGATTGTGCAGACTAAATGTCATTTCTACCTGCAAACATCTGACTGTTGATAAGAAGCTGGTCTTTACACTGGTAATTTACCTGTGGATATGGGAAGTTCTCAGGGTTCATCTACCTACAGGCCTTCGGGCACTCTCAACAAACAGAGCCTTATTATATTCATTTCTTTGTTTGGTTGCAGCCTGGATGTTTTAAAACTCTTTCTATTGCACTTTCAGTAAACTATACGTTGTCAGCAAGGCAAAGCCAATTGTTTTGATATACAAGATCCTGCCACCTTTACAGTCTCATCAGGCACTGTAAAATATAAGTCTGATGCCACTAGACTCACAAGAGGATCCTATCTTAAAAGCAAAAACCAAAAGCTACAGAAAGAATAGAACTGGGAATATTTTTAGAGGGCAGCATAGCTGCCAGTTTTATATAGCTCAGTATGTGCAATTTCCAGTCATTTATGATGCTTCACTGATTCCCCTCACAAGGTCCCCAGATGTGGCGACAGCCAGTATTCCCTGGGTTGGGAAGGAGCTAGGAGTAACTGGCGGAGCCTGCGGAGAGCTTGCTGGGAGGGATGGAGTGTGGCAGGGGTTAGTGGAGTGCATCTAAGGGTTTTTTTATGGGATGGGATGGGCCTGTGGATGAGGCTTTGTTTGGAGTGGGAGAGCTGGAGCAGTCCGGGTGGGAGTACTGGAGTGAATCTGGGCTGGGCGTCACCGCAAGGTGAGAGAGATGTGGTTGAGTGTGGGTGAGAAAGCCAGGCGCTGGTGCGGGGGGTTAGAGCCTGGAGCAGCCTGGAGGCTGTCTGGGGTGAGTGAGGGAGCCTGGTGATGGGAGAGTTACAACAACGTCCCTCGTCCTGCCCCTCCTCCACATTAGCCCCCACTCCATTCAGCTAGCCATGTTCCTATCCCACCCAGTTTGGCCTCTGACCCCATCCTGTCCATCCTTTCAACCCCCTCCCATTGCCACAAGACCCTGTTCCCGCTGTCGTCCTTCATTGGCCTCACACCTACCCTGGGGGCAAGGCACTGAGGCAGCCAGTGCATTCTCTTCCTCCACAGGCAGCCTTCACCACAGCTCAGAGAGCCGTGCAGGCTCCAAGCAAGCAGCAGGAGTCTGGTCCAGAGAGCATCCAGGGGAAAGGCAGAGGGGCCACCTGCTGCTCTTGTAACCACAGCCCAAAGAAGCTCCCATTGGCAGGGAGGAGTAATTGCAGGGAAATATGGTACAAGGAGAGTGTGTCACTTTCCAGGGTTGAGAGGCACCTCTCTGCTGCCTGCCCTTAGCGTGAGGAAGCCTTATCTGTGCCTGCCATCAGTCAGCTCCTCAGCTCCATCCACCACTGGCAACACAAGCACTCTTTTATAAGAATCTCAGACCCCTCTATTACTCTGCAGGTTGACACACTGCCAGCACTCAAGCCCTCCAAGCATCAACCTGGTCCACAGGACACTTGCAGTATTCACAGACTCACTGCTTCCAAAGAAACAGTATTCCACAGTTTACCAACTCCGCCTCGGATCACCGCTCCACTTAACACACAGCACTTCTATTCAGTGTCACAATAAACATATTTGTTTATTTAACAAAACAGAGATTCAAGTTAACATATGAAAAAATTCTAACATGCATTCTAGAGCCTAGACTTAATTAAGCAGATATTCTAGCAGACATGAGAATATTGCTCACCCAAAATTCTTGCTGTGCTTAGAGCCAGGTTGGCTGTGATACCCTTTTAATGAGAAAAGCAAATGTCAGTTGCCTCCTAAGAGAAGGATCCTGTGTGTTTTCTTGTATCCCAAGATATACCAGATATATGTCTTTATTCATAAAGAGATCACCTCCTCCTGTTTGTTTCATCCTGTAGATTTCCTTTCTTGAAGATTTCATAGTCTCTTATTTAGCCTTGGCTAAGTATGCAAATAGGCGTACATTGTGACACATACACTACACAAACAGCCAGACAGGGAGGCAGGTAAAAGGAACCTTTCTGAAGTATGTCACCTCCTGGTGACCTGTCTTAACACCAAGACCTTAAGAACCTATATCAGTATAGAGACAAACTCTTAAATATTATCTGCATACACATTTTGCAATGATTACTACGACACGTGAGCTACTGGCTCTCAGTAGAGACTTGACATACCACCTTTTGGTGAACTACTATGCATATATCTCACTCAAGGGATCCCTGTACAATGCTATGCACCTCATGCCCTCTGCCAGGTGGCACCAAGATGTCCCTGGGCCAGAGAGAGTAAAGTTGAAGTTAAGGGTGAAGAATGTGATCAGAGAGGAAAATATAGGAAGTCAG
This sequence comes from Dermatemys mawii, assembly GCA_007922305.1. Taxonomy (NCBI): domain Eukaryota; kingdom Metazoa; phylum Chordata; order Testudines; family Dermatemydidae; genus Dermatemys; species Dermatemys mawii. Next base: position 7,114,599 of record ML677401.1, on the reverse strand, counting down.
GAAGGAAGAGAGTCTAGAATTAAGGAGCACTATCGCACAGTAATATTGACAAGTGATAGAAAATTGGAAATCGGTAAATTCTATAAAAGCGCTTGGTAGCTATATCAAATATTACTGTACACGTGGAGATGGGAATGATGCCACAAACCATAGCAGTTCTCCAAGCCCCACAAGCCAGAGCCCTGCTGGACATTATGGCAATGAGTATAGCAAGACTGGCAAGAGTATCTGAACGTGGTGAATGATAGTGAGTCGTAAAATGGAAACTAGTGGATTCCATCTGTGCATTTGTTGTGTACTGAATGGAGGCATAAACAGTTGCCAGTACAAAATGGGACAGAGAAAGGCAATGCACCACATCAGGAACCTAGACTCTCTTTACAAATGACTAATTTCTCATATTTGATTGGAGGTAAAGATAAGTAAGTTATACAGTACATTAGAGGAACTGATGTCTACCTCCAGACAGATATTTGTGCCACGCAGTACCTTCCCAACAATAGAAATGTCCACATCCTCAGTCATGATTAGGACAGTACAGTAACAAAAGCAAGCACGTTTTGGAGACAATAATTCCTTGCAAGGGGAAAAACAAGTTTTTCTAGCCTAGTGTCTGATAGCATAAGTCAGAAAAATGTGCATGAAATTCATTTCAATTTCAAATATTTAGAAGGAATATTTTATGTTATTGTTGAGCCTCTTCAGATGTGAAGCTAATAAGGAAGCAGTGCACTAGACAAGTTTGTAGACATCTTTCAACTGAGACTATGTTTCAGTTAACTGAGATTTGGGAAAGCACAATGTAGCTGTCAGGATTTGTGGCACCCACAATCTGAGTTTAATTAATGATTACAAACTCAATTAATGATTACACACTGCTCTATAAATGTAGTTTTTGCATTAGTGACAAATACATAAGACTGGAGCAGATTATACTGTTCCCTATTATCCTATAACAGTACAGTATAATAAGAGTGCATTGTCTAGTTGTTAAAGCATAGGTATGGAATTCAGAGGATCTGGGTTATGCTTCCTGTTCTGCCACATAAATTATTGCATGACCTTTGTCAACTCACTTAATTTCTCTTTTCCTCACTTTTTTCATATGAGAAAAGTGAGGAAAAGAGAAATTAAATGAGTTGACAAAGGTCATGCAATAATTTATGTGGCAGAACAGGAAGCATAACCCAGATCTTCTGAATATATATATATTATGGAGGCAATACTTCTCTAGCTCTACCTCATTAGTGTTATGAGGCTTAGTTCATTAATATTTTAAGGTATTCTGAGAGCTTCAGATGGAAGGTGCCTGTGAACCATAAATCATCATTAATACTTTACTGTGGATATGAACATTTCAGAGATAATTCTGAAGTCAGTGGAATTAGATCAGGCATGAATTTGGCCCAACACGTGGCAGTAATGGAATGCAAATTATATAAACAAACTGTGAGAGAGGGGGCCTTACCAAATTGCATGCCATATATCTCAGGGTAGTCAGAAGTCTAGTCCTATACCAGCTTATCAAGGGCAAAAGAGTCAGCATGTGGGATTCCTTATAATTGAAGAGTCTGAAATGTTATAAAATACCTTCCTCACTGCAAAATAATTACTGTGTTGCTGATATGTTGCATTACTGGGCCATCCATAGTCTGTGTTTCTTAAAGTGCAAGAATTAATAGACACTTATCATAGTTATGTTAGCTACACTGTTTTGAGCCCAGATCTTTCAGTTGAAGGTTGATCCAGTGAGCAGTCTTTATTATAAGGAGCTCCCAGATTATTTTAAACCTTAAGGAAATCAGTGAACATGTCACAGAGGGAAAGAGCAAGAAAATGAGGTACCTATTTGTTTTTCCAACTAAACAAAAATGCCCAAAACTCAGGACAGAGGCAACATGACTTGGCAAACAGTTAGATCAAGTGCAGTTGCTGAAAATATACTAATTGCAGAGGACAGAAATAGGAGAGATAATCCTCAGCCTTCCTTCATTTTGGTAGCAGAATTTTAACAAGGGGCTTCTGAGCTGCCCCTCCATCACATCACTAATATCATCCTAGTGAATGACAGTTGTTTTGTTATAAGAACAACAAAGAAATGACTTGGAATGCGGGAACCAGCCAGCCAGCTGTGGAGGGTGTGTGGGACAGCATCTCTCAACTCTTATCATCCCCAAACTACACCTGAACCTTTTGAGAGATTCAGATCCATTCAGATTAGAATCCTCTCTTTTCTCCCCATTCTGATTCTCAGCATTGCTATAGCTGCTTTCCCATATTTCCACTGCCATCCTTCCTTTCCAACTCCTTACCATTAAGCTCCTTTCCTATCAACCTGTGCCCCTCCAATAGACCTGAAGATCCCTCCCTCCCAACTGGCAATTTTGATTCTCCTCATTCCCTTGACTGTCAATATTCCCCGTCCTTCTCCCACCCTCAACTTTGTATATTGTAATCCTATTCTAAAGGAAGGTTAAAAAAATACAGAAATATTAGCATTTACTATTAAATCCTATAGAGTTTTAGTAATCTATAGTTTTATTCCTATCAGTTTCTATAGGACTTTTCTAAGAACCCTAGCATGTCACAAACATACCTGGGAAGATCCCATTGACTTGGGAGCTCTGACAATCTTCTGGTTGGGCTTTTTGTTCACCAGATATCTTCAGCATTGCAAAAGCCTCCAGAAAAGCTCTTGGTGATGCTGGATCCTACAATGAGGTACTTAAATGCAAGAAGGAAGAAAGGATACAGGCCTACTTGATGATCATGACAGATGATTTCTAGGAGCTATTAGATCATTAAAAAGAAAGAGAGCCTTAAAATATTCACATTAGTTTGGACAAGCAGCAGCTAAGCATCCAAGCTGGTTTTCCCCACTAACAATGACTAGGAGTGTATTATACCTGGTAAACTTAAAATCATGTAAGTGGAACTTTCAGTTATGCAGAGACATGTCTGACACACCAACAATATTTGCTAGAAATGTAGCTCTAGAAACTATGTGTATAGATAGAGACTAGTAATGAAGATCACAGATCAGCATCTGGAATAAATGCAGTTTACAGATCAAGTGCAGACATTCACCTAAAGCAGGAAATTGCCTTTATATGTGTTCAAAAGGGAAGAACGTGGCATTAAACTTCGATCCCTAAATTCCATTGAGTGAATAATTTGGAAAACATTGATGAAAACCATATGATTAATTCTCTCGTAAGGTGGACTTGTAATTTGGCTATACAAGTATCAGGATTTTAGTGCATGGGAACCTGTTACTGCCAGATCTTCAAACCAGCATCTAAATTTCCACATGCACCCACTGGCACACACAGATTGGGCAGTCATCTCACTAACCTCTTTCTGTATGTATGTCTACTCTGAGTGCACAAATGTAGGCTCCTGCGCATATGAGCGGGTGCACAGGCTAAACGTACATGCTCACTTGTAGTGACCAGTTTGAAAATTCAACTCTTTACAGAAAGGGACATGCTCCCCCATATCTCATCAGCTCCAACCTAAAGTTGTCTTCCTGTGCACTATAGGTGTGCAGAATCATATAGCCTTATAAGAACAGTGAAGCTGAGCAGTTCTGTTACTCTTAATAGTTTGAGATTCTGTTGTTCGGGTAAGTGCTGATGCACATCAGTGGGTTTTTTATATATTATTTAATAGACACTAACTTTCAGGGCAGCTGTTGACAGAGGTCATTCACTACAGGAGTGAGAAAATGCCTTTTAGCCAATTCTGACCCATTCAAACATTCTGGGCTTAAAAGTTCAACTCATATTAAAAATATTGTGGGGTTCTTGTGCCACTTAATAAAAAATTGTGAAAAGGAGAGAATAGAAGAGGGAGAGAGCAAGGGGGAGGAAGGGTGAAAATAGAGAAGAAAGAGACTGAGATAAAAGGAACAGAGAAGAAAACATTCTTAAAAAGAAAATAAAGTCAAACCATGCCATCAAAAGGGCACCTCATTGTGTCTGCAGAGGCCCTGATGCCATAAAGAGAACAGCAGAGAGTCAGTTGCAGCACAGGGGCAATAATTGTATTCTTTTATCCCTAATTTGTGCAGTAGCACAGGTTTGCCTTTAGCTGGCAGAAAATCTAAATTGAATCTTCCTTAAAAAACACCAAACTCATGCAATGAAAATTACAGGAGTAAACAGTTCAAAATTCAGAGTAGATTTATAATCCCTAGACAGCCAAGAAACAATTCAGAAGGTTCATACACTCCACAGAGTTCGCTCTATGTCATTCATATATGTTCTTGCATTCCACAGACATGTCTTACATAACAGGTTATATTGAAGGGGCTAATGTGTTATATTATTTTCTAATATAAATTGTGTTAAAATTCTGCATGTGTGAGTTATTAGTGGAAAAAAGATGCCTCTTATGTACCACAAAGAATCAACATTGACAGGTCATTCCTACCCCAGATGACATAAAAGTTAAATTCATCCATTCATGCCAACACGCATTAATTAATTTGGCCTATAATCAATAGTATGTAACAATTGCTATAGAAGAACCATCTTGGTACTTTACCAAGACATATGGCTTATGAAATTTGATCATCATTTTAAGATGTTCAGAAAGAGCCAATAAAAGTCTGTGTTCAACCACAAAGCTGTCTGTACCTTAGAAAAAGGTGACAATCACTGGAGTCTCTCTGTTCTCCCACAAGCAGAAACTAGCCACATTCTGTTGTAAGGATGAATTTTATTTCTTTAGATTTTGCATCTCAACATAGTTCTTTTCTGTTGTCAGCTGGTGAATGAGCAACAAGAAAGCAGACCCCTCCTGAGCCCTTCCATTGATGACTTTCTCTGTGAAACCAAACCAGAAGCCATTGCCAGGCCAGTAACATCAAATACAGCTGGTAACTAGTTTTCTTTATCATCCCTCATTAAAGGAAGATAATTAATGTTCATTTTAGCTTAATTATGATACTTTTTTCCAGATAGCTTATTTGTTTCTTATTTTTAATTCAAACAAGATTATTAATTATTTTTACAAAACTGAGTTGGTACTAACTTACAAATGGATTAATCTGGGAGTCGCAAAGCCTTGTTGGTCACACTTTGGTTCTGTAAAATCAAAATTTAAACCTGGGGTTGTTAGGATCCAGGTCTCAAATTATACCAAAGCTTCAGAGTTAGTGGCTGAGATATGCAGCTCTGATTTTAGTCCATTGGGAAAGTGATTTTGGTTTGGTAATTCCTCGTCCTGGCTGTTCTTTTGCAAAAAATTAACCATGGGTGAGTTGCATCTAGTTCTTGTTTTATCCGAACTTCCTTGGTTTGGAGTTAATGTTTTTTGATAAAGGCTTAAGTAATGATTCAGGGCCTTTTCTAGACATTCTCTTACTTCTACAAAGTTAATTTAGTCTAAAATGCAGTCTTCACTACTGGGCTTTTGTAATGAATATGACCATTCCAGTTGTGAAGTAAGATTCTTCCCAAGTACAGAGTACCTTTATAACTTCATTGTTGAGCATATGTTACAGATCACCCTCTGTGGCTAATCAGTGGAAGATCTGAGTCTGTCTGTTACAGTCCTAGTTCAAGCTGTAGCAGTTTGTGCCTAGGTGGTGGCCATCATAGCCCCACAAAAATCTTTCTACCGATTATGCTAGACTGGAGTGAATTTCAGTTAAGGACAAAAATATATACATTTTCATCTAAACTGTGGCAAAACTCCTGATGAACAGTATTCTGTCTAATACCAGTACAGTGGAACCCCGCAATACTGCGACAATTGGGGTCCAAAAATATCGATCACGATAAACGCGGGGTCACGGTATTGCGGGGTTCCGCTGCATCAAAGCAGCACCCACTGCCGCCACTGGGAGCCACGCGTGCCCCACGTTATAAGCAGATTCGCGCTATCGCGGGGCGTGGTATTGCAGGGTTCCACTGTACTACTACTGCCAAGTTTGTTTGGAAGGCTCGTTATCGTTGAAACCTCTTCTTGTATAGTTTTTTCTTACTCTAGCATTTATATGGATCAAAATTATAGAACAGGGTTTTGCTTCCCTACTTTATTGGACACAATGGAGCATTAGGTGTTTCTGTAAAAGAAGAAAGTTCCTTTGTCAAAAACACGAGCCAACTATTACTCCATTTCTGCTTGTCAAAACCACACTGGTCTTCCTGCCACTAATTCTTTATCACTTACAGACATGCTTTATTGAAAACTTGGGGAGAAAAAAAGAGGTACTAAAATGTTATCCGCTTCCCACTGGGAAAAGAAGAGAAAACCTGCAGCTGAGCTCAGGAGCTTTGCTATTGAAAGAATGTCATAAATTTCTTATTTGCCTTGTGTTTCAGTAAGATAGTGCAAATAATAAAAATGACATGGTAATCCTGAAAGCACTCAAAATTAAGAAAAGTATACTGTCTTAGAGGATTGGTTTTTAAGATTTTAGTGTTGCTAGTCAGTGGTATGTTCAGAGGTAATATGCCACATGCAATGTACAAAGGCTAATCAAAGCAAATAAATCGATCAGTTGAGGGATAATGTAGTCAACACAACTACCCATATTTTATAAACATTTCATAAAACATCTTCCTTTTTACAAGCCATTGGAATGGCCAAGTGGAGAATTCTAATTTGCGTTCATACATCTTGCTTTGGATACCAATTATGAATGAATTTTTCACATTAAGAAAGAGTTTCGGACAGATGACACTTGCCAGTTGCCATGTGAAATATGCACATAAGTTGTGTGCACAATACTACATCTGTATGTCTAGATGAGGTACCTGATATATCTGTGTTGCAGTTACCTAATTTTCAAAGGCTATGAGGGCAATTGTGCCTACAGATTAGGCACACATCTATACATGTATTTATATGCTGACAATTTGCCTCAGTATGTTTTAACAGCTTCAGAGCTGTAAGGGGAAAATGTGCTCACCATATGCAGGACTGGAAGCAATATTACATGAATGTACCATAAGAGTAGGCCACTGCAGGACTACACCTCCTCTTTAATCATGTCAGATTTCCTCAACAAGTCACCAGCAATGAATGTTTAACCTCTTCCAAGATATTCCTTGTTTTCATTACCTCACCCCTTCCTTACTTGGTACTTCCCTACTCAGTTCTGATATCAACCACACCATACCCCAAATACTTTTAGAATTCCAAAGTCAAAACTGAATTCACTGCACCAAGACTTAGAACATGAAAAAGCAACAACCTAAAACTTCATCGTGGGCTTTGGAAAACTGAATTATAAAGGTTGCTGAAATAATGCTGAGTCTTAAAATTGGCCATCAAAAGCAAGAACATTCAGAATTAAGGCAGGATTATTATTTAAAATGTTAGCACCAAAAGGACACAATCAGGTTGGGCCTTACTATGCTAGGTAGTGTACAAACATAATAAATGACAAAGAATCTTTCTTAATTCACTGGTTATGGCTGTATGTCATGGGTATTCCCACCCAAAAAAGCTGTGCTGCAACATGTGCTGTTTGGCTGTATGAACCCTTCCAAGCCCAGTAAGCTGTGCAGGAGATGCTGCATAGTAGGAAGGGGATTCAGCTGACGTATCTCTGAAGTCTTTGTAATACCTTTGAAAATATTGAGGATGATCGCACATAGTTCATGCTGAATTCCCAGCCTACTCAAATTTCTATTTCTTACACCTGCTCGAGAAAACATTAGCGAAATCAAAGCTCATGCCTGTAGAAATGTCACTACTGAAAAACCAAACGCACTTAACAAGAAGGCAGAAACTCCACCCAAGGTTTCAACATAGTAATGGTTGCAGTGCATTGTATGAATAGGAGGTGTTATGTTGCCCTATATGAGGCAGTAGAAAAACATGGTGGTCAATGCTACAGTAGTGACTATAAATGAATGAATATTTCGCGACAAATGGGAAACTGATCTAATATGAGCTGCCTTCCACGAATGTGTCAAAGCCAACAGACAAGGAATACCTGAAAATTTACAGACAACTAACAGGTGTAACAAAAGAACCTTGGTCAACAGCAGTAAAGTATACACCAGAAGCAACTCTAACCTGTAGAACTGTAAGTGTCTTCAATTATCAACCCAGACTTTCATGCATCTGGTGAACTTCTGGGAAGCTGTTTGTTTATTAATTTTCTCCTTTAACCTTGGAATTTGTTATGTGCAGTTAGAGGATTAAAACTGATTACCTTGAATGCAATCAGTTTAGAATATGGGCTTTTGTAAATCTGAAATATATCAGCTTATATCATCCTTGTACATCTAAGAAAAGAAAGGGAAGCTTAATATGTAATAAATATTCAATTAAAATAATTATAATTGCAGATAACATCTTTTGAGACCTTTTAGAAATATTGGACTGCTTTCACATGATCTGTTTTTTAGTGATTTATGATGCCGTCCCTTTCCATTATTCTACTACAAACAGAATATTTATTGTTGTATTTCTTTTTGCACTGATGTCAGTTGTTAGATATATTTGATCTGTATGGAATTGTTTAATTGATAATTACAGTTTTTAAAAAAGAGTTAAATTACTGGAAAATACATAAAAATAAGCAGCTTCAAGATTTCAGTGAAATAAAAGATTAAAATTCATATAAACTCAAACTGTTAGAATCACTAAATTCCTTTATTAGAGCTGAGAATTATTAGCTGCAGTTCTAATTAATGTGTAACCCAAGCAATATGCAGCTTTCAGTAGAAAATGGAATGTTGAATTAAATGAAACTGAATAATAGTTTTTCTTTTAGCACAGACAAATAGGTTAGAGGAATGACTATAGATATGTCAGGTACTTAAAGGGGCAGCATTCATTAAAAAAAAAAAAAAGTAAAGTATTTATAAAAGCTATGCCTGCCCCAAAATACCCATGCCAGTTTTTGTTACTTTACAGTCACATTTACCTATTTCTGAAAAAAAAATTCTCTCACCTCTTATGTGGAAGATTCACATAAACAAAAGGGGAAACTGACCGACTCCACAGGCGAAACAGTGCAACTGAATATAAATAGAGTGCTGTCAAGTATAGCAACTAAACAAAAACTGGAAAAGAGAAAATTATGTTTTTAATGTCTGTTAAAATAATCTTATATATTATTTGTATCAATGAGTAGGTAAAAAAAATTTCAGATAACTGTGATTTTTATATTGGCAATGGTGCTTTAATAAGAATATCATTATCAGTTTTGCTTGGTGTGTGTTTCTTTCAGTGTCCAAAAAACTAATTATTTAACACATTTGAGACTGATATTTTCAGAGGTGCCTAAAGGATTTCTATACCTATCTCTTGTTAAAGTTTAGTGGGAACTTAGCATCCAAATCTTGTTGATGGTTTTGAAATATCCCCCTGAAAACAATGTAAATATAGAGGGCCAAATCCTCCTTGTTTTACTCATATGAACAGTCCCAGAGACTTCACTAGGATGAACTGCATGAGTAAGGCAAGCATGGATTGTCTCAGAGTGTTATTTTTCACCAGGAGAATTGTGAAGGGAATGTTTTCAAAGCTATTCGCTAGAGTCAGTGTGAATCATTCTGATAACTCCTCACCTGTTTCTTTGAAAACCAATCTCTGAACCCAAAATGATTGCAATTTGTCAGGTAACTCTGATTCAGTCTATAATCTTCTCCCTAACAGAGCACAACACAGTAGTAATCTCATAAACAGCTGGTAATCAGATGGGTTTTAATTGCTTTCAGTACTTTACACTGGTAAGACTGTCCTAATTCTCTCTCAGAGCCAAATTGCATGATACTGGAATAACCAGATCACGTAGGACTTGTGATTTCTGCTGCCAACTTGAGACAACTTAAAAGGGCCTTTCTGAAAATCAGGCCTTTTTAAAGGTAACTCAAGGCCAGCACCCAAAAAAACAAGGCACCCAAAAATCACTAGTCACTTTTCAAAATCTTGGTCATAGTCCTACCCAGTAACCAAATACAAATGTGTTTAATTTAACTCAATTTTGCCTTAGTCAGTTAAAACAAATTGAAAAGAAAAATCTAATCTAATGAATTAAAACTGAGCACTATACTGAGTTCTAACATTTTGCATCTCCAATAGTATTATCAGCTGGTCTAGATCTCTTGGATCTGAGTGAACCTGTCTTACAAATCCAAAGCAAGACAAAGAAGTCAGAGAATGCATCAAGAGGTGAAAACGTAAAGGCTTCAACCCACAGAAAGAAGACAGACAACTCAGACTTTATAAATGTGGATGCTGAGCAGAAGGTCCAGACTGGGAGACCTCCAGAGAAGTCCTCATTAGATTTAGGTAAGAGCTGGTTATTGCATCAGTGCCACTTAGCCATGCTTAACTTTACCAATTCCTCCCTGCTGCTATCGCAAGATAGCACACTGGGCCATCTTCTCCATTGCCATATACCTTCTGTAGACATTTACACTACTGCACAGTGCAAGTAAACTGTGATTTAGTAGCATTTTATACCTCCTTTACTCTTGATGTGCACTGGTGTAAATGACTATACAGGGTGCAGGGCAACGGAGAAGCTGGCCCATACAATGGAATGTTTTGGTAAGAGGGTAAAGTGTTTTTAAAGTGGAGGGGAGCTGTTAAATGCAAATAAAATCAATCATTCTTTTTCCAAGGTGCCACTCAGGGTATGTCTACACTGCAATTAGACACCTGCAGCTGGCCCATACCAGAGGACTCAGGCTCGCTGGGTTTGGGATAAGGGGATATTTAACTGAGGGTAGACATTCAGGCTAAGGCTGCAGCCTGAGCTCTGGGACCCTCCCACCTCACAGGGCCCTGGAGCCCAGTCCCCAGCCCAAGCCCAAACATTTATACCGCAGTTAAACAGCCCTTGATTCCCACGAGCCCAAGTCAGCTGGCACAGGCCAGCTGCAGGTTTTTAATTGTAGTGTAGACGTACCCTCGGTGTCATTTGTGAGGGTCACTTTTATGATGTGGACACTTATCTATTAAGAGCTGGGCTCTCGCCACAAACTCATTTTGCAATGTTGCAGTGTTGATCAGATGGCCATTAGGATAATACATTTCCAAGGTGGGCTGCTTTGAAGGTAATTTATCATTTCTGGCATACTATCTCTTACTAAACATTTTATATTAGCTCTTAATCAACAAGATGGTAGCTACCAGAGAGAGGCTTGCAAATGCCAAGTTTTAATTAAATATAAAGCAATAACTTATAAATGGTGAGCAATGCTTCTTGTGAGGTGAACTCTCAGAACTTAAATAAAACCATTGGGGGCCAACTTTCTCACAACTTTTTCCAAATTGTCTTGGGGTAGGATCTTCAAAAGCACGCAAATTAGTTAGGTGCTTAACTCCTATTGATAGGTGCCTAGTTAACACAGACTAACTCACTTAGATATTTTTGACAATCCTGTCCTTTTGTTTTCCACTAATGAGTTGCCCAAGATTGAATGCAGTATTCTAGGTGTTGTCTCACAGGATTATATACAGAGATACTAGCTGTGGAAAAGAGATTACATTAAAGAGGCAAGGGATCCCTATAAATGTTAAATACTAGTAAAGGATAGGAAGAGAGCAGTGTCTTTAAAAATATCATCTTAAATGCTTCTTCTGTGCTGGGTAATGTAAGCCATTCCTAATAATGGGTCAGTGTGTGTGCAAAAGAGTAACCATAAGTGTGCATTCTGGATCACTGAACTCTCTCTCGAAAGGCTTTGAAAATGGATGAATAGAAGTTCCACACAAAAAAAAATCCTCATTAAAAAACAATAAGGTCATCACCTGGGGATATTATTAGAAGTTGGAGCACCAGCGTGGCCCATTTTAGACCTTCCTTTAAAGTCAGCAGATATTACAAATGCCTACTGTACTTGTAACATACTGCTTGGCCTAAACACACCAGTCCCTGAGAAGCAGTGGAAAGTGAGAGTTCCATTCGTGGCCCAAGCACAGTATTCATATAGATGATCAAAATCTCATCACTTTGAAATAATTAAGGCTAAGATTTAGTCACAGGTATTTTTAGTAAAAGTCATGGACCAGTCATGGGCAATAAATTCACCCCCGTGACCTGTCGATGACTTTTACCAAAAATACCCATGACTGAATCTCTACTTCTGGGGCCCAGTGCTTTGAGAGGGCCCTGCTCCAGTGCTGGGAGTTGACTGCCCCTCATGCGCTGCTCCCGGGGACTGCTCTCCAGATGGCCTCTAGCCATCTCGGGACTGCTGCTGCTCGGGAAGTCCCCAGGGCACCCCTGTACTGCAGCTTGTGCGCTCCCTTGAGCCAGCCACACCGGCCACTGCTCCCGCGATCCCTGGAGCCAGCTCCCTAGGGCCGCCTGAGCAGCGGCTGGCCCTGGGGCAGCCCCCAGGACTGCTGCTCGAGTGCTCCCTGGGCCCAGCCACACCTGCCACTGCTTGAGTGGTCCCCGGGGTCAGCTGCCCAGGGCCTCCTGAGCAGCAGCAGCTGGTGTGTCTGGCCCCGGAGGCTCCATGAGCATCTGGCTCCAGTTCGCTTCAGCTGTGTGGCGCCCAAGCAGCTGGCCCTGGGGCTAGCTGCTTTGGCGGCCCTAACGTCAGCCACACCAGCTGCTGCGGAAGTCACAGAGGTCACGGAAAGTCACAGACTCCATGACTTCTGCAACCTCCGTGAAAGAATCGCAGCCTTAGAAATAACTGAGTTCAAGCACAATCCCACTTATTTCCTGAACAAGAAACTTAAAATTTTAGTCACTATGAAAATCAAGATTTAGGTAACTTATTGCTGGTTCTCTAATATGTCAATTTTTCCCAGGAATTTCAACTGCCTAAAGTTCCTGAGGATTGAGCCTCAGCTAAAACATATGCTTTCCAATCATCATAGAAAAATAGGGTTGAGTGATTTAGAGATGCAGTTTCCTCAGCACCATTACACTGAGCTGTAAACATGTTTTCTGAATTAGGTTCCCTAAAAGATTCATTTTGTTTCCAGTAAATATTCAGACGCAGCTCGAGAAATGGGATGAAATGAAGTTTCATGGAGAGAGGAACAGCAAGGGTCATTCAGCTACTGAACGAAAATCTTCATCATCTAGAGCTCCATCAAAAGAGCTTTTATGGTAACACACTTGATTTCCTGAGAAAATATTTCCAGCTCTTGTCTCTCAAGTCTCACTAATGCTTTGCTGATGGCAAGTCATAATATTATTTCCCCAGTTTGGCTACATTGCTAGTGCTCAAACATTTTGGACATAATGTAGTAAGTATGTAAATTATAAGTTAACTTTTTTCCACCAATTTTTAGATGAGTCCTAGAATACAGCCAGTGGAGTTCAGCAGTGCCTAATCCTGGCTTGGAGTGGAGAGGACAGCCTGGTGTGGGGAAGGTTGGAGAGCAAGCCCAGCCCATACTCACCCCATGGTGGCAGTTTCTGTGCCATGCAGCTGAGCCCAGCTTCTTGCTCAGGCCTTTGCCACCTGACAGAAGGGCAGCTGGACCAAACCTGAGTGGCGCTGGTCATTTTGGGGACATAGGCCAGAATCCTTAAGGCCAGAATCCTTAAGATTCCCCTCCTGCATGTGGCTTCTCTTCTGAATTATGGAGTCTCTCTTTCACCTGTGCAGCCAGCTTCCTTCTCCTCAGCTGGTCCTCCAGTTAAAAAAGACCCCTTGATACAAAGGCATGCCTCTTCTGCCCAAGCTTACTGTTTCTTCGAGTTCTCTCTGAGCTTCTCAGGCTTTGGGGCTTTTAAGAGCAAGTATTAATGCCTGACTTTGTTCCCCTGTATGTGGATTTTCTGCTCTCCAAACGCTTTTCCTGCAGACAAACTTGGTCAATCCGTTTTCCTAGGCTTCAAACCTCCCATTGTCCTAAGTTACTCCCACTTGAATGGGAGCCATCAACAACCCTCCGTTGTCCATGGTCTCAGGGCACAGCAAATGGTAGAATCCGTGTACACTAAAGCATCTGATGATACAGCAATTTCATATCAACCAGAATTCACAAGTTGTACATAGACAGATTCCCCAAATCGTCATGTGGTTGAGATACATGCCAGACTAAACGTGATCTAAAAATGGGCACAGGTGAATGAAAGCGTTAAAGTAATGCAACTTGGACTGCATTCAGTGGGTGTGGAAATGAGGGCAACTTACACACCAAGGGACAGAAGATGTTTCTATGTATGTATCAGGAAAAGTAACTAACAGGAGAATGCAAGATAAAATAGACAAGCTAAATTCTGCTTTCTCTTCTGCCCTTTGCAACGTGACTAATTTTAGGTTCCAGGAGGTGTAAGTGAGGGCAGAATTGGGCCATATATGGGGTCTTCCTTTTAATTGCTTATTTCTGCTGTCCTCTTGGCATGTAAGCTATGCTCATTTTGCATGCCTTCTGAATGTCAAATCACTACATTACCACTTACATGCACCCATACCAATTTTACATCACCGTTTACATCACTGCCAATTTTGCTCGGAGATTTCCACTTGAATTTCACTCACTCACACAGGGCTGAATTTGGCCCAGTGTGTTTCATTTCTGCATTACCACTTGTAGAACTTAAAAAGGAAGGAAACTAGGCTACTGGGGAAGAGGAGGCATGGTCTGAGTAAGGGACTGGGATCCTTGGGCTCTGGAGTGCACTTTATTCACACTTTGACTCCCTCAATGGCTTTGGGCAAATCACTTAACTTTTCCGTTCCTCCGTTTACCTAGCTATAAAATAGAGAACAGTGCTGTGGGCCTGATTCTCCACCTCGTTATACTAGGTCCATGATAATCTAACTCCATTGGCTTAACCTGTATAATGGCAAATCAGACCCCAGATTTCTTCTATTAGTACAGGTTGTATCAGTTACTGTTTGCATGGGGCTGAAATGTGTAACAGACAGAACCAAAAAGGAAGAAGAGTCAGTGCACAATCAGTATCCACCGATTAAAAACTACTCAGCTAACAGAATTAACCCAATTAGTTGTGATGTATTTATTAAACTGACAGATATAGTTTCTTGGTATATAATAATGAATATGTAAATACATTATTTATAGGTCTACAGAGAACAGATCGCAGTGTGAGCTGACTAGTGTCAAAAGTGCCTTGGAGTCCAATTCAACATCCGATTTAGAATTAGTACCTGCAACACAGGTAAGCAATTTTATTAGGTCCAGTTACACAAATAAGGCAAGCAGGTGTTGTTTCGTAGTGTTATTCTTCACTATTGAGAGAACTATCAATGGGGTGTTTTCAATGTCACCAGTTAACTCAATGATAATTATGCAATTAAATCTTCACATACTGCATTACATTGCAATAGTAGATTATATGTATTTGAAATACATTAGCATTTCAGTGTTCATTACCGCAATGAACGAGCATTGTAGCCTGAGGCTAATGCTTCTTAACTTATAAATCTCCTCAGAAGTATATTCCAGTAGAGGTGGAGCATTGATGCATAACTATCATCCAAGCTATGACTCTCACTTTCTGAATAATGATAATGGTGCTGATAAATAAGAAAAATAATTAGATAAATAATTACTATTGAAACTCCAATCAAAATGCACCATTCCCTATGGACTGGGGAATTACATAGTTACAAAATCATCATCATCATCATCTTGTAACATTCTGCTCAGGAGCAGCAAATAGAGTGCAATAATTAAAAGTGATTTGGGGAGAATCAACAGATTTCAAGAATCAATCATTTACGCCAAAATCAGAAATCGAAATAAGTAACGAGTGGTGGAGTAAATTTCTAACTTAACTTTTCCTTGCTTCCGATCATGCTCTTATGAAACGGAGTAGCAAATTCAGAATTCTGTCTCTTTTGGATTGAAACAGCCCCATTTTTTTGCTTTTAACTATGTTGCAAAGGCCTGTCTATCTGAACAAAAGACTTAGGGATGAACAAGTTTTTTGGAGAATTTTGAAGAAGGTATTTTGTTAGAGTTGCTCTTCAAAGAGTTTACTTTTTGTTCTTGTTCTGTGGGATCTGATGTTGCTTTCTCTTTTTTTAAAACATTCATTGTACTTCAAGTAAAGCTCCTTGAACATTATTAGGAAAATTGTTGGCATATCAAGAAAAGGGACCTTTGGAAAAACACTAGTTATTTCAACACAGTGACTTTCCATTAATAATTTGCAAAAAGCCAGGTATTGCTGAGTATTTGTTGGCACACTAAAAAAAAAAATCAATAGCGCTTCAGAGTTGTTATGTGTTACAATCAAACCATATATTGCCAACCCATTTCTTAAATTGTATTATTTTAGGGTTTTTTACTTAAATCATTTTTGTCGCTGGTAATAGCCTGTGGATAAAATTCAGCTATTTTATCCTTTGTGAGCACTTTAAACCTCTCACACTTAATATAATCCAATAAGTGAACCATTTTTCCTTTAAAAAATAAAAATAAAAGAATTTTTCCAGATTTGCTAACATAGTGAGGAACATTCACAATCAGCCCCATAAGCTCAAGAACATGAATACGTGAAAGAGGCCTATTTAAAAAACAAAACAAAACTATTTACAACAAGGTCTCAAGTGAGGGAGAGAGACAATTTTAGACCTTAGGGCTAAACATGAACACTGCATACACAGCTGGGCACACCATCAGCTGGTGTAAATTGTCAGAGTTCAGTGGAAGTCAGTGGAGCTATGGCACTATACACCAGCTGAGGATCTGTCCCAGCATTTCTGTTCTGTAGGGTTATTATAATAGATTGCCTAATAAGGTCAATTACCACCTGGACTACTTTGGTTATATATTAAGCCCCATTCCCTGCACGTCATCTGGCTGTTTGCCTTTCATCTTGTAAGGCCTTTGGAGCTGGACTGGGCCTTCTTCTGTGTTTGGAGGTTGCCTAGCGTATTGTGGGTGCTAGTGAAAACAAACAATAACAATAATCACCAGTAATTCATACGATTCACTTTGTTACCACCCATCCTCTAGGTAGGAAAGCTTAGTTTGGATCTACTCTGACATTTCCAAAGAAGTGGGGAACAGCACAAAGGGCCTAAAGGCCCTGAGAATCAGACCACAGGATTTGAAAAGTAAATGACTGGAAGAGTAGTCAAAAAGCAGAATGAAAGTGACTCGGAGAATGGGAAGAGATAGAAAGAGGGAACTCATTGACATGGGGAAGACAAGAACTGAGTCATACATAAAGAAGAAAGCTCCTGTCCTGTTCCACAGAACAGATAGATTTAAAGTAACTTACATCATTCATAAGAATGAGTCAATTTACCTCCTTCATACAGCTGCCCCAAGAATCTCCTCCCCCAATGAGTTGCTGAAAGACATCAGTGCAAATTATATTCTTTACATCCCCGCTATATTACTGCTGAAGAAACACTAAAAGTAGCTGTGTTGCAAGGATCCATTAATTTATAATTTTACCTCTCTAACTGCTTATGATTTAAGGAAATGAAATCTTCATTTTAGGATCCTTATAGCATCTCTTCATTATCAATCTGCGATCCTAGTATAGTACTTCCAGCCCCTTAAAGGCAGTACGCCCATTCCAGATGGAGCTCTTTTTAAAGCAGAAATGAATGTGCAGAAGCAGGATGGAGAGAGATAATGAAAGCAAAGGAGAAGAGGGAAGAGCAGGATGGAAAATTCCAATGTGCAGAGAAATAATGTCAGAACACTTCAGACCTCTGGCCTAAATCATTCTTCTAAATACAGTGCTGAGCATCTCAAAAGTCATGCAGCTAACCCAGCTAAGGCAAGAAGATGCTTTTACAGCCCAGCAAACATGAAAAGGAGTCAAACTCGGATACTCAATGCTGAACTTTTCAGCATTCTGGAATCCTGTACAGTTCACTCAGTACGTAGCAATAATGAAAAATAGTGAGAAATTTGTTGACTGAGCAGGTGAACAGATTTTTTATTTTAACAATGAATTGGATGCTTAGAATCAAATTCTGTCCTCATAGCCACCTATTCAATAGCTTGGATAGCTATGGGGTTGCATGGGTATAGGTGAGGGCAGAATTTGGGCAGATATAATCCCTTGATTTCAAGGAGCTTGCGCTGTTGTAGCTGAAGGCAGGATTTGGCCCTGACACTCTGTTGTGCAGAGAGAGAGAGACTGCTGCTGTACATTGGAGCTCTAGTGTCCCTCCTCTAATCTCCTTTAGTTCCTGGGCCCTATAGATCCCCTTTCCCTAATGATTCCTTTGCCCCCTCAAGCTTCCTTTTCCTATTAGCTTCCTATTATTATTGATAATGAAGAGATGCTATAAGGATCCTAAAAAGCTTCCTTTTCCCAAACTCTCCTGTCCAAACTGGAGTCTCCATAGCTGAAGAACTTCTTGGGAATATAAGAGGGAATCCCTACTTCAGTGCTTATTAGCATATCCACAGGTGGCTATAGCAGCCGATCCAGTGGAACTATAAGTTGTACTGGAAAAAGAGCTCAGCTATGGTGGACTTAGTTCTAAAGTTAGGCTCTGCACCTCCGCACAGGAGGATCCATTGTAAGGTGTGTTGGACAGGGCTTTCTGGCAATGCTTAATTAAATGCTATACTTTAATGCATACATGCAAAGGGACACAGGAGAGGTTGAGAATACAACCTTCATTTAGCATTTGCTGGGTTTTGAGCTCTCATCTGCACAATTTCACTATTCTATCTGGGTCAGAGCATGGGTGGGGCTTCAAGGATACAGATAATATAGTTAATAGCAATAATTCCCCCTTATGTAGCATCTTCTATCCTGGAATCTCAAAATGCTCTGCAACACCCATGTCAGGTGGGTATTAATATCTGCATTTCACAGACAAGGCACAGAGCCACTGAGTGATTTGTCCCAGGTCACACAAGAAATGTGTGGCAGAACAGAAAATAGAACCCTGTTCTCCTGTCACCCATTCTGTGCTTTACTCTCCAGAGTCCAGATGATTCTTCTTTTCCATATCAATTTTCACCTAATTGCAAAATCAGAAATTATTCTCCTGTTTACCTTAGCACTAATTCTAATAGAATGACACCTTCCTCTTCTTAATATTTTATACAATAAATTGCCACGTTAGCGATGAAGAAGACCTGCTAGGATGTGAAGTTCATTTCCCTGCACAGTATGTTGTCTAGTGCTTTGGCCAGTCTAGCTTTAAGTGCTTCCATACCCTCTTTTAGGAGAGTATTTTTTCAGTTTAGCAGGTCTCATTGTCAGGAAACTTATGTGTACCCTTGGTGTGTATAAATCAAGCAGACATTCACAGAATTTGTAATGTGTGGCATTCTGTAAGAACGGTTGCAAATTTTGTTTACAGAGTCTGTAGTTTTGAATCTGTTTCCTATTAATCTTCAAGCAGAGTACCTACAGAAGCTAAAAAATCTCAATTTTTTTATGCTGCACATGTTCACTTAGACTAGTTTCAATAAAAGTAAAATGGCTGTAACATCAAAATAAGAAAAGGTTGAATTGAATTGCCTTTGCCAACTTAAAAGAGAGATAAGACTCAAGTTGCTGACCCAATGTCCTATGTTTATTATTCCTGGTAAGTAGAAATTTTTTCATCTTCTGAGTCATACTCTAGTGTGGTCAAGAAACATTACTGAACTGATGGCCAGTGATGGCCATGGAGCTTTGTTACAAAGCATATTTCCGTGTGTTGCAAAAAGCTTCATCATATTCACATGTGGAAAATGATCCCCAATAAAAGAAGATATTGTGGAAAAGAATTTTAGCCCTTTCTCTGTCTGCTCTTTTTCTGAAACAATTAAGAGCTCCAATGCTTGATTACAGCACCAAAGTGACTGTGGAGGGACCACACAAAGTAGTTTAATCTCCATGGCCCATTCTGTTTCATGTCCCGCATGCTGGGTAATAACATGAAAGGACTCCGTGCTCACAAAACTAGATTGGTGCTTTATGAACAAAACTATTTACAGATGTTGCAACTGGAGTAATAGTCAAGCCATGTGCTCACAGATAGGGGCCCTGTTGCCTCCTCCAAATTTTCCTCTTGCAACCTGTGCTCATTCCTACAAGCTCCATGCCGAACACTACACATTCAGTCCTGAGTTTTCCAGTTGACACTGACAAGAAGTGCACTGTGTCAGTTTGTGTATGTGTGAGATGCAAACTGTGTTCTACAAAGAACTGGACTGAGTCCACCAAACATTAATTAGTTTCAGTCAGTGCCAGCATGGGTCAGGCTGCCACCAGTAGGTGAAAAGTTCTCTACCTCCTTGCAGGTCCCCTAACAGCCCCACCCACCGCCCATCACAAAGGTCTGAATACACTTGTGGTACAGTAAATCTTATTGTGGCTTTTACCATATGATACACTTGCCAATCTTTATCCACCACAGACTTTGACCTTCATATTAACGGTCAACCCATGCATATTCAACATGGACTAGACATACGCTGAAGATTTCAACTTGTCAAATTCGCTACTGTTCTCCATCTGCAATTCCTGAGAGAATCACTTTAATGCACTTCACTGTCCATCTCTGACAGTTTCAAAGCATGCTAGCTCCCGTCCCCAGTGTGGAGCAGAAGCTCTCTAAAAGAATGGCTCGTGTTTTCTGTGCTTGAATTTATTTAGGTAGAGCTATTCCATTTTCTTTACAAACAGAAAGTCCTGCATGAAGCAGAATTTCAATTAACAGAACAATGTTAATATAAGTTAAAATGGCACTTTTGGGAGTTTTATTTTTTTTAAATCTATCTGAAGGGTCAGAATACACAACAACATTAGGGCAGTCATGGTTTGTGGTCTTCTTCCTTCTCTGTATGCTGCTCTTGTCATACGCTACCCAAATTTAGCTTTTGAAGCTCTGTAGCGCCAAGTTTTTTTTAGTGCCAGCTACCTTAGCAGATTCCCACTTGTGAATTTATCTGACTAGAAATAATCTACAGAATTTGGTCTTTTTACAATTTAGTTTTCTCCTCAATGATGAGAACTGAAAACAGAATATATTTAATATATTTAATTTCAAATGGTACATGGTCTGCTTATTCAATAACCAAAAACCCTCAATTTTCAAACTTTGGCCTCTTCTGCCCTAAACATTAGATATTGGAGCTCTCTATGTGTTGATTTATTCATCCAAAGACTAACTAGCGAAACCTTGACATAAGTGCCCAGTCTTGGAAATTGGGCCTGATTCAGACATCACACCACTTTTACTATTGTAATTCCGTGGGCCTCATTGGAATTACTACTGATTTACACTGACGTAAGGAAGATCAGAACTAAGCCTAAAACATTTATAACTCATAGTTCACATCAGAGTCCTATTTAGAATGTTTGTCAGGAACTGTATAACCAGGTAGGTCTGGTATCTACCAATAAGAAAAATAGGCCAGGTGGATCTATATTTGGTGTGCCAGTAACTCTAATGAGATCAAGAAAGTTACACCAGGAATGGAACAGGCCCATTACTTTGAACAGAGAGCACAAAATTAGTCTATTATTTATGCCTCAGCATTAGCACATACCGCATAGTAAACAGAGTGCGAGTGCAGAAAAACGTGCGCAAAATGATTGGTATGGAGGAATAAAATGCTCTACCCCAGAAGGCAGTAGATAGTGGGCAGCTATTGCACCTACCTTCCAACATAGAGTAGTGACTTTAGTGACCACATTGTGTGTAGACCTACTTGCCACTTCTCCCGTATGCCCATTGCCCTGTTAAAGAAAGCCACAGCAGAATTCTGCTCCTTAGTATGTCTGCCAGTTCTCCATTCCTGGTCCCTTCCCACCCACCCATCACTAATGAAATGCATGTTTGGAAATTTCTAGAAAAAACAATGAGATTTTCCAACTAGCTCAACATAAGAGGTTGGTGCTAAAAGTGGAAGCAGAAGCCAGGTGTCCTGGGTCCTAAACATTTGCCTTAATACTGCAGTAGCCATTGAGATCCCAGCCCAGCCATGGGTCACCATAGAGGATAATGGAGAGAGGACTACAAGCCTCAGCAGGTATCTGGTCATTGACAGCTAAATCTTAAACCCAAAGGCATCCAGCGCAGAGCATGAAATGATGTTAGGCAGAATCCCTACTGCCTACTTCTAACAGCAATTGTGTCATCTTGTTCTGCACTAACAGCAGGTGTTGGTTCAATATTCGGTAGCCCAATACAGATTTCATTGCAGTAAACTACCCTTGCTGGCACAAAGACATATGAAGAATATACACACAGTTGGACCAGATTGGAATCTCAAATGCATGTCATTATTCCAGTTTTTTAAAAAAGTCCCTCTGAACATGTAGTCACAAGTACAGGAATAGATTTAAGGGAGGCAAAGAAACATTCCACACATAAGATTAGAATCTGACCCTTTGTACTAAGAATATTGCAAAGTGCTCCTTCTCCTGGAGATGAATTCTGTACATTTACTTATAGGTATACTTCTGAATATTAGATTACTTCGTCACAACAATGCCCATTGCAGCACTTGCTGATACAACACATAATGTCAGATTCAAATCTGAATTTCAAAGGAGTGAAGTTACACCAGGGATGAATCTGGTTCATTGTAATTGAATATCACCAAGTACAACCATCAGAAATATAATAATGTAAATTAATGCAGTTGGGACCATGTGAAGACAAATAGCTAATGAGTTTTAACCTTAGACAAGTGTGGGGGTTAGGGATTAGTGGAGTTAGAGAGCAATTTCTATTTGGCAAGGCTAGAGGTCACTATGTGATTTTCCATGCAGTGACTTAACATAGTTCTTTGCACTGTGACCTTTGTACAAAAGCATATATAGAATTCTTTTAATAAAAGAATAGTTGTAGAGGGACATTGCTAATGTGCTTCCAGTGAGATAGATTGGAGAGAAGAGTGTGCTAGGGATGTCAAAAAGACAATCATCTCTTCAGCTCAGTCTATGCAGTCAAGGTAACAATTGTAAACCAAGCTCTGGAATCTGCAAGTAGAGACAACGAGGGAGATATGTTTTCTAATGTGTTGTTAAGACACATAAAGCATAATCTTCTTAAAACTAGGGTGACATATGCTGTAGGCAGGACTAGCAGAAAGTGTCTTCAGGGGAAGTGCAATGAAGGGAAGAGGAGAATTAAAGTATGCAGGATGCTCAGGCAATAGAGATTGTACTGGCTGAACATAAAACATAGGACAGGATGTTGAGATTAAAGATACCCCAAACCTAATCCTACAATCCAAACTGCCCCCCCTGGGCCCCCGCAACTTTGGGAAAGTTCATATCTTGATCCAAAATTCCATGACTGGTCACTGAACCCAATTCACCATTGCATTCCTCCAGTTTCACACAGGTCCACTATCTATAGAGCCGTAAGAACACCCAAAAGCTCATTCCCCCTCCCTTTGGGAAAGTATAGACCTGGAGTTAGGTCTGGGCCCTGCATTTCAGAGTCATCTCTGATTATAACTGAAGTCTTCAAGGTACTCAGGGCTTAGAGAAAATCAATACAAAGGAGGTATTTGTATTAGTGATCCTAAACCTCAGGACACAGACTGACAAACAGCTACAGCAAGTGCAGAGAAAACAGGTACAACTTTCTCCTGCAGAGGATAGTGAATTAAATGCCAGTTGATTGTGAAAGAACAGTAGAAGCAAACAAAATAGCAGCCAAATACTCCCTCTATAGCCTAATTCTCACACTTTTCCTCTTCAAGATGACTCCTTGCTCTCTTTGCAGTCCCCACCCAAACCCTAAGAACTGTCTAAAACTCCCCTTCTACCCATTCTGACTCACTTAGATAAGAGTGAGAAAATTGTGCAGATTGTGAGGTTTGTATAACTGTTCCATGCCTTTCTTGGGTGCCAACCAATCCCACATCCTTTTACCATCATAAGGAAAGTCCTCTCCACATATATTTACAACTCAGACCTCTCAAGGACTGATTTTCATTGTAAAAGACTTGCAGACAGAGGCAGAGGTGTACTGTGTATTTTGGGTCTCTTTTTTAAAAGTGTATGCAGTGTTGTCGTAGCCATGTCAGTCCCAGGATATTAGAGAGACAAGATGGGGAAGGTAATATTGTTTATTGGACCATATAAAAGATAATATATCACCCACCATGTCTCTTTTAAATTAACATCTATTTGGAAAAAAAAGAAAATACAAATTCCGTTAAATGTCTCTTCAAGTAGATTGTAATTTACAGAAATGGCTATAGTGAGATTACATGATAATTTCAGGGAACACAGCATAAATTCAGAAAATGAAGCTTTCAGACAGTCAAGGGATTGTCAGTGTAACTCACAGGCACCAGAGAATGTGACCCTGTTTTAGATAATGGAGTTTGGGGTGATAACACAAAAGATTCAGGTAATAGAGGCTGAACTGTACAGGATCCAGTTCTCAAACATAAACTTTTAGCTATTTAAAGAAAGTATTAATCATGTTGAATACAGTCCATTCAAAAATCATATGGTATCTGTGTGACAGCTCTCCTTATTAGGAATTCCAGCAGCTAAATTTCTGTCTTGCAGAATGAAGCAAAATGAACCTGGGGCAGGGGGAAGGAGAGATGTGAAGATAGCTTATTCGAGGCACAAAGTTTTAACGTGGTACAGTCTTTTTAATGATTCTGAAGTTCATTTCCTCTGAAGTTTCAAGGGACTCTTTTGGATTTACTTTCACAACCAAAGCTGGGGTTGTTCATCATGTCTAAATCTCGAGTGAAAAGGAAACTCTAGGGAATGACACGTTGCTTTGCTCCACTGAAGTAGTGGACACTGCTAAAGCTGTGTCTGGTGTTGGTGGGGATTCACATAGGGAAACACACAGCATTGCACCAGATGAAGGTCACTTTCAACACTAGCGAGAAAGAAAAAGAAGGAACTTGAAAGTCTGTGACAAAGCATGTCATCCTTCTTATTTATTCTTTATTTCTTTAAGGCACGATCAACCAAAGAGCAGCGTTGGGGAGGTTCATTGCTTTCCAGAAATCACTCCTTGGAGGAGGAATTTGAAAGAGCAAAGGCAGCTGTTGAGGTATCATTTTATTTTCTGCTGTAGCTTGGCATAAGGCCACCATTCACCTATGAAACAAATCTGTTCCTGTAATAGACCAATGCATTCTAAATTCAATCCATAGCACAATTAAAGGAACACCTTAGAATTTGATTACTCAAGACAGAGGAGAGATACATTGCATGAAATTACTCATTTAAAGTACCATTATCTGCCTTGGGAAATAAAAGCTTAGCTATACATGGAGGTGGGCCTGAATCAAAACTCACAATCCAGATGGTCTCCCCCCATAATGGGCCAAGAAAAACTCCTGTGGATTTAAACATTACTAAACTTGTGAGGATGAAAATGGAATGCAAATTTTTCTCAACAATCAGGTATTTGCAACTTATGTGCATGTTCAGTCCATTATAGGCAGGTCTGTGCTATGAATTCACATTCAAACTAGCCCGGATCCAGGGTTAGAATCTAGTGGAGTTTGTTCAGAGCCATCTCTGTCCCGAAGGGTAACTTGCTCCTAGACACGGAATGGGTAATTATATGTACTTACAGCAGTAAACCTGTACTAAAGCAAGTTAATAAGAATCAGTGATTGCACTTTAACATATAGAGGATTCGCTCTTTTCTCCATCGTGGTTTTACTGATGGCTTCAGTCCAGAAAACTGCAGACAAGTGATGTGCAAGTTTCCTCAAATACATCTCAATCTTTTCCTGTAACGTCTTTGCCTTTCCAGTGCTGACCTGGAACACTTTTGACTATTGCAGTCCTGAGCCTTGTTGGATAAAGACAGCTCTTTACCAAATGACGTGTTTTGTAACGAATCAAAAAGGCTTTGGATGGCATCAATTCCTAAGCTTTAAACCTCTCAGCGGTATCCCACAATAGCTCTTCAAACCCCTACATCCACAATGCATCATTCCTCTGGGACAAAGCCCAGGATGAAATGTGTGAAAGCCACAGATAAAGTGATCTTGGTTGAAGAAGTCTGGCTGTGAAACAAGCTTCCAGAGACTGAAATCACCTCCTCCACAAACACATCTGAACTCTGGAGACATTTGGATCCAGATCTAAATATTACCATATAGGTCCCAATTCTGCTCTCACACCAGACTTCTGCCTGTGTAATTCCAGTGACTTCAGTGGAGTTATTTTGAGTTTACATTGGTTTATGCGAGAACAGAATCAGGCCTTATGGCTGAGCCTGATCTCTAGCTAGAAATGGAGCTCCTCAGATATCAGATACATTTCATTGGTGCTGTTTATTGTTTATAATAAGATATGGCAATTTGTTTCACAGTGTTTTAATGCATGTAGGAAAAATTCTTGCCTCAGTTTACAAGACTAGATAAACAGAAAGAATTAACTAGAGTTCAGTTCTACAAACCATACACTGAATGCATTTCTCTTTTACCCCCTAAAAACATTGATTCTTTATTCCCGATCAAAGATAGTTTATCAAGAACTGTTGGTGATGCATGATTTCATACATTCCACATCATGCAAGCGGTGCTTTCAAACCTTCCTTGCACAAAATTCTCTCTCTGTTTTCACTCACTTCATGAGCACAAGGTGGGACACTTATGCTGTACTCAGTGAGTCAGCAGCATGAAACTGGATGATAGAGTTCTCAGTGATGCCATCAGTGTTAAAGTCACTGTTGTAAAGTCAGTGTTCTGGCTAACAGTGGCACTGCTCTTGCAACTGGTAGAAACTAAGCATGGTGACGTTCAGCATAAAGACCAAGAGCAATGGGCTGAGGCAAATAAATTGCAAGACACTACTTGCAACACTACTGAAGTAGTCTGCAAGATACGGAGAGGAATATATTGTAAAATGCACCTGCATATTAATAAGGTCATTCTGAGGCAACAAGGACAGATTATTAAAATGCCTTAATTATTCTGGAAAACAGTTATTAAAAGGGAACCAAATTAAAAGATTCTTTAACTGTGTAACTGGCAAAGTAACTTTTTCTGTTTAACATACCAAGTTGGCCCAGGTGTTTAAAATGTAAAGGAAAATATGCTTCAGGACCTTACAAGGCACATTTGCCTCTGAAGATTTTTTTACAAGGTTGAATTGCCATTCTGGCCAGAACAAAGCAATAAGGAAGCTAGAGTGGTTGAGAATCATTTTCCAGCCCAGCTCAGAAAGATTAGCACATTTATAGGGCAAAGCTAGAGATGTCCAAAAATTCATTTTTTATGCTCTTTGTGTTTCTATAATACTTTCCAAGTGAGAAACCTTGACATGGTGAGATTAGTTACGGAATTGATCATGGAGGGAAAGCAGATTTCAGGGTCTTTGTTACCTTTGTGAAAATAATTTAATTAATAATCCAGAGAGTGAAGATGCCAAACCATCTCTTACCCAAGGTTCACCCTGGGAATCATCTCAGGTTGTCCAACCTTGCGATGAAATTAGGTATGTGAGGAAATTTCTTCTTAAAGAGGCTTAAAAAGAATCATATCCTCAGAGACTCTTTAGATAGTAAAAGATTGGAGTGAATTACCTTTATAGAGATGTTAGGGATGTGCTTGCAGTAACTTGGGTGCTTGCAGGCTTGACTACTTCTCCCTGTCTCTCTGGAAATTAGATTTGATTGCTGCCTTATTAATTTGTTATGTGTATGTGCACAGAAAGAGAAAGAATCAAGAGAACACCTTATGTTTTCACAACTTTCAAGTACTCTGCCAAACATTTACTTTTTAAAAAATCTGATTAGCTGCCTGAGTTTTTCCCTCTAGAAAAGGCTAATTTTGGTACTAAGGACTACAAGATGGTGGTTGGGAGCCACACATCTATATTTGCAGGATCACACAGAGGTTTTTCAAAAGCACCTGAACAGGTTAGACACCTAACTGCAATTGATTTCAATAGGACTTAGGCACCTTACCTGCTTAGGCACTTTTGAAAATCCCATTAGGTGCCTATTTGTATCTCTAGGTGCCTAAATACTTTTGAAAATCTGGCCCTACATACCTAAATCACTTTTGAAAATGGGATTTAGGAGCCTAAAATACTTCAGTATTTTTGAAAAATTTTACCTAATATTCCCTGTAAATGCCTGGTGGGAATCCTCTATTTGTCTATATCTAAATTAAAAGTTTTAGTAGGTTTTAATAAAAAGACAGACATCTCCCTTTTTCTTTCAGCAAACGATCAAGCTAAGATGACCCTATATAGCTGGAAGTTGCAAGCTTTAGTTATTTTTGGGCCTTTAAAGAAAAAAAATTCATAGTACTGTATTATGAAGCAGTAACTTCTTTTAAAAAAGAAAAACCCACTTCATTTTGAAGATTATGAATCTTCATAAATCGATTTCATTCTGATTAGCTGTTTCTTCTGGCAGAGCAGCACAGTCAAAATTCTTATCTCAGAAAGCGTAAAAGGTTAACAGAGGCAAGTTTAGACATCTGTCAATAAGCAGGCTACTTTCAGGGTTTTGGGTGAGGTTCTTTTGGTAATTATATATCAGGAAATAGAAAACCTGAGGAATATTTTTGCTGTCAGTTAATTTAACTGTTTCAGTGTTTGTGTGGTTAATTTTTTAGAATTAACAGCAATAATAATAGCCTCTTAGATGGAATACCATGCATTGTATGTGTAAAGAGCAAATGATAAAATATATACTTCATAATTTTTTGTAACTCCACATAAATGCTCCAAATGGAATGTTAATGTAGTAAGATATCACCCATGACATTACTATGAAAGCTTCTGTTCACCTTTCACACAAAGATCTTCCCAGCATTAATTAACTCTGCCAATGCCCCTGTGAGATAGGTGTTGTTTCCCCCATTTCATAGGGTAACAGACAGAAAGGTTAAGTGACTTGCATGAGATCACACAGCAAGTTACTGGCAGGATATGGAACTAAACCCAGGAGCCCTAACTTTAGGGGTGAGATTTTCAAAAGCACTTAGCTTTGGCCTTGGGGTATCTCTACACTGCAAAAAGTCAGTGAGTTCTTAGCTCAGGTTAGCTAACCCCCAGTAGCAAACTTGGGTTAAAATATCAGTGAAAATGTGGCAACTCAGCTTGAGTTCAAGTCCATGCTTGAACTGGAGCTGCTAATCCAGGTTAAAAGCCAAGTTACCATGTCTTCACTGCTTTTTAATGTGAATTAGCCAACCTGAATTAAGAACACAACTGTTGCGGGAGTGTAACTCTGCCCCCATTGACAACAGTAGGACAGAGTTAATTCAATGTGAGTGCTTTTGAAACCACTATCCCTAGAACACCTATTAAATATTGATCACCATAATTAGAGTCAAGTCATTGCTAGTGAATGGTGTTTCTCAGCGTTCAGCATGTCACCCAGCAGTGCCTCAAACTGTAAAACTCGGCATAACAACAGTGTGTTGGCTATGTCACTGTAAACTGTGTAGGATGCTTTCAGTATATAACAGAGAATGTTTAAAACAATAAATTTAAGCAGATTAGAGTGGTTTTGAACAGCTATAGCTATGAAAAAAGACCTAAATTTAGAAAGTATCCACACTATTTGATTCCTGTTGAGCAGCAGATCTTTACATGTGCTTAGCAATGAGTGATTTTGCAACATGGTGTGATTAGCAGCATGGATTTAACATTTCCAGGATGCTGCAGAACTGTTTCAAATACAATTTTCCTCCAGAATTAATACAATGGCAGTGGAACTCTCTCATGCTATATATCAGTGCTTCTCAGCGAGGGGTAAGCGGACCTGTGTGGGTAAGCAGAGGTCTTCCAGGGGGTACATCTACTCATCTAGATAGTTACCTAGTTTTACAACTGGCTACATAAAAAGCACTAGCTTTTCATACAAAAAAAAAAGAAGATTTGTTTATACTGCTCTATATACTACTATACACTGAAATATAAGTATTATATTTATATTCCAATTGATTTATTTCATATGAGAACATAAAACGAGAACCTAAGCAATTTTTTAGTACTACTGTGCTGTGACAGTTTTGTATTTTTATGTCTGATTTTAAAGCAAGTACAGTAGTCTGTAAAGGTAGAGCGCCACTGCCGTAGATATCCAAAGGACTGAAAGCATCCTTATGGAATCCCCTTGACGTTTTAATTACTTCAGGCCAGCACTTGTGATGTCACTGTAATGCAGATGAAAAAGTGCATGGTACACTTCTTCGCTGTCAGTAATATAACTCTGCCATTGATATTATTAACAGTCAAATCTATTGCAGTGTTATGGCCAGCTTCCCATGTATGCAGTACTGATAAAATGAGCCTAGGCCATATATATGGTATTGCCATGCCCCACTGGCCCTGAAACATTGTTTCTTTGTAAAGGATCAAGTGAGAGGAATTCAAAACAAATGTCTCCTTTAAGAAGGTCACCGGGAAAGAGCAGTCTTCAGACTCCTAAGGGCCTTACCTCAGAGTCTCACTGCAGAGCTCCCAGAATTTAGGATCAGCAAATAAAGTCTCTGGACCCAGTCAGGCAGTCCCTGGAGCCTGAGAGACACCACAGTTTGCCTGCGGCCCTCACTCCTGCTCAGCTCCCTCTTCCTGGTGAAACAGCCCCACCCTGCCCAGCTGTAGACTGCTCCTTCAAGGGTATTATGCCCCGCCACACACTTCTTCTTGTGCACCCATTTACTGGCACCGTCACAGGCCGGGGACTTATTTGTTTGTTTGGTACATTTCCCAACCGAGCCCTTCACACACTGGGACATTCATTCTCCTTAACGCCAGCGGAGACCGCAAAGTTCTCTCACAGGCAGAAGTGGATTCTGTACGAGTCACAGTGCTGATATTGCCAACACCGCATAACATGTCTATTCCCCCTGTATTCCAGCCCGGCTCCCCATGAATCTCACAGGGTATCCATGGAGGTTTTCAGAGCAAAGTGGGTAGCATGGTGCACTTCTGCACCTCTTTGTCCTAGATGCCCCCAATCTGACTTCCCTATGTGAGCAACAGCAGAGGGGACCCATAAGAACCCCAAACGCTTCATTATTTTTCAGTTCCCATCTAAACATAGCAGCAGCAAGTAAAAGAAAAGGAGAAATATTAGCAAATATCTGCAGTGGCCAGAGTGGGACACTACATGTAGAGGTTGCTGGTTTATTACACAGAATTCTTTCCCAGGGGAGTGGCTGGTGGGTCTTGCCAACATGCTCATCGATTGCCATATTTGGGGCTGGGAAGGAATTTTCTCCCAGGTCAGATTGACGGAGAGCCTGGAGTTTTTTTGCCTTCCTCTGCAGCATGGGGCACGGGTCGCTTGCTGGTTTGAACTAGAGTAAGTGGTGAATTCTTTGTAACTTGACGTCTTCAAATCATGATTTGAGAGCTTCAGTAATTTACCCAGAGATTAGTGAATTATTACAGAAGTGGGTCAGTGAGGTTCTAAGGCCTGTGATGTGCAGGAGGTCAGAGTATATTATCATGATGGTCCATTAAAGTCTATGAGACTAGCAGGGTTAGTGTCAGCACAGTATGTATGATACAGAATCTGTTAATATCTGAAATACATTAGCTGGTGTTATGTAATCTTTAAAAATATTCTGCACTTCCTATTCATCCAAGGATTTCAAAGTACATTACAAAAAAACAATTAATTATCAAAGCTCTTGGGAGGCAAAGCAGGAATACATAGGGATCACGTTACCTACCTCTGAAGTGCAGCTAGCTCTGGAGTAGAGCATTAATATCCCACAGCAATATTACAAATGATAAATAAATTATACTATATTTCATATCAATATGTGAATTTCTTTGGAAGTTACAAACATGTAATAAGAGCACAGAATTTGGCCCATTGACTTAGATTTTAAAAATACAGTATCTGCTAATTATATGCAGAAAGAAGAAAGTCAAGCGGATTTTTAATATATTCCTCCCCCCCCCCCAAGTCATTGGGTCATATGAATGATTTTGCAAGAAATTCACAGCTATAAATACTGAAGATAAACATTTGTCACTGGTATCCTGAATTACCTGTTGTTCAAAATGACATATTGTATAATGGCTATATTAAAATTTACCTATATAAAGGAAAATTTTACACAACCCCTGAATTAAACTCAGGATTCTTACCAAAAGAGGTGTGTGTCTTCGCTCTCCTAGAGTGGATGACACACATGGGAATCCTGATTCACAAAGAAATATGGCATGTACCATCAATGACCAATAATTGCACAGTTCAGACAGGTCTGAAGTTGTTGCTTACAATTATAAAGAAAAATACCAGATATTGGCATCCAGATACTGCAGTGACGGGCACTTGAGAAATGGCTTGTTAGCTGTCCAGTGAGTGCATGAGTCCTGTAAGTTGTAACTATCACTTGTCTATGAGCACAAGCCTTCCTATCCCTTTATATCTAGTGTCAAATACTTGCACTGCTGAGTCAACCTGGATTTAGACTGCACTTTCTTCTGTCACTAAACTCCTTTGAGAAGAAGTGTTGTTGCAAGTCACATTAGTACAGATGAGCTTTGGCCAGACTCAACACTATGCTCACAATACCTCTGTGCATAGCAAGAGCACATGTAGGGATGAGCCTAGCAGTCCCTCTCTCCTCAAATACTCCTATCAAAATCATTGAGATTATTCACACCAACACCTTACTGCCAAAGCAAACTCAGGTACTGAGCACTTAGTAATTTCAGTGCAATGACGATCTGGCCATCCAGTGAATTTTTCCAGCAGAAGGAACTGGAGCATTTCTCTAAAGGCTTGGAGATGCACTCTTCTTTGGGATTGCTTGTCCTCATTTCCCCCTAGGAAATGGTGAGAATGTGGCACCTGAACTTGGAGTCTATTTTTTTCTGCTGAGGTGCTTGCATTTCTCAGCATGATTTGTGGCAACCAGAGTCATTGCTTCTCTCTGTTTATTACATCCACTAAATCTCAGTCTCATTTCAGACTCTTAACGTGCTTGTTCTGTAGTTGCCTCTTAATCCTTTCCTTTGAACTTCTCACTGTTCTCATTGCTATAATATTTAACCAGCTACTACAGGTCTCTCTCTGATACAGCATATGATGCAGTGTCAGGATTTCTCTGCCTGTATCACACAGCCTCATTTACATTATTCCACTTGAGTAAACATCCTGACTATAAGAGGTATGTCTAACCTGCAAAACAAAACAACCTCCCTCCACCCCCACTCCCACCCCCACACACGCTCACGT
Source organism: Dermatemys mawii (assembly GCA_007922305.1). Classification (NCBI taxonomy): domain Eukaryota; kingdom Metazoa; phylum Chordata; order Testudines; family Dermatemydidae; genus Dermatemys; species Dermatemys mawii. The sequence continues at coordinate 7,081,588 of ML677401.1, read as the reverse complement.
TCCCCAACAAACCCCTCAGCAGCATATCTCAGAGCCTGCATCAACTGACTTGGGTTTGCCGGGCTCTCGCTACAGGGCTAAAAATAGCAGTGTAGACATTCCTGCTGAGGGTGGAACCTAGGCTCAGAGACACCCCTTCTCTCCCCCTTGCTGGGTTTCAGAACCTGGGCTCCAGCTCAAATGGGGATATCTATGCTATTTTTAGCCCCATACAGCAAGCTTGAATCAGTTGACTCTGAGATTCGCTGCCACAGGTGTTTATTTGCAGTGTGGACGTACCTAAGTTTTCTATCTCCTCCTCTAAGAATCTGATAATTGATGCTTGGTACAGCAAAAGACATGGGATACTTATCCTCTTCTGAGCTGTTTTGTAATACATACATGCTCAATTGGTTTTTTAGAGGGGACAAACTTTACTGCATTCATTTTATGTAAGAATTTGCTTCTATTGCCAACAAGATGCAGCCCAAGCTACAGCAAATCCTGCATCACAGAGAACATATGCTACCTATGTGATAAGGGTTTCATGTTAAAGGAACACACCTATGAGAGATGAAATTTAATTACATAATGCTCCAAATCTGCCATCCCCATTCACTCTAAGTAGTAGGATTATTTATGGAGAGAAGTATTGCTCAGTGGGAGAGCAGCAGAATCAGACCTGTGATGGAAAGGAACCGAATGTTTATTATGGATTTGAAATTACATCAACGGCCACAGAGATTGGGGCAGGTGCTGTGCGGATTTTAGAAATCTAAATTAAATAAAATCTCTCTCTTTAGCCTAAGAGTTAAGGTCAAAATTATGTCTGAATGGAATCCAGCTACCACAAGGGAAAATATATTACACATTCCACCTCTTTACAAAGCACAAACCAACAGTTCAGATCCTCTGCTACAACCATAAAGTGCACTCCAGAACTCAGGATAGGAGTAACAAACGTAGCTTTTGTGCTCTCCCAATCCTGTCCCTGCTGCATACCACAACAATCCCCGGGCATCATTTAGAGCAGGCTGAGGGCTGCTGCAAACTACACTCACTGCCAATGGCCACAAGAGGCCAATTCTACAACCAGAGATGACTGGGGCATAGCACCATTCAGTCCATGCTCCCTATTCCCAGGCAAGCCTCCACAGGGAGGATGGGCTGCAGAGGTGCTGGCTCTACACCATGATCCTCCCATGGTGAGTTATGCTGTCTCCGTGTCCACATTCTGCTGGGAATATGGTACAAAACCTCTGCCTCGCTCCCTTGGAGCTGGACCTAAATGTTAGAAAGTCTGCAAATGAACAGCTGCCAAATCCAGCCACTTCCTCATAGCCATATGATCACCGATCATTCATAATCACCCCAACTGGCTTGCACTGTACACTCAACATTAACTCCCAAGCTCCCCATGGCAATGGGAGCTAGGGTAAGGCACGGACCCTATTCATCTTCTTGATATGCGGTGAAATGAAAGGAAACCCATTTATGGCTAAGCCTCTAAAAATGTAATGAATAAATGTTTCAAGTGCTTAACATTTATAACACATGAGCACTTGAGCAGCTCAGCTATCAGCTACAGAGCCTGGTAACTTCCCAAAACTTTGGAGCTATACACACTCATTGACTGCACTGAGCTCCCAGTTCCTAAGTTCTCCAGGGTAGCGGGAGTGAAGAAGCAATGACTATACAGCTCCTTAAAGATTTGGGGATGTCCTGAAACACTGGGTCTTGGCCATGCCAAGGAAGTGTTTATGCCTGAAAAAATTGCAAGTGCTGATAGTGAAGGTAATTTCCAAATTTAAATTAGTAAGTAGCTAAGAATTTTAAGCATTCTAAGTGCTGATGGATTATCGCCAGAACTGCAGTTAATGATTTAGCGCTTTGAACACCTGTTTATGACTCACCTATTTTTATTTTCATCAAGAAGCAATATGGCAAGCAGAGCCACAGACAAGAAACATGTTCTGAATATCATAATCTTGAGTTTATATAGGATCTTTTATCACCTCTTCAAAGCTCCCACCACTTCTACTGCATTGAGCGTGATTGTATGAGCTTTATTAGGGATGAAGTGATAAAACCCCAATTTTTTTCCCTACAGAAACATGGCCTAATTCACCAGTCTATCATATGCATTATTGTGACTTTAGATTTAAAGGGATAATATCAAGTAGTTCAGAGCCAAAAATCTGACCTCCCTTAAAATTCTTTTCTGCTGGTAATCTCTGGTTTAGTTTTACACTTGACACTGATTCAGCAGTATCCTTTAGATTCTGTGAGCTAGTTTCAAACACTAGATGCATGGAAATCAGTCTCAGATAAGAATCTTAACTGAAGGATTTTCTTAACAACATTTTATTCTTTCAGCTGATAACCTCACTGTACTTAGACAAACATTAAGATTCTCAACCCTGCTTTGAGGTAGGTAAGGATTATATAGCTCAGAATATCAGGATTTAAACTAGAGATGAAAATCTGTGATTTGCCTGAAAGCATACTGTAAACTAGGGGAAGAGCTCCTAGTCCTGGGTGCTAACAGCTACATCATACTTCTAAAACGTCACTGAAACTTGTAACTAAGGAGGACATGGGAGTCTTGCTTAATCCAAACAGGGTTTTTACACCAAACGGGCCCCAAGAAGTTCAGAAAACATAAGTTACTCCTCTTGTCTGTCATTGTTGCCTTTCACCTTTTGTCACTTAAAATTACAACATTGAAAATTTAACGCCAACTGAAGTCATTTGAAGATGACCCTGTATACTCATTTGCCTTTTTGGAGGATCAAAAGCATCTTCTTAGAAAGCTCCTTTAATTTCTCTCTCTCTCTGTCTTCCCCTTGCCCCCGTTCTTTTTTTCCTAGTCAGACACAGAGTTTTGGGATAAGATGCAAGCTGAATGGGAAGAAATGGCTCAGAGAAACTGGATTTCAGAGAACCAGGAAGCGCGTGGCCAAGTAACTGTGTCGACCAGTGAGAAGGTAACCTCAGTAACCCACTAACACAGCACATCCTTTCTGTGCAGATTTTAGAGTCATTCTCCTCAGTGTCTATGAGACGAAAACAAGGAAATTCCTCCCCACAACTACACACTACCTGAAGGCAAGAATTTGTCAGAAGAGCTCAGCTCCCATGTAGGCTCCTGAGTAAGGGTCACATTTTCACAAGAGCTCAGCACTCTGAGGGCATGTTGGGATCTGAACTCTTTGGAAAATCTGGCTATAAGTGTCACAATAGGAACTTGTAGCTGCTGAGGTCTTTTGAAATCAGGCCCTAAATCAAGAATGTTGTGCATTTGAAAATCTGGCCCTATGTGTTCAATAACTTCCCATCCTAGGAATGAATTTCTCTCCTTTAGGTATTTTTTCTTTTATTTATATTCTCATTTGGTACATATATTAAAACACTCTTTACCTTGCATTGGCAGGAAGGTGGACTGGACAACCCTAAAATTCTGATCCCTAGCATTTATGACCCAGTTCCTATAGTCCTTATTCAGGCGTTCATTTCTCTCCCTCAAAAGCACACTGCCTGAGAGCACATGCACTCCAGGCAGAGATGACTAGGCTTCATTGGCTGACACAAACTGGGTCGCAGTCAGAGTGAGGCAAACCCTGTTTCAAACCTAAAACAAACTCAAGTTTTTGCAGTAGTGGACTGCACCTTAGGTGTTCATTGAAGGTTTCAGGCTATGTCAAAAGTGCAAGCACTGAACCGACATAGAGTTGAAAGCACTGGGGGAAGCTAGTCCATGCGAGACATGCTCTTTATGCCAAAACTTGATACAGTTGGTGCACACTGGGATCACTCCTGCTCCTATCGAAATTGATGGAGTCTACTGTGTAGGAAGTGACTATCTCCTAAGTATAATACTTTTGTGACTGGTTCCCCTTGGGGTGCCACCCAAAAGTGGGGTATCAGCAAGCCCCCTGACCTACCAGCCTGGGCTCTCTCACACTGTGCTTCTGTGACAAGCTGCAAAGCTCTCCAAGCCAGCACTTTCTCTAGCATTCACACAGATAGGGACACAACCAGCTGCAGTTACACGCAGGCTTTCTAACCACCAGCTTCCCAGTCTAGGACCCTAGAGCAGTACTGTCCTCCCCTGGTCAAATCTGGCCAGTGTATGGGTTTAATACCTGGTTTGCCTCTTCCTCAGTGTGAAGAGAACAATGCACACTTGTGATAATCAAGCCAAGATTTTCCCTAAGCACTCTAGTCAATGCTCACTGGTTTGGATTAAAACATAAAATACATCTATTAACTACAAAAGATAGATTTTAAATGATAACAAACAGATCAAAGCAGATTACCTAGTGAATAAATAAAACACAAAACTAAGTCTAAGATACTAGAAAGATAGGCTATGAACTAGTAAATTCTCACCCTGAGTGATAGAGACTGACAGATTCTTAAGGCACAAGCTGAATTTGCTCTGTAGTTTGGGTTTCCCAGATTTTCACACACAGGCTAGAAATCCCTTTAGCCTGGGACCATCACTTCCCCCTATTCAGTCTTTGTTCCTCAGGTGTTTCCAGGTGTGCTGTTGTAGGGAGAGTGAGGTACCATTATGATGTCATTTCCCCCTTTTATATCTTCTTCAAACTTCATGGAAAGCTCTTTTGCTGGGACCTGGGTCAAACAGTTCCCATTGTGTAGTGCTATCTCTGAGAGGTTTCCATTGCATGCAATTCCTGGGGAAATCCTTGTGCTTGTGTGCATTTCCTCAATAAGCCATTAACATTGTTTGGCCTTTTTACTTTGTATCTGAAAGGCTGCTTATGGGTGTTTTCAGCCTCACATGTTTCAGTAACATATACATAGCTAAACTTAACTTCACATATGATAGCACATACAATCCAACAAGATCTTAAAGTCTAGCAGATCAAGACTTTTAGAATGATACCTCACAAGGCATACTTTGTGCAAAACATATCCTAATTATATGCTAGTAGTGAATAAGGGGGTGCCAGGGTGTCACACCTTTCTTGGAAACCTGAGTAAATATAAAGGGCTAGTAACAAGTGCCACAGTCTGTTGGACCTAAACCACACAGTTTTACCCTTGTAAAGTTTCAATAAAAAAGGTGAACTAATACCATTTTCATGCAGCAAAGATGTTTTATACCTTGCTGGGAAATAATAAGCTATTTTACTGTGTGTACTTAACGTTCCTTGCTACTGTGTTTCATCATTGGACCATTAACTGTCTGCTCCAGGGCTATTATTTTCATACCGAAAACCCTTTCAGAGACTGGGCTGGTGCATTTGAGGAAGGACTGAAAAAACTGAAAGAAGGAGACCTCCCCCTCACTATCTTATACCTGGAGGCTGCCATTCTACAAGACCCCGGTGATGCAGAGGTATTCACTCCCCTGCCTTTATCTAGGGAGGGGAAGCAGCTACAAGTGTCTTTCTTCATCTAGCATAGCAAGAATGGGAAGGATTCAAGGTCAAAACTTTTGGCAGTGGTGATTACGTGAAATAAGGTAGAAAGTAACAATGTGTATTGAGCATCACATACTTTGAAATGAATTAAGCAGAGCTGACCATACAATGAAAACTTATTTTTTCAGTTTCAAAACTTCCAAGCTTTTATTTGAAGATCTTTATCAGTTTATTAAAAATTATTTGACATGGCCATCAACATTTTTCAGTTAACAAAAATTCTGGCAAAAGAAAGAATGGTTATAACCTTTTTCAATCATATATATATATATATTCAATCAATATATATTTTTAAAGTATTTCTTTTGTTTTGTTTGTGTGTGGGGGGAATTTCAACAATTTTTCACAAAAAAAATCCATTGTAGAAAAAGACCATTTTTCAGTTTAAAGAAATTTCCACCCTGCTCTGGAAATAAATGTGTATTGCAGGTTCCTAGCAAACATTACAGCATTTTTATTTGTAAACACTAATCTCAGAAACACATAGGAATACTGGCTAATGGGTAAGGAAATGGGAGTTTCTGAGATACGGCAGAGAAAGTTAATTGGATTTGATACTAGCATACAGCAAAAGCTAAGACTGTTATATATTTGTAAGGCTGCATGGCTGAAAGTGCTCCATCTCCTGTGTGTTTCGGGTATCTAATCTTAAAAGGCAGTGTGAGTTATTTGAATTTTAGAGCTGAAACTGATGTTTGGGATGTGGGAGCAATGAAAAATAGCCTAGGAGTCAGGAGTGAAGAAAGGAGGAACCAAAGACCGAGTCCTATAGGGCAGCAAGAGAAAGGATTTCACAATGTACTTGACTGACATGATGCAATTTATCTGAAACTGTCTGAGAAGCAACATGAAGCAGATATAAGCCACTTACCACAGGTGCTATTAAAATACTGGTGTTTACTACACTGCAGCGTTTGTGGTATTTGTCATACTTAGAAATCATAATGATGATTATGGGACATCAAGCATTTACTAGGCCCACTGAATGTTAATTATTTACATTAAACGCTGTGTTACAAGCACAATTCCAACCTGTATGTTTGTCACAGGGTGGTCTACTCACTGCTAGGTGGCGCATCATTCTGGCGATTAGCTGCGCCCAGTTCAGTGCCCCCCTTTCTTCTCACAGTACAGCTGCCTCATGACTCAGCCTCTCTGGCCAAGTCACTCTCTGTTTTCCCCTTCTTGGCAAGTTTTTTGCACTGGCATCCTCACGCCCACTGCACTGACCACATCACTCCCACAATGACTCAGGCAGTCTTCCCATACACTGCCACGAGCAATCCCATTCTGCAGTGAATGATAGGGGAATCCAGACCCATCCTCTACACTGGGCAGGGCTGTCCTTACCCATACACAAAGCACACAGCTGAGTAGGGCATCAGGAAATTTCTTCCCCAGGACACCTGCCCCAACTCCACCTCTTCCCGCCCCTGCTCCACCCCACCCCACCCCCACTCACCTGAGGTCTCCAGTAGGACTGGGCCTGCACTCACTGGCAGTGGGAAGTGCAGTGATCCAGCCCCAGCCGAGCTGCTGGTGAGTGCTGGAGGGTGGTTCCCCCCTGCCCACCAAGCCAGCCCCGCCCCCACCCCTCAGAGGCCTCCCCCCTCCACGGAGACCTGGGCCAGCCCCCCATTCCCTCTTCCCCACAGAGGCCTGCCCCCCAATGAGAGGTGGGGGCTGCATAGGACCCCAGAATAGCTAGGGACAGCCCTGACACTGGGTTCTAGTCCAGGGCCCTATAGCAACCAGTTAAGGTCTGCAGCTACAGTAACCTACTGCTCTCACCCCTAGAATATTTCTACTGTGCTTCTCCAAGCTTTTCATTCTTCAGCCTTCCTAGTCAGACTGCCCTCTTTCAGGCCTACTAAGGTTCTTCCTGGGTTCCTATGCCTCATCCTTCTCCCTTTCCTCAGGGGGAGAGATTGCAGGCTTCCTCCCTGCACTCTTCTATGCTGCTGCCAGCTTCCTGGCTTTACAGAAGTCCCACCTGTTCCCTCCCAGGTGAGCTTCCATCTAAGTAGGCACACATACACACACACACATACCCCCTGCCCAAATCTTATGCATTTGCAGCTTAATTGGCTGATTGGGACCACCCCACTTAATTCAACTCTTCCAGGGCTGACATGGGGAGTACACCTCATCACAGTTCTTACAAGTTATGACTTTTTTGGGAGAAGGGCATTCCTTTCATTATGCAAGAGTGTGTGGGGCAAAATATTTAGGGGACCTGATTCTCAGCAGGCATAACTTGCTATAGCTTCACTGAAACCAATAGAAAAGAAAGAGTGGGCCTCAAGATAGTATTCTAAAATCTGCCTTCAGATATGCACACTGCACTAAAATCAACAAGAGTGTATGTGCTTCTGAGCCCCCTGTGTCTACTGCTGTATGGACCTGATGCAACAAAATGATGCTGTAGAATCCCCCTCACACTGTAGGAGTAAGATTATTTTCTTCCGCATTTTCAGATAAAAGCTTGAAACATCAGCATCCATTTAGAATGTGCAATAATTCACCTGTGAGAAAACAGTATGGGATCTGACAGTGTAGAATCACCATTGATTTAAATGGGAACTTCTCATGGATAAACATGGCCTAAAGCTATCTGAAATCACTTTGGTTTGCACTGTTGGTGTACTGGCAATAGACGTACTGTCGTTAGGCCAGTATTGGATACATGATGCTGTCTATATCCATTTATTTAAGCAAGCATAGGGCTATTGCTCAGTGATTCCAATTGTACTTGGGGACATATCATAAAATAACAAATATTATTTTGCAGGCCTGGCAGTTTCTTGGTATAACACAGGCAGAGAATGAAAATGAGCAGGGAGCTATTGTCGCCCTCCAAAGGTAGATGAAGATATTTGCAAAATAATGGATCCCATCAATATTAGTTAATGGATGCCTGTGTGTATTTCATCTTACACTTGTGTTCTTTTATATTTAAGTGGGAAAGGGGGGAATGACTGTCATATAGAAGAGATATGCTACCTCTTGTCTCCATAGTAACTCTGGAGGCGTGATTTTGCATTCTTATTGAGTTAATGGCAATATTAAATCTAACAATTAATTAAATAAATGAAAACACCAAAGAAAACCTACACGTCACAACAAACCTGAATGACGAACAATGCAAATAAAATGTCTTTTCAATAATCTAGACACTTAATATATTTTCTAAAGGTTTCTGTCTTAATGAAAATGTTTCCTTAATTGGACAAGCTCCTCTCAGCCACTGAATACTAATTGATGGAGAAAGTTGCTAGGTGGATCATGCTATATCTGTTAAGTAAATGCCTATTCATAAATCAGAGTTATTATTTTGCCTTTATCTGTAGCAAGCGTTGCTGCACTATATTCCGTTTCCACTTGTAGCTAAGTATACACTCCAAACTTAATTGCATTAGCTATATTAACATTCAAGCCAATTTACCTAAGGATACTGCAATTACTGCAACTCATTTGTATGTAATGTAATCTTTTCTTTACCTGCACAGAAATCCAAAGGGTTCCCGGACAAATTTGTTTGTTCCTGATAGGTTGAAACATGCAGCAATGTCACTCACAAGTAGAGTGGACCAGATTCCCCTGTGCACTAAGCTGGTGTAAAGCTGGAGAAAGTCTATGGAAGTCTGTGGGCTGACTCTGGCTTTACAAAGATGTAGCTGAGAGCAGAATCTGGCCCAACAATTCTATTGAAAAGGATAGGCTTTGGTTTCAATCTTCAAAATATCTTTTTACATGGCCAAATGCCTTCTACAACTGCCCACTTCTAGATTACTCAAACATCTTCTATTTGTTTACTAGGCAGGTGCTATTAAAAAAAGGCTTCCTCCCACATTTGCTATGCCATGCCGATAACAGAAAGTGTGGGGAATATTAGATTTTTATTTATATAACACCATAGGCGCAGATGGCACATAACACACAAAAACAAGGCAAGTTCCCTGCTCCAGGATCCTGCTATCCTTACTCATGTGAGTGGTTTGTTACACACACAAGCAGTCCCATGGAAGCCACTAGCACTACTTATTGTGGGTAAGGGTTGCAGAATCAGGCTCCATGTTGGAATAATTGATGTACTGCATTTTACTAAAAGAAACTAAGGTGTTTTTCTTCTGTGTTTAGGTGCTTGCAGCTACAGCCAAACAACTTAAAAGCTCTGATGGCCTTGGCTGTGAGCTACACTAATACTGGCCATCAACAGGATGCTTGTGAAGCTTTAAGAAACTGGATAAAGCAAAACCCAAAATACAAATATATAATGAAGAGCAGAAGAGGGTCTCCAGCACTTACCAGGAGAATGTCTGAGCCATCAAAAGAAAGGTAAACCTGGATTAGCATCCTGAAGAAGTTAGGCCCAGATTCTCTAAGGTATTTTGGCTTCTAACTTCCATTGATTTCAGTGGAGTTTCTCAAATGTACAGTGCACTGCTCAGCTATTTTTAAGTTACATAGAAACATAAGAATTTTGATCTCTGATAAAACCCAAGGTCCATTTAGTCCATTATCCTATCTCTGAAAGTGGCCAGTACCAGCTGCTTCAGAGGAAAGTGTAAGAGTCCTCCAGTAAGCATATGTGGGATAATCTTCCCCTTATTGGGTCTCATTCTGGTCTCTAATAGTTGGAGATTAGTTTAAGCCCTGAAGCAAAAGATTTTCTGTCCCTTCAACAAAACTGGTCATTAATTATAACTCTGGGTGTTTTGGATATTCACATAAATGTCCAATCCCTCTTGATGAATGTTGCTAAATTTTTGGCCACAATGAGTTCCCGGTATCTTCCTAAACAATCCCAATCTTTTAAATCTCTTCATATGAGAGTTTTTCCAGACCCTTGATCACAGCCCTTCTCTGAACCCCTCTAATCTTGCAGTATCTGTTTTTTGAAACGAGGTGACCAGTATCAGAGTATTCCAGATGAGGCTGTACCACTGATTTATAGATATTAAGATATTCTGCACATTACTGTCCAGAAAGAGTAAGAAAAACAATCCCAGATAAAGTGATTAAATCATTAGATCAGGAAAATCTTTTTAAAATATGGTATAGTATCCGTTGGAACACACAGTAGCACATTCCTTCAGAACATTTAGAAATGGTACTGCAGTAGAAAGTAAACTTTCCCTTTACCACTAGTTCCTATTGTTATTTTGGTAGTTGATCTAAACGTTAGATTTCCACTTACATTGGTGGTGAAAGGTATCTATTTCTGAACTTTTTAAATACCTTCACCAACTGCTTCATAGGCCAAAAATGCTGGAAGGGAGCTTATTGCCATTTTGAAATGGGGCATTATGTTTATTATTGTTCTCAACAAGCCTTGTACTAGCAAGATCATTTTGATGAGCAACAATAAAATAGGGAACTTCTACTGAATGATTAAGTGTGTTATATTGGACTTAATCAAAAGTCTGTGAATTTAGGAATCTACATTTTTGCATCCGTCTTTGAAATCTTTACTGTAGATTTCAAAATCTTTATCTAAGACTTTTGAGGGTTGACCACCATTTTTGCCAACCTGGTTTCCATGCTTTAACCTTGAGAGCAGCCCCTAATCCATTTTTAGGGTACCAGAAAGAATTGATCCAGTTTCAACATCTCTTATAGCCCATATTTTAGATATAACTGAGTTTTCAGCAACACTTTGGCTTAGTGCTGGTATACCTTTGAACTCTAATGGCCAGTTCTCAACCGGATTTGGAATAAGTCATTACAACAATCGAGCTGAAGAGGTCTATTTGTACATGTTTTAGAGGAGTATAAAGACTTGAATTACTGGCTGTGCAGTAGATGGTGCAGCATTTACAAAGAACTGTAACATGCAGCTTGGTGTTATTTTTCACCCTTTTCTAGTTCATTACTCGAAGAAGTAAAGGAATTGTACCTGGAGGCAGCGCACCAGAATGGTGAGATGATAGACCCTGACTTGCAAACAGGACTTGGAGTGCTCTTCCATCTGAGCAGAGAATTTAACAGAGCAATAGACGCATTTAATGCTGCCTTAACTGTTCGGCCAGAGGTACCTATTATGATTTTGCATTTTAAAAAAAGTTTCATTTTACAAGCCACTCTCTTCCTTTTCCACTTGAAGCTGACCAGTATTAATGAGATGTCTTGTCAGTCATTAAAATTTTAATACCTGAAATAGAAATGTTAATTGCAAAAGAGCCCTAATAAGAAACAGATTTATGCATGTCCAATTTTTGGCTGCACACTGATTAACTGGAGTAATTTTATGAAGTTGTCTAGAATCATGAGTCAGATCCTCACATTCCACACCAATTAACAGAGGGTACAAGTATTTTCAGTACTGTTCATTACTCGGGAAGGTGTGGAGGGGAAGTTCTCATATCCTTCTGTCTTAAACCAATTGTAGAAAACTCTCATTTTCTTATCAGGACTATTCATTATGGAACCGCCTTGGAGCAACCTTGGCAAATGGGGATCGAAGTGAGGAAGCTGTAGAGGCCTACACTAGAGCTTTAGAGATTCAGCCAGGCTTCATTAGGTCCAGATACAATTTGGGAATAAGCTGCATCAATCTAGGAGCTTACAGGTGAGTTATGAAAAGAATATCAATATTTAAAGCCAAAAGTAAGGTGGGCTTCTAAAAATTGAAAATTTATTTTTGAGCTAAAGTCTATAATGTATTCTGATCTTTGTGTAATTTAAGACATTGTTATAATGTTTGGATAAATGTAAAGCACTTTGGAAAATGGGATAATATATATGAATATATCTTAATGAGCCACCCTTTCTGCACACCAATTCATTGTACAATATAATAAAACAATTGAAGAGTGTGTTATAAAAAGTTAAGGCTCCAGTTCAGCAAGGTACTTAAGCACATGAGTAGTCCCAGTAGACTCAGTGGGACTAATCACATGCTTAAAGTTAGGCATATGCTTAACTGCTTTGCTAAATCTCATTTTTTCTGAACAAATTTTATAAGGCAAGAGGGGGCAATAAAGACAAAGCATTGGGCTGGGAGTTAGGAGACCTTGGTTTCAGAGCTGATGGTGGTGGGGGGAGTTCCCCATGAATAATTTCAACAAAAATGAAAAATTTTGTTGGTCATCTAAATTGTTCTGACTTTTTGGAGTTTTTGTAAGAAAAATGAAAGTTTGGGCAAAAAATGTTCAGTTGCAGAAAGTAGAAAATATTAATCAAAAACTGACATTTCACTTGGAAATTTCCATTCTGACAAGTAGCCATTTTCATTGGAAAAACTTCAATGGAAAAATTTTGACCAGCTCTCTTGAGGTTACGTCTGGCTCTTCCACTGACTTTCTGTGTTTCCTTGGGCAAATCCCTTGATCTCTCAGACTCATTTTACCATTTTAAATGAGAACAACATTACTTACCTTCCTTTGCAAAGTGTTTTGCAATCTATGGATGAAAAGCACTAAGTATCCATTGAGATTTTCAAAGCAGTGAAAGTGATTTTATCTTCCATGAAATTTAAAATCAATAGAAATATTTCTGTAATTAAAATCAACTGTTTTCATTTGATTTTTTAAAACAAATATTTCTTTGCAATATGTGAAACACTAATAATGCAGCACTGTGAATTTGAAAGTGAAAATGAAAATGACTATTGATTTGCATTGCCCAAACTGGGCAAAATGTGAAGTAAACAATTACTATAACTAGTACATTTTTATCATTAATGAGGCATAACATGTTGTATCAAGCAGGCAAACTGGGTGATTCCAATGGCTAGCAACACTATTCCCACAAAGATGAAATTTGAGAAAAAAAAACAAAGAAATGCAGATGCACACTTGAAATGGTTCAATCTACATGTTAGTTTTAAGTCTTGTCTATACATGAAAATTAAACCAGAATAAAGTAGGATGTGAATTTTAAGGGGATTAACTATTCCTGATTACCTCCATATGTGCAGTAGTAGATAATTCCAAAGTGGATTTGTTCAATTTGGAATAAGGCTCTCTTATTCCAGAATAAGAGCATCCACACATGCAGTTAATCAGGAATAATTATTCCAGAATAACTCCCCATCTAGACAAACCCTTACTAGAGAAGGGATATCTTAACAGAACGGTACAGTACCTAATTTTCTATAACACCTACACACTCAGTACAGGCAGATTTCAAAACAGTGATTTCAGGCCAGATCCTGGAGTACGTTCAAAGGCAAAACTCATAGTTCCAATATATTGCCAAACCAGACCCAACCGTTCAAAAATCATGAGTCAAATGCCAAAAAAAAAATCAAAAATCTGGAGATTAAAAAAAAAAAAAAAGACATGTTGGGTTCTATTTGTCTGTCTTCTGTTATATGAGCCTTTCGGACTACTATGTTCCTTTTTGTATTTATTTCAGGAGGTAGCCAAACAGTTTGGTTTATTTCCTGGAAATAAAGTCCCATATACTCATGTACCATTAAATGCATATTCCAGGCACTTGGTTTATTTGAAAGTGGGGGTTTTCCCCTTTAGTAGATCATTTTCCATGCTTGCTATCAAAATGCAATGACAGTGGACTGGTGTGCCATCCAGCCTTGTTCGCTTATATCTTAGGTTTTTATATGGCCCCCATCACTGTACTCTCCGAGCACCTCACAGTCATAAAGTATTTATCCTCACAACACCCTGGTGAAGTGTGGAAGTGCTATTATCCCATTTTACAGAAGGGCAAGTAAGGTCCAGAGAGGCTAAGTGACTCACTCAAAAAATTTGTGATGGAGCAGAGAACTGAACCTTGGTCTCCCTAGTCAGTACTCAAATGGCTGAACCATCCATACATGCTTATCAGATCATAAGACAAGACGGTCTTTCTCCATAAACCCCTTTCCTGGAAGTCTATGGCTCAATACACATTTCATACACAGACCATATGCTGTGTGAATCAAGGGTAAAATCCAGGTCTGTGTAAAAAGAGTCCCAAGTGACAACAATACAACTAAGATAGCAAGGCACGTGTATAATGGAATTCATACCCACACTAAGGAGAATTTCCCCAGGTATTTGGGTAGGTTCATCTCTGCATCACTACACAAGTGCAGCCTTTTTGACACATAACAATTGTCTTGCAGCAACACTTTTGTCTAGAATTGTTAACGGCAGATCAAGCAAGACTACTACAAAGAAATTGTGGTCTCCCATGTTGTCAGATAATGTGTTTGATTTTATTGTAATGCCTTAGAAGGAAGACAAAATATACTTTATTTTTTAAACAAAAGAGATTATGTTGTAATATGCGGATGTTGCCTTTCTTTCCTCCCCTCACAGAGAGGCCGTCAGCAATTTTCTCACTGCTCTCAGTTTGCAAAGAAAGAGCAGGAATCAACAGCAGGTTCCCCAGCCGGAAATTTCAGGCAACATCTGGGCAGCTCTCAGAATCGCTCTGTCTATGCTGGACCAGCCAGAACTATTTCAAGCCGCTAATTTGGGTGATCTGGATGTTCTCTTAAGAGCTTTTAATCTAGAGCCATAAAAAAAAAAGCAGCCACATCACTAAGATGCATTAGGAAATGCAAAACATTTTCATTACCAGTTTCAAAATGACCAAGGACACTTTCCAAAAAATCCTGGGCCGTAGAACACTAGGGGAAGTTCTACCAGACATCACCCAATTCCTGGAAATCTTCAAAAGCACAAAACTTTGTAAATACTATTGAACTCAAATGAAGGATTAAAATGAACAGCAGCTAATCTGGCAAAGACCTGACCTAGATGAAGCAGTCATACCCGAAGAACCTTCCTCCCATGCAAGATATGCATATATATACACTCACATCTATACAGAGAAAATATATTTAAGACAAAACCTAATAATCCTTGTTGCACATTAGAGTGGGAAGCAGCAAATCCAAGGAACCTTATTGCTCATTGCACTAAATTGACACCGCATGTCCCTACAATGTGGAGGCCCTATATTTTTGTTTGTTGGCCACTCTCTTCGAGGCCCTACTTCCACATAGCTCTGACAGGAGGTACATGTATGGTAGATATATTTTGTGGTGCATATATTAGCTGGCAATCAATAAGGGCTTTGTTTGCAAAGGTACCTTGATTCAATTTTACTTTTGGACCTGATTCACAGGCCCTCGGAGATGGAATTCAAGAGAAATTATGCACATGGAGGATTTACAGGATTGGGCCCTTTATTGACTAGAGGGATGAGCTCTGTAAGCAGAAGCAGTAATTTGCACTAGAATTTTTGTTGTTTGTACCAATTACAGCCCCAATCCTGTGAAGCGCAGGACTCTCCCTATCTGGAGGCCCTAGCAGGTTTCAGGCCTATGTATGTGCATAAGCACTTTAATCTTTTTGTAAATGTATGCTGTGCTTTTGTTTATGTTTAAAGTAGGAACAAAAGATTTAAGGAGATTATATATATATATATATTTAGCCATGTTGGCATAAAGGACCAAATATAACTTCTTGACACTAGAAAGCTTTCCAAATCCTAGTGTTAAAAATGAAAATAGGGTATCAATTATAAACTCAAGTCAATAGAATATTTATCATGCATATACCAGTAGTTTCACACACAAAAAAAAATACAGATTAACTAGAGGAAAATGTCATTTTATGAAAAAAAAAAATCTTTCTTCAGCTTTCCACAGGAACTAAAGAAGAATCTGTTTAGGAGCTGATGTCTACAGACCATACTCTGGGGTGAAACTTCCACTGAAGTGAAAAGATTTGCCTGAATAAGGACTGCAGGACAGGAGTTATAGAGGTTGATCCTGCCTTCACTGAAATCAATGGCAAAACTCTGATTGCCGTCAGTGGTTGCAGAATCAAGATCTTAGTTTTCATTAGTGTTTAAAGCTCGTAAGATACAGCCTGAATCTACAAGGTTCCAAATGCTTCCTAGGAAGTGCTGAGCACCTTCAACTCTGACTTCAGAATGAGTTTTTCAGCACATATTAGGGGTTGGGTAAAATGCACATGTATAGCACAAAGAGAATCCATCCATCCAAGACAGAGTTATAGACTTGTACAGGGTTAATTGTCAAATATTTGGGTTTAGGGGGTTTTTTTGGGAGGAAGGGGTTTAGTACTTTCTCTAAATAGTGAAAAACATTTTTACATTAAAAATATACTGTGTTGGTTTGTGGTCAGGAATGGACAGGACAGGGTAGCTATTGCAAGTGAAAATGGGGAAAGTAACACATTCCCTATAAATGACATTTTAACCTCCCCTCACCCCCAAAGAGCTGTATCAAAAAAGCCACTGCACAAATTGTAGTGCAAGGGGTCTATTTCACCAGTACAAATAAAGCATTTCTTGCAGTTGTCTCTTATTTTGAGCAACCACTTGAAGGAAAAATCCTTGTTTAACTATGCCAGGAGGACATTGGATGTGGTTTAGTTAGGACACAATTTTATTCTTAAATGTCTGGGAATACCCAGCAGATAAAAGTGTACAGTGCAGGTGATTCCATAATCATTTCAATATATACCCCAAGGCATTTCCATCAACCCTATCCCTTACCCATCTTGGTCCCCACCCAAGCTGCTGCTGGGGCCTTACCATTCCCCCACACCTTGAATGGGGTGGGGGGAAGGCTATGAAAGAGGAGAGGTTGGCTCCCTGCCATACCAGTCATAGAAACCCTGAAACTTCTACCCTGTTTCTGCTCCTTTAAGGAATACCTCTTTTAAATCTCTGACCAATCCATTTTATCTAATTACTGTATCCCTTCCCTATGGAGTACTTGCACTGGACATCTGCCCAATGTTTACATAATGAGTTGCAACACCATTTTCCTTTCATGTTTGCCCAGCTAAGCTCCCCTGAATCTGCAATGGCAGTGGTCCACAAACTATGGGGCATGCCCCCTAAAGGGGCACAGAGGAACATCGGGCGGGGGTGGCATGGCCCTGGCCAACTCCCCATGATGGTGGGGAGCACCACCCAGCCCAGCCCCCAGCTCCACTTTGGCTCCGTCCCTGCTTCTGACCAGGGGAGTGCGGACACATTCCATTATTGGTAAGTGGGGGTACCACTATGCTATGGGAAAGGTGAAAAACACACTTCGCCTTGGCCAATCTGGCAGTGAGGGTCAAATTCCTTTCCAGACACCCCCTTGAGAAAGGTGTGACTAGGGCAATGCCCACAGGAGATCCTGACAAAACCAAGTATTTCACTACCTCCATGAGTGGGAGAGTAGGTGCTGCTTTGCTTGGATCAGAGGGCTTTTTGTGCACTGGCATGGACCTATATATTCCCCCACCTCTTTCAGTCACTGGAGGAGAAGGGGAATAAGTTAGCTGACGTAATCTGTGGCAGCAGCTGAAAATAACTCGCTGGCTTTCTAGGCCTTAAAGGGGCACACACCTTTCCCACCAAGCCAGATAAAGCCCCCACCGCTTCATGTGTGGTGAGATCATTATCCGATATTGTAATCACAAAGAGTAAGTCAGTAACTAAAAATCATCAGTTAAGACTGTATCATTAAAATAACACCCCATACAGAGGTGCACCACAGAATGGAGAAATGCGGAAACGGTGGCAGATATTTGTAAATAAAGAAGGGTATAATAACTGACAACTGCAGTTTTCCTTTAAGCAGTGAATACCAAATACTGTCTGGGAAATATCATTTTAGCTGAAGCAAGCTTGCCAGATTCATATCAGACAACAGTTTGCTCTTTTGCTTTGACAGTGATGTATGATGACAATTCTCAGCTATCACGGAGACAGAGCAGAGGGTGTCCTGCAACTGAAATCTGGAAAGTGTGTTTTTAGGTGGTAGTAAAGGAAGGAGGCAGCTCTGGATAGAGGCAATTGAGCAAAGGCCTAAAAGCTCAGTGTAGCTTTTTGGCAAAGAGTCCTGTTGCACCTTAAAGACTAACTAAAGTATTCGAGCATAAGCTTTTGTGGGCTAATACCCACCTTGTCGGATCCGATGACATGGGTATTAGCCCACGAAAGCTTATGCTCTAATACTTTAGTTAGTCTTTAAGGTGCCACAGGACTCTTTGTGACTTCTGCAATTCAAGACTAACACGGCTACCCTTCTGATTCTAGCTTTTTGCTCTCTCATCACACAAGTTCTTTCAAAACATCTCAGTGCGGATAATTATATTACTACAAATCTGGTAAATCCAGCCCTGCTAAAGTTTTATTTTTATGCCATCCAAAACAACAATTTAACTGCCTGAATTTTCGCAGATAAAATGACAAGGTTCATTTCAAGACTGACAATAGTTCACAATACCTCTGGTTTTGGACCATGTGTTAGTAGAGTAGCTATTTATTCGCTTGTTTTTAAATGTAGGGTCCTGGTTACACCCTATGATCACCACCACCAAAAAAGGAGGGGGGAAAAGCAGAAGTCTACTGATTTAACAGGGGAGACATAGCTCAAATCTGCATTCCGCTGGTCATATACACACACAATTGACCTTGAATAGACTTTCATGCGCAAATCTAGAAACCAAAACCTGCCTCCCGTAGGCATGTAAGGACCCCAAATTAGCAGAAGCACTGCCATTCTGCGGTATGTGGGGGTTACAGGCTGCTCGGTGACCAGCTAAGGGAACTGAATAGCCAACTGAGCTGCTCCTGAGAGGCTCAACACCATGCATGCTGTCCAGTTGTATATGGCCAGTGGATGTCCAACTGCATAGATTCACTGTCCAGAACTGTGTAGGTCTTAGAGGGTATGTTGAAGCAGGAATAAATGCTATCTCCGCACATAGATTGTAGTAGTAGTAGCCACAGAGCAGTAGAATCGGCACTCCATGTCCTGCCAATAGAATGTCTGGGGATGAGACACAAAGAATACTCAGGCTGTTTACTCAGATTTTGCATTTGAGCCTTAATACCACAGAACATGATGAGTAAGGAAATAGAAAGGGAAACTGGAACTACTAGAACACAAAGGGAAGCTCCACAGAAAATATAAGAGATCAAATAACGGAGTAAGAAAGGAATAGGGAAAAAAGATACACTGAAATATACCCAGAGTTTAGGCAAATCACAGCCTCCTTGGGTCCCTCATTTACCCCCAGGGGTGAAAAGAGGGAAATAATTCGCATCCACCTTTGTGAGAGCTCTAGATGAAAGGCACTAGGAGTGCAAAGTATTCTGTTATCATCAGTGGGTGCCCAGTGGGTGCAAACATAGTATTTTATTTTATTATGTAAAAAGTTATTAACACTTGGTTTTGAACCAACCTCATTTTTTCCAGTTTCTTTTATCCTCTCTCCCAGGCAAGAAACTATTTTTATTTCAGATAAATTGAGGTTTCAAACAAATCTCTCTCTCTTAATTAAGTGTTTTCTTAAGATGGGCTTAGATACAACATTTGTAAAAATGTTAAATTTATTTTAAAGAAATATGTAGCCTCAGGTACAAAAATATTGCATGGAATGGTATTCACATATGAACATACCAAAATATTAACCCAAAGCATGCAAGATACATAATTTGAATGTAAATTTACAGACTGCATGACTAAAGCTCAGACATAGGTGGCTTTTAACTATTAATTTCTGTAAAGGGTTATTTTGAATGAGATTTTAAAAGTATTGGTCCAGCTCTAAAATGGGAGATTTACTGTTGACATCAGTGGGGGCAGAATTAGACCAATGCTGACCATTTTTGAAAATCCCATCCTTATAGTTTACTTTGCGCTGTAGATATCACATTAGCTTTTAATGTTTAATTATATTAATTGCAGATATTCTTGGTGTAAGGTTTTTGCAGCCGTGTCTTTGGGATATTGATCTTTACAAGCATTAAAGAACTGTGAGACTGGGGGACGGCCTACTCCTTTCGAAAACTGGTAGTTTGGATTTTCAGATTCAGATTTTAAGCTTTTCTTGACAGATTTAGGACAGATGCCACCAAACCAAAGCATGTGATTCTCAGAACCATCTCAGAGCAGACAGTAACCATCATAGATTACTGCTATTGTGATCATAATTTTCAAATGTGTCCACTTACATCCGTGGAAGTTAATTTTCAGGTACCCAGTTTGAGAGACATAAGCCCTCAATTTCAGAGGTGCAGAGTTTCTGCAGCTGCCACTGACTTCAACTAGAGTTGTGGAAGCTCTACATTATTGAAATCTCAAACTTCAAGGTTGGGCACTCAGAAATAATGGCCCCTTTAGAAAAACTGGGCTTATATGTCACACAGAAAGACAGTGACTAACACTGAGTGATTAGATAGGTGATCTCACTACCATTCATAATATTCAGATATCCATACCACAACACAACTGGCACTAACTGACTACCTGACTTGCAGCCACAACAGCTGTGTCAAGAATTAAGGGCCCAGTCCAATCCCCATTGGAGCCAATGAAAACTGGATTGGACCATAAAGTGGCCCTGGAGCAATCTCACTGCAGGTCCATTTAAGAAATGTTTGTAAGATATAAATGAGTCACATAGGAACAAAGATTCTCATGGATACAATGTACAGTATTAACTACTCTTCAAATAACATCTAGGCTGGAAATAAAATACCTTCTTATAGCCCTCTTTTACTCTCTCTTTTATTGGAAAGAGAAAATATATTGGGGACAGATTGCTGTACGTTCTCAGAGAAAACATTCTAGAAGAAATGCAAGTTAGTTACCTTCTTAGTTAGCTGATCAAATATGGACAATATGGAAAAAAAACGTGACAACATTAAAAAGGAGGAAGATTGCAGGGTTTGAATACAGAATAGCAATAACTGCTGGGGGAATGGAGGTGGAGGAAGAATCAGAAGGAATCTGAAGTTTACTAAGGTAGGCCCTGATCCTGCAAAAGCTCTCACATGTAAGCAGTCCCATTGAGCGTCCCCATCTCTCATGCCCCCACTCCCCATCTCTTTTGCAGAATTTGTCATTTTAGACCGGCAGAAAAATATCCCTAAGTTAGCAGCCATTTTAATATCAGTACTCTATTGTAAATTTAGAAAAATCAAAATGATTATATATCTATATATTTTATATATCTGAGTATAACATATCTAGACTAAACTAAAAGAATATTGTTTTGAAAGACATTCTGTGCTGCTTCTGCCAAATGCTGCATACTGTTTTAAAAAGTCCTTATATCTTGCACCAGGTTTTGGCTTTATTTTTAAGCCAATTTATGGCAGACAGGAAAGAAGAGATGATAAGGTCTGTTCATAGTCACACCTGGACAACCATAATGACTTCACAAATGCCATGATCTAGCAAAGACTTACGTGCATACTCAACTTTATACACTGGAGATCCAAAGTTAAGTAAACATGTAAGCCTCAGAAGGATCAGGGCCTAAGGATGCAAAGGTGTGAATTAAGGCTGAATTTAACCCTATATTTGAATATTTACTTTCTGTTTCAAATCGACCCAGACTGAGCAATCTGTGTCTATACATAACGATAGGGTGACAGGTTAGTCTCTCACAAATAGGTAACTTTGCCTCTGTATACTCAGTGCATTACTAGCCGTGAATAAATATTAAAACACAGAGCTGCAGTTTACTGATGCTTCAGTTTGATGTTCTCTTGCACTGCTCTTTAAAATAAACTACTTCCTTAAAAATGAACTGTATGTATATTGATGTGTTTAATTTATTAAGCTTATAGATTTCAATTTTCAGAGCACCACAGTTAATGTAGTATTTTTGTACTGTATTGGAAGCATGCCTTCCTGTGATTCTTTTCCACATATTAAATTGTATTTATAATTGTGCAATTTTTAAATATGTTTTAAAATAAACTTTGTCTGTGGCTTCAAATACTTGACAGATTTCTTGTGCAGTTGAAGATGGGCTTTGGTTGTTACTGCTTAAAATTAAATGGGGAACTTACTTCTCAGAGCAGATTCATAATTGACTTTTTTTTTCCTTTTAAATCTGAGGTTTTTATTCCTAGCTATCTGGAAGCAGAGATGTGTTTCTTTGCTTAAAGTTCAGACAAGACAAGGTGGTTTGGTTTTGTTCATCACAGATCTGAAGTCAATGGGAGTTTCTCCAACTGATTCAGTAGCCTTTCAACCAGCTCCCATATAGTTAGAAGAACAAAATGAAACACAAATGAACAATGCTTTAAAACTTGAAAACCTTAATACTTCCAATGGGACTGCCATCATTAAAATAAAGATAAACGGCCTGATTCTCCTCCCATTTTCCTTGCTGTAAATCAGGAGCAACTCCATTAAAGTCCATGGAATTAATTAGTGCAGGGCCATTTTAAGAGACAGGGGAATTGGGCCACATCTACTTATAATTAGGAGCAGATCCTCAGCTGATGTAAACTGTTTAGCTCCACTGACATTAATAGAACAATGACATTTACACCAGCTGAGCATCTTTGTGAGGCATTTTCTGTCCCCTCAGAATTGCAGGTGTGTTGAAATATTCTGAGTTTTCCATTGGAATCATGGAAGTTGTATCTTCAGGAAACTCTAATATTATGTCTAATATTATGTCCCAGGCTTTTTGGAAAAGAAATTGGTAGGGGTTTTAGTGATTAAAAGTCTTCCAGAAAGAAGATTCCTATATATTTAGAATAAATTTGTCAAACAAATTGTAGAATACAGGTGCGGGGAATTCAGATTTCAGAATTAGAGTTAGAACTGACATTAATACAGCCATCCATCTATTTCAGCCAAAGTTTAGATGAGTCATGTGTTAAAGACACTTGTCATGAAGGAACTAAGTGCTGTATCCTTATTTAGGCAGAAATCTCAGTAGACTTATAGATTTGGCCCTAAAATGTAAAACTTGAAGCCACACCGTTTATGGTTACAGAACCCTCCAATAAACTGCATTTATAGGAAGCCAAGAGAATCAAGTCACAGCCTGTAACTTCCTTTAGTCACTCCATGTCACAAGTTCCACAATAGAAGTGAGGGGCATTGTTGTCATTTTAACTAACATTGCTGCACTGGAGCTGTGTTAACTTCTAACAAATCTCTTTTTCATAAGTTAAGGCCATTAAATACAATGTTGTATTTCCTTCCACACAGCACCAACTTCTCTTTCAGCATATGCCCACAGAGCTGCCCGGTGGGGGCAAGTGGAGCAATTTGCCCCAGGCCCCCGGACCCCACAGGGCCCCCCCACAAGAATACATATTACTATAGTATTGCAACTTTTTTTATGGAAGGGGCCCTCCAAAATTGCTTTGCCCCAGTCCTCCTGAATCCTCTTGGAGGCACTGTATGCCCAGACAATATTGAAATACATTATGATTTGTACAAATTGATCCTCTCTTTTTGCCTTTTTGCTCCAATAGGAAGCTACAGCCTGGTTTTTATTGTTTTACTGTTTTTATTGAACTGACCAGTTATTTCAGTAGTGTCATCCTTTAATGAATCTCAGCAGCCACAGCTTTTACTTTGCCATTTATCAAAGAAACCTGCATCTTTGAATTTAAATAATTTTCTCTTGTTGCAATTTGATTTGCAGTTGTATAAACAGGCTGATATAAAAAACATTCATAGTATGAAACATAAATCACCCAATCAGAGACAGATTTTCAAGCCCTCAGCAACCCACATTTGGGGCCAGATTTTCAAAAATGCTTAGTTTCTGACATGCTGAGCTCTTCTAAAAATCCAGCCCTAAGTGACTGGGTATTACAAAAGAAACTATCCTTAAGGAAAGGTTCTTTCACAATTGCCTGCTGCAGGTTTCTTGCACTTTGGTCTGCAGCATCTTCTACCAGACACTATCAAAGTCAGGACTTCAGTCTAGATGAAATTCTGTCTCATGCCCCATCGCCGGCTACTCAGACAAGTTGGTGGTCTGTTCCTTCTTGTAACTCAGCCCTCTGCCTTAGAGCTTCACCCCTTCCAGGGTAAATGTCCAGACAAAAACTCTGACATCTAAGTGACCAAGTACCAGGCCTTCAGCCCCAGTCTGGGTTCAGTTAAGGTTGACAACTTTCTAATCACACAAAACCAAACACCCTTGCTCCACCCCATGCCCTGAGGCACCACTCCTGCCCCTTCTCCAAAGCCCCAACCCCTTATTCACTCCGCCTCGCCTCCCTCTGTCGCTTGCTCACTTTTACAGGGGTGGGGCAGGGCATTGAGTGTGCGAGGGGGTGAGGACTCTGGCTGGGAGAGTGGCCAGAAATGAGGGGTTCAGTGTGCAGGAGCTCTGAGCTGGGGCACAGGGTTGGGGTGCAGGAGGGAGTGCAGGCTCTGGGATGGGGCCACGGATGAGAAGTTTGGGGTGTTGGAGGGGGCTCTGGGCTGAGGGGTTCAGAATGTGGAAGAGAGCTCAGGGCAGGGGCAGGGGTTGGGGTGTGGAAGGGGGTGAGGACTCTGGCTGGGGGTGTGAGCTCTGCAGTGGGGCTGGGGGATGAGGGGTTTCGGATGTGGGAGGGAGCTCAGGGCTGGGGCAGAAGGGTGGGCATAGGAGTGTGGGGTGCAGGCTCTGGGAGGGAGTTAGGGCATGGGAAGGGGCTTGGGGTGTGGGCTCCAGGTGGCACTTACCTCAGGCAGCTCCTGGAAGTGGCCAGCATGTCCCGCTCCTAGGCCAGGAGTTCTCAAATTGGAGGGTGGGACCCCTCAGTGAGTCGCGAGGTTATTACATGGGGGGGTCACAAGCTGTCAGCCTCCACCCCAAACCCTGCTTCACATCCAGCATTTATAATGGTGTTAAATATAAAAGAAGTGTTTTTAATTTATAAGGGTGGGGGGTCACACTCAGCGGCTTGCCGTATGAAAGGGGTCACCAGTACAAGTGTGAGAACCACTGTCCTAGGCAGAGAGGCCAGCGGGCTCTGTATGCTGCCCGCACCTGCAGGTACCACTCCCACAGCTCCCATTGGTCGTGGTTCAAAGCCAATGGGAGCTGCGGAGCCAGCACTCAGGAAGGGGCGGCATGCAGAGCCTCCTGACTGCCCCTGCACCTAGGGGCCACAGGGAAATGCCGGCCGCTTCCAGGAGCTGCATGGAGTCAGGGAGCCTGTCTTAGCCCTGCTGCGCCACTGACTGGACTTTTAATGGCTCAGTCACTGTGCTGACCGGAGTCGCTAGGGTCCCTTTTTGACCAGGTGTTCCGGTCAAAAATAGATATCTGGCACCTCTAGGTTCAATAGGCCTGGCCCCTTTGCTCCCAGGGCCTACTCCTCCCCGCCAGTAGGGGAACCCTGGCCTGCCCGCTCCTCTGGGGTTCCAGCCCAGGGCCCCTCTGATAAACCGTTACGGCCTGTTTCTTAGGATCCCTCACCGATTCCCTGGGCTGCTTCCTACCTTTGCCTGTTTGCAGGAGTCTGTCATGGAGCTGTGCTCTCCAGTCCCATCTCCCTGAAGTTTCGTCTCTCCAGCAGCTCTTCCCAGTCTGCTGCTGAGGAGGTCTCTCAGGGAGACTCCTAGCCCCTCTGGCAGCTGCCTAGAACCCTTCCCTCTTGCTGATTCTCCCTTCAGGGACAGATCCAGGGATAAGCTCCCTGCTGCTCTCTTCTTTCAGCCCCCTATTGGCTTTGCAGTCCTTCCTTTATATGAACTACCAGGTCTGATTCTCTCCACCTGGGTCTAATCTTTCTCCCCTCTAGGTACCACATAATGGACGAATAGGGTTCTCCAGCTCCCCTTAACCCTGTCACTGCCAGGCTGGAGTTTACACACCCCATTACAGGCCCAAATTCCAGTGCTGTGTAAGGTATACTCAGTAAGGCTCTTTGTGGGCCATAGTTTTGTATGTCAAACCTTTTGCTCTTTGTTAGCCATGCTGTCAAAAAAAAACAAACAAACAAAAAACAAGACCTCTGTTTGTGTCCCAATTGTCTCCTCCCGACGCCAACACTCAACCATAACAATCAGCGGTTTATTTCTAGAGGTTAAAATACCTTGTGCCATCACCACAGCAACCGCTAAATCACTTTCATGAAATGTTCAGGATGTGTCCTTACCCCCTCAAATACTTTAAAAGCATGGATCAAGATGGTCTTGTTACATCCTCTCTTAGCTACTCTGATTTCGGATCCTAATCGCTGCAGGAGGCACTAACGTATTTATCCTCACAACAGCCTTGTGAAAGGCAAAGTGCTACGGTCCCATTTTACAGATGGGGAACTGAGGCACAGAAAGAGACTCTGGTCCGGGTCTACACTTAAAAAATTAGATCAAATAGCTATATTACTCAAGGTTATGAAAAATTTTGCACTCTGAGGACTGTAGTTAGCTCAACCTAACCCCTAGCATATAGACAGCGGGACTGACAAAAGAATTATTCTGTCAATCTAGCTATCATCTCAGAGAGACAGATTAACTACATTCACAGAAAAAAAATCCCTCTCTCTACATAGGAAATAGCAGAGATGGCCAGAGGGATTTGTTCATGGTCACACAAGAAATCTGTGATGGAGCAAGGAACTGAACCCAAGTCTTTCAAATCCCAGACTAGTACTCCAACCCCTGAACCATCCTTCCTTTTATAGTAACAACTACCAGCTGCCACTCCCCACTTACTTAAGGGGCTATGGCCAGTCTGCCCACAAAATTATAGACCCACTGGCCATATCCATGTCCTAACTTTCCCTCCACCTTTGTGGTTCTGTAAAGAAAGCCATGTCAGAGTCATGTTTGGAATGCTAGCTCGTCCTGCATTGTGTCTTTTTATGGCCTAGCTCCACACTGAGCAGCAGAATCCCCAGAAAAAAAAAAATTGATAAAAAGCAGGTATAATATCTAAAGATGGATTTGAGAGGTTACAGACAAACATTTAGAAAGGCCTAACCAATAAGAACACAGTAGAAGCCTACGTATGAATGGAAGGAACTCGCACAGATCAATATTGCCAGCCCCAAGCATTCAAAAATCAGGTCAGGTCTCTAAAAAATCATAAGCTTAAAAAATTAGAGATTTTTTTAAAATAATACATTTTAGATTCTACTTATTTGCTTTTTGGATCTGTAGGGAGCCCTAGGATCAGGTTTTCAATCTTTTCTCTGCAATTATCAAGGCTAGGAATTACCTTTTTCTTTCTTTTCTTTTTTTAGTTGAGAGTGGAGATTCTCACGTACCTCCTCTGCTCCAGTTGTTGGGGCTTTAAGGAAAACACCAGATATCACAAGGTTCACAACTGTAAGAACTGGCACCACCCAGTGCTGCTCAGTTAACTTGAGGTTTCAAATAAGAGAGGCAAAAAAGACA
The DNA here is from genome assembly GCA_007922305.1 of Dermatemys mawii. NCBI lineage: Eukaryota > Metazoa > Chordata > Testudines > Dermatemydidae > Dermatemys > Dermatemys mawii. The sequence continues at coordinate 7,054,063 of ML677401.1, read as the reverse complement.
ACATGCTCCCCAAGATGTGAGAATATTTTTTAATTTAAAACAATTGCAACAATAGATCATTCATATCCCTTCTCATCTCAAACAAACACTCTCCAAAATGTTACCAGTGCTTCAGTCAAACAATGCCAAATGGTGCAAAATAAACTATTACAAACACTTCCAGGACACAACAGAAAACCTCAAAAGATGTGGCAGGAATCAGAAATTGATCTGATCCATTAATGACAGGGGGCCGGGAATAGGAGGGATATTAAAAAGGCATTTCCAGTTACAATGTGTTTTGCATAATCGTTCAATGCATCTGATAGCAGAGAAAACAGAGATGACTGCCACTAGGATGGAAAACAAAGATATTAGCTGGAGGTGTGTTTCTAAAAGCTACAATGAAGACCTAATGCATCCATGTCACAAATTTTACTGTACCTCCATGAGGCTGAAAGTTCCTAAGAAACAGGGCCTGATTCAGATTTCATTTACACCAGTGTAAATCAGGAATAAGCCAGCAGAGATACTCCAGTTTGGAACTGGTAAAAGGGAAAAGAGAATCAGGTCCAAAGATTCCGAGACTGGCTGAAGGCTTTAGTATCTTTAAATTAAGATTATATCCTAATTACATTTTAACCAGCATGATAAAAGGATTTTAAGAATTACATTCTACTTCTGCTTTGGAGAGAGGACACCATGAATCACAGTGGGTTCTAGACTCCCCATGAGAAATAAAGCAGGATTTTAAAAAGCAGCAGGGAGGAGGAATTGTCAAACATTTCTCCTTCCTCCCAAAAGTTTCATAATTCAGAAATTTATAACCAGCTCTAACAATAAAACAGCTGTTTGCTTTCTGTCTCTTGATTCATCGTATTCAGCTGATTCAATAACTTGCTTTTTTAGGTTCAAAGACCCAGATCATCAAAGGCATTAATCTCATTGATATCAACAGGAGTTAGGAGCTCAAACACCTTTGAGGATCTGGGCCAAAGCGATTCTTTTTCTCAACCTTTACTCCCAAGAAGCTCACAACACAGCTTAAAAAAAATAACTTAAAACAGTTACTGGAATCCAGCTGAACCACAAGTCCTCCCATCAGCCATTGCTTACATCACTCACTATTGCCCTGATCCAGCAAGGTACTTAAGCATAGGGAGTAATCATATTGACATCAATAGGATTACCCACCTTCTTGAAACTGAGCATGCGCTTAAGTGCTTTGTTGGATCAGGGCTTAAATGGATCAAACAGGTGAACCTCTTCTTCTAGGTTCCAGAGGCAGATGATTGCATCCTAATGTACCAATGTCACTGTTCACCTTTAGTCATATCTTTGAAGAAAAAAACAGAGAGAAGAAAAAGAATTTACAGTAAACTGAATATTTGAAGGAGAAAACAGTGATGAGGGGACAAAATATACAAACAACAGGAGAACTTCAAGATATTTTCAAATGTTATATTTTCATGAAAGATCATTCAGCCTTTCCCCTTTATTGCACCCTGCACTTTTGCCCACTTGTAGCTTACGAAGCACAAAGGGCTGAACAATTCTTGCACTAAAAGGATTTCAGAAATGCAGATAGGTAAAAATGCACTTATTACAGCCAGCTAATTTTTTTCTTTTAACTATCACTTTCCAGCTTCTTACCTGCTAGATTTTTAAGTGTGCCTGATATTAAATATATAATATTAATATCACGCACACATGGTTGTTCCAGTTTTAGATAACACTATATAAAAAGAAATGGTTTGTGAGAGTACATGCTCCATGTTTATTCCTAGGAGCTTTGCCACTTTTCCAGTTTAACAATGAGCATGTTAAAGACCCCATGCTCTGTAACTTAGCCAAGGTCTTTAAATAAAAAGGTTATGCATACCAGACCTTTCCAGTTTATAAATAGCCCTTTACGTTCATGAGGCAAAGGAGAAAGCTGTTGTTGCACTTCTTGAAATATAACTAGGCATGAAAGTGATCTTTTCCTTTTTTACTGCCAAAAGCAAAAATAAAATCTATCTGAAAGTTCAGTTCCTTCACTTTAAATACAGGACGTGCCACTTTTCAGATTCGATTTTCAGAATAGGCAACTGCTAATGAAAGAGACAAAAAGCCAAACTACTGTACAAACAAGGAGATTAGCTGGTAATTTTTATTTGGTCTACAATAAAATATAATAATGGCAAGGAAGATGAATCATATGGGAGCCACCTTCTAATGTGCCACCATTCTAATGTGCCTGGAAGGGTGTTAAATAGAGGAAGCTTTCTCACTGATTAGGCATCACATACACTACTACAGAATTATTGCACTAGAATTTCTATCTACATCTAGTACCACTTTTCAGATCAAATACTGTTCAGGAAAACTAGGCCTATATTACCATGTTTAGTGAGCTATACCAGACATTGTTACATTAAGGGAACAGTTTTTAGTCAGATATAAAAAAAAGCCCTAGTAGTAACCAGAATCTTTAAATTCAGGTTCCCTTTGCCTGCATTTTACTATTAAACTTGCAGACATTAAATGCAGAGAAGACATAATTATAACTCCTTGCCATTCCTGCACTCTGGATGGATTCTTTTGAATGTTCCCTTCCAACTTATTTTGAGGGATCAGTAATATTATAAGAGGCAATTTTATCAACTGTCTCTCAGCAGAAGCCAACTTTCTGTGAACTTTATTTTTTTGGAAACATAAAAGATTACACATGCACCTTTGTACTTTTTTCTAAAAACAGAACTATTCAACAACAACAATTTAAACACCCTGTCCCCACACATAGGCCCCTTCTTGCTTATGACTCAAACTGAAATAAGGAAACAATATGGGGGGGAAATGGGACAAAAAGACCCCAGAAACCCATGTATGAGAAGTGCATTGTGCAGATCAGATTATCAGTGTGTTTGCAAGTTTCTAGAAAGTTGATACATTATGATTAAAAAAAAAAATCAATAAATCAGCAATTTTACCAAGCAATTTCTTCCATCCATGGAAGAAACTTAAATAATTAAACAACCTTTGGCAAAAAGAAGAATTGTACTGCAAGCACTCTGTCATGGAGCCGGTTTCAGCTGGTCTGGGCACAAAATTCTTTGCAACAATTAAAGGGACATTGCTCCTCTTTTTTAACACCTTTGGAGGAAAATGGCAGTTGTTATACCTGAGTGGCAGAGTTACTTATCAAATCAACATATCTGTTTCCTTCAGTCACTTGCAATCCTGAATCTCTTGGGATAATTTAAAAAATACAACAGGATTTCAAGCACAGTTTAAAAAAACCCACATTAAATACATAAAATAAAACCCACCATTTCTATGACATAATGCATACGGCAATGACAAGGGATTAACAGCTTCCAAATTTTGCATTGGTGTGTTTTGATTTCAAGCATCAAGGAGGCAAAACAAAACATTCTGTATCACTACATTCTAATATACATAGCTATACAAGTAATTCCTTACTGTACTGAAATAATATTGTGACTGAGGCATGTTCTGTGATGGAAAATAGTTTCTTCCCCTCCAACTATACATGAAGCAAAGGCAAATCTGTGACATCCAGAACCAGTGGAGTCTCTCCAGTTGGAAGCAGTGGGCAGCTACTATCATAGAACTGTACATTCCCCGAAGGTCTTCCAAGAACATAGCTGAACCACAGGGCAGTAATTGGGTTGTAGTGTAGTTATGAAATGAATGCATATTCTCCATGAGCTAGTTGCAAACTCCATTAGTAATCTGCACAGTTTTAAGGTATCCTTTGATGTATATCAATTTAAAATATCCTACAGTATATCACCACCTAATAGAAATTTCCCTGCTAACACTTAAGAAGGCATCAAATGACTGTATTTTTAAACAAACTATAAATATCCCATGTTTTCCTTTGCTTTTTGGCAGTCCAAGGTGTGTGTTTGTTTTTTTAATTTTTTTTTTTGGCAGATTAAAAAGGCTTATGGCTTCTAAAGGCCAAATAACGTATTTGAGGCCTAACTTGGTATCCTGCGGTAGAAGTAAATATAGCCCAGGTCTCTGGGAGGTCGTTCTGAGGCACAGACTTTAAGGTCATTGTAGATCACCCATCTAAAATGAAAATAGGAAGGTGAGTATCCAGAGGATTAAAGTGATGTCATTAATTTCTTTAATAGAGCACCAACAAGACACTAAGGACTTCCCAGATCTCTACCCTAAAAAGCTTCTAATCTAATCATACAACATACAAACAAGAGGCACAATGACAATCAAAGTGATTGGTGAAGCGGGCTTCTTGTTAATTAAGTAATTAAGAAAGGAGAAGGGCATGGAGGCAAACCAGAGGTGGTTTCCATTTGCCAGAAATTAGAGTGCTCGGTGCACAGCTAGGGAGGAGGGGGTGGGTGGCAAGCACAACAGAGTCCAAGTTCTGCATCAGCCAGGTCCCTGGTACAGATTAGAATAGCATCAGCGTGCACACAGACTCCTCTATAAAGAAAACAAGGCACTTCATCAGCCCAATCCCCGGTATACATTACAATAGCCTCAGCATGCATGTGTGCACACGCACACACACACCAATTACAAGGAAAACCAACTGCAGTTCCATACAACATTTGTAGCCTTCATCCCACTGATTGAGTGAGATAACAGAAACGTATTGCGTGATAACAAACACTCGTATATTTTTGTATAGGGACATGCTCTGCAGGAGTTGCCTGCCATCCAAAACCAAATCTTTCCTTCCTTTCCCAAAGCCACTCACCTTCCCTCCTTTTTGAGATGGCAAACATAGTGGCCACTCATTGTGGATGTTCCCATGTGGCTGATAAACCCAAAGAGCTCATATCCTGCATGAGAAATACCAGAGATGATGATGAATGTCACTTCTCCATTGCTGTCACCACAGCACAAACCCAATGAATAATTCTTTTTAAAACAGAGAAGCATTTTCAAACATATAGGCACCTTTGATTCAGATCTCACATCCCAAAAAACACTTTCTATTAACCCAGCAATAGGTGTTCTCTTTCACGTGTAGCACTTACCTTCATCAAACATGAATGCAGCACAAACCAACATATGTCTGTGCACAAACACCATTGTCTGAATCAGCTTATACCTATGAACGTATGACAAAAATCTATGAAAGACAAAACGGACAGGGCAAGAGTATGCTATGAATTTCAACCTTAATGGACACAAGACGTCACTGAAATATATGATATGCTATTTATATACAGCCTAGTTGAAGGGTCGTGAAAATTGGCTCTGTGCACAAATTAGTTATGTTCATAGATATGAATGTTTGAACTCCTCTAAATCAAATGAAAAAGATGAGGATTATATCCTAGAGTAGCCTCTGGTCTGAGAGCACATTGAGTTCCCCATTTGGCTTCTAACCCCATCATCTGCACAAACATACATAATTCTTTAAATTTTGCGGAAGCCCTTGGATAATAATTTCAACATCTTCAACATCTTATGCGGGCATGGCTTCTCAACAGGAAAAAAAACATGAAGAGTTCATTGTTAGGACAACTGAGGGGAAGGCTTTTGTGCACAGCAGGGATGGAGACCTTATTCTGTATTTGTTTATGCTGCACAGTATAACTAGACTTGGAATTATTAGATTTTTTATTGGAAAATATTGATTTCACCATATGCACACAAATTGATGAACATATATTTACATTGATAATAATCTAAATTTACGAACAGGCAAAAGGAAGAAAAATGCTGTTTGAGAACTTACTAGGGTCAAAATCCAGGGATTTAGACTTTTGAATTAGGCTTGTTATGGGTGGACTAGCAAATCAATAGTAAAAACAGGTCTGGTCTGTCAATGTAAGGATATTTTTCTTCATATATTTTGATATGTGATGCTGATAATTTGTATTTTAACTATTTGATTTATCTTTTTGAATCACTAACATCTACTGCCATTAAATAATTGTCTGAAACCCCCAACCCCTGCTCACACATACTCCTTCCCCCCAAATTTTCAACAACTGTGAAAATTTAAATTGACAAAAATCGGCGGGGGGTGGGGGGTGGGAGGGAGTTTAACAATAGGCATCAGTATTAATATCCAGTGAAAATATAAAAAACATTGAATTCTGCCAAGCTTAAATACAGCCATGACCAAAATTAAACAGATTACACTCCTTCAAACAACTGGATAATGGGAATGACTTGGGTTTTGACCCAGAGAGGGAGTTCTGAGGCCATCTTACTGCATCAAATTATATTATTGGAACCCCAGACAGTCAAAACAGGATCATATCCTCCAAAGTCTGATCACACATATCTAATTCCCATGCTCTTCACTGTAAACCTCCACTCTCTAAATATATTCACTGTCCTCAGGACACTGTGATAATCAAGACTGGCCTTTACTATGTAACTTTTGTAATAATTACAGTGAAGTATTATTTAAAAATTATTAAAAACCTGTTAAAAAGCTACAAGAGAAATAAAATTAAACAACTATTTGACATGGTCTTTAGACTATTTTTCTAAGAATATTACAGTGACGATAACTTGGGGGGCAGAAATAGACAGGTGGAGCGAGCATACACGTTGCTGTGACTAATGTGGGGGTATTAAAGTTCTTTAGAAAGGCAATGTTAAATGCTACTCACTATGCTAAGATGACCATTGTGCTGCAGTAACCCAGTGCATTTAGATTTATGATCATTCTTTGCCTTCTTTACATTCCTTGGCTGCTGTACAACAGCCCCACCTTGTGGTTTACTTAGCTCTTTACTTCTGACAATGAGCTCCTCAGAGGAAAACCAGTAGAGAAATCAATAAAGTCATGCATGGATATGTAGGATGATGATTCCTATTAAATGGATTATCAGATTACATATCAACTAAAAGTCCTAGAACTCAAGTGGTTTGTAATAACAGCAGAATCCTTTGGTTGATTAGCTTTTAGAGACCTCTTCCCTCTAGGCATGGAATTTTCATGTTTTGCCCTCTCATAATGAAAGAAGGAAATTATATTTTATGAAGAGTAGGCGAGTAAAGGATACTCAGTGACCCTGTGGACAGAAAGATTTTCAGCCGTCGATGCACCTGGAAGCAGATGTATCAATGCCAACACAGTAGCATGCGGTTTATTGCACTGCAACATAGGGACCACAAGGGTCATCTAGTCTAACCCCCTGCCAAGATACAGACACAAGGGCGACAGGATTCTGGGAGGTTTTGCCTGGAATCTGCCTGCCCCTTTCGCAGGCAAAAATCAACCTTTTTCAAGGCTCTGCCTACATTAAGGAAACACGAACCAAATATCAATGGAGTTACATTAGTGCAACCCCTAATGTGTTACCAGTTTAATCTGGTAATTTACCAAAATATTTTACATCAGTGTAAATGATGCTGTGTTCTGGTGTCATGTGCCCATGTTAGGGACACGCACTAGAGTGACTAGATAGCTAATGTAAATCCATTACATTTCTTTAGTGCAGACAAGGCCTAAGAGCGATTTTCAGCTATTGTAAATGAGGCAAAGGTTCTCCTCTCACAGAAGCAGTAGTGAAGAAAGAAGTGACCCATCAGATGGTCTGGAAATAAGAACAGGAACCCTAATACTGTGCAAATCTATAGGACAGTTCATCCAAGAACACCAAAACCTTAAGCCTCTCAACAGACTTAAGAATCATCCTCATTTTACATATGGGGAAGCTGAGGCCCAAATAAGTCACATGACTTGCCCAACGTGTGTGTGTGTGTGTGTCTCTCTCTCACCCACACACATATACATACATATAGTGGCACAGACAGGAAAAAAAACAGATTGTTTGGACTTCACTCCAAACACTCCGTGAAGCTCATTTTTGGCGAGAGAGAGAAGAGCTCAAGGTACAATAAATAAGATGGACATTCAGGTGCAACATTGCAGCATGATAGCTAACGCCACTACTCGAGAGGAACTTACTTCCAGACCCATCTTTGATCCTGGGACCCTCTGAATCTGCCTCTGCAAGGATGTTGGCATTAGCATTATTTTCCATATCCATCACATCTGAAGCAGACTCGCTTTCCTCCTCGGGCTCAGGGTGGCTGAAGATCCAGTCCAGTGCATGCTCCAAATTATTATTCTGAGAGTCAAATGAGCAAAACACCAGCCATTAGTGTGTTCACCAACATTGTAGCTGCCATATAAACACTGATCTTTAAATAAGCAGAATAAGGACTGAAATCACCAGCATTCAGTACATGTGAGCTATGCACACTGCCTCTATGAAAATGAGTATTCAGCAGGCACTGTGCAAGTCTTCTGACCTAGGACTATAATTGGATTGGTTTAGTACTAAATGATTTCCTGCAGCATTTTTAGCACCACATGGACTGAATGGTTTTTTGCTAAGTGTTCTACATGCTGTTGCCAATAATGATAGGGTGCTGGATTACAGAGGATAACAGTATTAATTTAAGCGCACAGACTTGTAAAGTTATATTTGATGTGAAAAGTGGCTGTATCAGTTCTACAAATAATCACAATGATTTAGCTGGAGACAGCATTAAGTATTTGGTGTCCAAAGCTGTAATTTCCAATGCACCTTCCCTCCCGCACCATTCTGGGGAAAAAATGGCTGGGATTGGGATTTTGGTTCTAATAAATGGCTTAAAATGAAGCCAGTTTAGATCTTTCAATCCCTGTTAAATCAAAATAGTAGTTTACAATACACACAAAATGCAGGAAAGGTGACATCTGTAACTACCCTCTACCTAATCTGATAGGCATAGTCCCATGTTGGAACAGATTTGCTTACCATAGGGTGACCAGATGTCCCGATTTTGGGGTCTTTTTCTTATATAGGCTCCTATTACTCCCCACCCCCTGTCCTGATTTTTCACATTTGCTTCAAAACAGATAGGAAGGGGAGTCATGTTCTTCTTATCTTCCCCTTCTTTGTCACATCCAACTTAATAGTCACCTGAAATCCATATAGCCTTGCTCCTCACCTCTGTCACACCCTATCTTGGGGGACAACCTTGCCTCAGGACCCCATTCTCCTTGCTTCCCCACATCCAACAGCAACAGCTTTTGAATTCCTTCATAAGCACATCTCATGAGTTTCCTTGCAGATGTGTCTTTTCATCCTTAAAAAACAAATTTCCAAAATTTTTCTTGACCACCTTGGGAACTCACTGTTGCTTTGAGTGCTTGAATAGCTACATTCCTCTGGAATCCCATGGAGGTGATGAGAGCTACCATCTCTTCCGGAGGCTGGTTATCTAACCCAATAGCCCCTAGACCAGCTGCTCCAGCAGAAGCAACACTTCCGTAGCCAGATATAGCTAATGGCTCTGCAAAATCTGGAAAAGACAAACAGTTCACTTTTTTACCCCATCAACACATTCCAAACAATGAATGGAAGCTCAAGAATAGCAACAATATCCATGTAAAAATCATTTAGATGGGCCAAATCTGGACAGCAGGGGTATAGAAGGCCCAAAAAAGCAAGAAGGTGAGTATGCACATGAGAAAGGCATGTATGTGGATTCTTCCACATTGTGCTGCCTGGGACAGCTCAGTGCGCTACAGACATGAAACCAATGCAGCAAGGCTACATGGTGGCACATCCAGGGAATAAAGAAGCCAGGTTTATCAGACCAGGGCCGAACATGAAACCCAAGTGCCAGGCGACCCACACTTTTTAGGCATACAGCTGCATACCTAACTCCGACCCGGTGACCAGAAGCAAGGGGCTGTAGACCCACCATTGCTTTTTGGCAGCAGCTACTTTGCCACTGGGGAAAGGATACCTCTTTTGGTGCAACATGGGTGTGCTGTGCCTTCTCCGGGCAGTGGGTGCCCTGTGTGTTCAGAGTATTGGATTCTGTGTCATGTTTACAGTAATGAGTATTAGTCCTACCAACACTATGGCACATTAGGAGAATAGAGAACACAAACTTGTCAGTTTTCAAAGGGATACGATGGGATTTGTTTGCCATGCATGGTGTTACAATTTATATTGATCCAAGTAAGATGCACAGCAGAGAGTGTTTTCATTCACACCCTTGAAACTACTGACCCGGTTCTTCCATGTGTGCAATGATCCAGTTAAAAGCCACTTCAGCACCCATGTTTCCTGTATAGTATACAGCTTTCCGACATGCTTCCAAGGGGAAGCCCATCTCTGCTAGCTGCATCACTGAAGATTCATCAATATCTGGAGCTACAAGAGAGGACACTCTAATATGTAAAGTCAAAATCAGCCCATTCCTGTAATATTTTTATTGTATAGGATGCTACTTCCTATATATTGTATCACTGGGGTTGTTTTATCATTGCAATGAACAAATATCCATTAAAAAAAGCAGCTTTATGCAAATTGCTATAATGGCAATTAGTGATTTATTTATAGCTTTTGATTGTAATGATTTACACAGAGCATCTTTCACCCTGAGTAATTCCCCAAGTGCTTTACAGGAAGCATTTATAGGAAACAAGTCACCCACCACTGAAGTGCAGGCCCGTCAGAGATTCGCAGTTTCTAAAAGTGCTAGATCTGTCTCTGTTGGTACATGGACAGTCAATTCTGTAAAGACACCACTGCTGATGTAGTAGACAGAGCACAAGTAGCTTATCTGCAGCAGTGACACTTGCTGAAGACACCTCAATTTTCTGAATACTGTAGCTCTCTCACTCTCTCTCTGATTACAACAGCTTTTATAAATAGCACCTGTGACATTCTGTTTAGAAATAATTCTCATTTTTTGGTCAAGTTGTCTCACATAGAGAGACATTGGCTAAAATCCTCCAGATGCGCAAATTAAAAAAAGACACATGACAGGATCAATCTAGCCCATTGGTTCTCAAACTGGGGGTCGTGACCCAGTTATGGGGGCAGGTCGCAAGCCCTGACCCCTGCACCAGGCTGCGAGCCCCAACTCCGAACCCTGGTGTTTTTAATTGTATTTTTAATTTCTAAGGGGGGTCATGTTCAGAGGCTTAGTGTTCAAAAGGGGTCACCAATACAAAAAGTTTGAGAACCACTGATCTAGCCCCTTTGACGACTGTGGCAAAACTCCCATTGATGTCAACAGGCAGAGGACTCCTCCTCACTTTGTTCAGAGTTTCTTTAAGGCCTCCCATATCACTTAAGACATGGGGCATAAATCACAGGGACAGCTTTATGTAAACCCTCTATACTGCTGTGAATTTCATCCTATATGAAAAGCAGCTACTGCTTCTGCTATGTAGCTACTTTTCAGCTATAAACAGAACATATTTCTTTTTGCTGGTGGTGTTCCATATTAACAGTGGAGCACAGAACAACACTGTGTTTTGGAGACCAAAAAATATAATCCCTCCCCCGCCCCCAAAATGTTCCAACTAAGCCTCACTATTGTTCAGTATCTCACATGAAGTTAGCACCTAGGTATGTACTATGGCAGCAAGCCCGAGTTGCCACTCAAGTTACACTGTTGTTTTTAGCTTGAGCAGAGCTAGTGTGGATATGTCTATATGAGCTGGCACTCAGATTTCCCACTCAAATATAGGTCTTTATAGCAAAGATCCAAGGTGTTGGGTCAGTTATAGATCATTTTTAAGGCCAGATCATGGCATACAAATTACAACTGTGATGTAACAGGATCAGGGGCAACAATTTTATAACCAATCCCCCACCCCCAATTCCCTTCCCCATTTGCACTTTAGATGAGCCCTGCATGGGCAATATCAATGTTTAAAGAATACAGAGTAGCATCTCTGAAAAACATGTTGAAAACCTCCTAAATTGGGACCTCGTCCAAAGCCCACTGACATTAGCATTAGCTTCAGTGCACTTTGGATCACGCCCCACATACACTTCGAAAATTGAGCTTTTTAATCTAAAACTGTCCTAAATTACTATGAATAAAACTCCAAAACAAAAATCACATCTGTAATTTCAGAGCAGCTCTTCCAATCCAATTAACTGTTTTAAGTTAAACAATGACAACAAAGTGCACCTGGCTCAAAATCTTTTACACCAAGATTTTGTCCAAAGTGAATTGACCCCGAGTTATAAAAGTCAGATTTCACACCAGAAATTGTGTCTGTTCATGTGTTGGGCACCACACTGCTCTGATGGGAACTTCAGATACCCAAATGCGTGCAAGTCAATGCTGGAACAAGTACAACACAGAAGTGTTACGTAAATGCACACAGAGAGAAATGCCATGCATATCTGTGTAGATAGACAGAACTACCATTCATTTGACTATAGCACATGGATGTGTTTGAATAGCCAAAATTTCAGCACAATGTGCTAGGGGAAAAAATGAGATACATACGCTCCATGAAATGGTTCATCATGCGATCTGGAAATTAAGAAAGAAAAATAAGGAGAAGAAGTGAGTTTGCAGAACAGTCAGCTACGCTCTACATTGGAAAGAAAGAGGGCAATTTTGTAGGTAATAAAAATGTCTGGTGCCTTAAGGGCAGTGTGCACTGTGCTGACAGAAGGTCACAAAGATAATCTCATGCTTAAAGTAGAGCATCGCTGGTGCTGTAATCCAATAATAAATGGGATAATTACTGGCCTACCCCCATTTAAACCAGGAAGGCCAGGATGCTGTGAATATCGTACCACCACAATGAACTGTTTCTTTCCCCAAAATATAATCTGCACACCCAGACATTACAGGATGGGCATGGCTGGCTGATTCTTTATGTAAAGCAAGAGGCTGGGCTTGAGAGGGCACAAAACTAACAAAACTGGACACATTGAGAAGTTTTATTTGCACTTGAGAACATTACAACTAGGAGTGATTAAAGGTTCTTAATTTAGCACTTACTCCTTTCTTGAATTTAGGCTAGTGACCCTCATTCCTTTCCTAGCCCTCCTCAAAGCCCATTTGTTCTTTGATGCTTATGTGACAGCCACTATCTAGGCTGACACATTGGTGATAGGGCTAGATTTATTACAGATACACTGATCCATGGGTTATATCTAAAAGAAATTGGCCAAATAGTGATGGCTAGGTAAAGGAGTCAGCCAGTATAGTTGAGGTACATGTTACATATAGAAAGGCATATACAAATTGTTTGTATTACGATTGACTGAACCCCTCTCACAGCATCTTTTGCAAGTTGCTTGTTTCATTAGAATGCAGTGTCTCTGGTAACTGAATCTGTAAGTAAACCTCATAGCAAGAGGCCATGATGCAGGGAGACCAAAATGGATGAAGTGAGGTAGCAAAAGCTGTCTGAAGCTTTATTTTCATTTATAACAGGTAAAGCTCCAATTTTTTTAGCCTTTATAAGTGAAAATGCAAGTTTCCAGGAGGCCCAGAAAGCCACAATAAATCATGGGGAGTAGTCTGGAGAGGAGAAACAAAACTGAAATCACTTTAAGTCTGTGTATTCCTTTACTCTAATACCAAAATACATTTTAGAGATTGGCGTTCTTCCATGTTTGGAAAGCTCACTGCAGTAACGGCACTCTTAGTACCCAAGTAAAGAAATGAGCCAATCCTGTAATGTGAGTAGCATCATCCCTTCTAGTATCACATTAAATATTTAAACACCAAAACCCAAGTCATCATAAAGCAAATTTTAATAATCTGTGTCTAAGGTCATAGAGTGAATTTACTAGCTGCGAAACATTTCACTGTCAGGGTGAAGTGGGGAGGAAGCAAGCTCTAATATTGCTTTTACTGGATAGGCTTGATCCAGAAATGGATTATTTCGAGAAAATGTCACATTGTGTTAAACATCTGTAGCAGTGTCTAGCACAAAGGGGTCCAGGCCCATGAATGGGGCTTCCTCAGTGTACTGCAATACCAATAATAAATAGTGATTCTGGCTCTTTACAATGAACAAGTGACAGACTTTCAGACTTAACCTATGGACGGACATTTAGTGTCCTTCAAAGTTTTATTCTGAGTAAGTTCTATGGTCTGTGTTATAAAGGAAGTCAGATTAGATGATCACAATGGTCCCTTCTGGTCTTGGAATCTATTAATCTACATAATCCCTTGTGTGTTAAACATAGTTGTGCTGCAGATTAAGGAACCTGGTTTGAAGAAGCGCTCTGTTTCCCTTCAAGTACACCACCAACAAGCAATGTTTGGTCTAATACATGCTAATAGATGGTGCTGGGACTGGATAAGATGATTTTGAGATCCTTATTGCTTGATTTAGGGCTCCTGAGGGAAAGGTCTCACACAAGTGGGCAAACATTAGATGGTGGTTATTATTCAGCCACAGTCATGCCAAAGTTAATTTATCATTGGTTTTTATATGGCAATTAGCACAAAAACCATGATAAGTAGGTTCATATGTACATGCCTCCAAAAGCAAGAAATGACTGGGTTGAATTTCCACGCCATTTTTGGCACCTACTACTGATACTACAGTAGGCATCCAAGCTGAAGTTATATTCCCTGTGGGCTGGAATAAGTAAGCATGATGATTCTCTGTAAGGCTAACTGCCAGCCATGAGCCTGTACTCAAAGTCTGAATCTGGCCCACTATATCGACTACACCCCAATGAGCGTGAGCTCTTCAGAACAGGGATTGTTTTTTCATTATGCAAGTGTACAAGGGGGTTACTACAACACAAACAACATCAATATTAATAGCGAGGGGTACTAGGAACTAAGTGCTCTCTGAGTGATACCACTGAAAATCCCAGAGACTCATCTAGATGTACTTATGTTCTAGATACCTGTAAAGATTCTAGAGGGAATGAAAACACAAGGTGGTGACAGGGTGGAGAGGGTGAAAAAAGGAATTAAAATATTCAGTTACCCTCTTGCAGAGAGCAGTGTGAATTCCTTATACTATCAATAGGATTAAGTTAATTCAAGGCTTCTTAAGAGAATTATGCTTCTGTAATGCCACAGCTGGAGCACAGCAGTCAAAAAGAGGCTTCACGTGAACCAGCAGAGAAGTGAAGAAAAAGAAACTAACTATCCAGGTAGAGGAAGGCAGGATGGAAGGAGAGATCCTGGAGGTGGAGGATAGTACCTTTGGGGTCGTCAGGAATGACAATAGGTGGAGCAATGTCAGGAAGTTCCTCTTCTCCTGCTTGCAGTCCTGTGGCACGGAGGTAATTGATGTCTAGTAGGTCTGGCATGTCTACAGAAACATCTGCAAACCCGGAGAGGACAAGATTATTGATGCGTTCTAGCACATGTACATTGTATTGCAATTTACATGCTATAGCGAGGGGAACTCAATACACATGCTACAAACACAGTCACGATTCTCTTCCCTTAAAGTGTTAGAGTCAACAATGAGAAGTTCAGGACACTTTTTAAAGGACACTTTTACAATGAAAAGTGACTATGTAAAACTGACTTCTTATTCCCCAGATCTGGGGTTCTGGTCCAGCTGTTTATGAAAAGAGGAGCCCGCTGGATTTTGTTACAAACTCAAGAGTCGCCAATGCACATAAGGCTTCCAAGAGAACTTGGACCAAATGAGGGGGAGGTAAGCATGCAAGCTACATACCAAACTTTTGGGGTATCCAGTCAAGGCCAAAGGTGAACTTCTTTATCTGCACTACCAAGTACTCAGGAAATGAAGCAAAGCGAGATGTTCTAGGAAACACAAAAAAGTTATGGCAATAAAACAGGGTAACAAGATTACGGAACACAGATTGTGATGCCTCAGACCACTGTCTAAGCCACATTAACATGAAAAGTTTTACACCTGTGATATGTATACACTGCAATTAAACCACTGTGGCTGGCCCATATCAGTTGACTCAAGCTCCCGGGGCTCAGGCTAAAGAGCTGTTTTACTGTGGTGTAGACGTTCAGGCTCAGACTAAAGCCTGAGCTCTTGGACCAGAGCCCAAGCTCTGGTAACCTCCCCATTTCAGGGATAAATTTTCAGTGCTATGTGTTCACCCAAGTAGCTCCAAATAATAATATGAATCATGTGGCTAGAATTTTAGGGCACTAGGTTGAAAATACAGGTTACACAGGATCTAAAGGTGACACTGTTTCTAAATGAGATCTACAGATGAAAAAGACTATAAGAATGCTCACTATTTTTGCAACAATTAAACCTTTAACATTAAATTGTTAAATTAAAGAAAACAAGTACATTTTTCTTTATTTTTGTAAAAATGTATTTGAAGACCTGTTTTGTTTATAAATATAACCTAATCCTGCCTCTGTTTAGAATAGCAGAATATTCTTTACTACCTTGGAACATGCTTACAGCTAATGTATGAAACACTTCGGTTTTTCCTACTTTCCTTCCCTCCACGTGTGTTTGTCTGCCAGTTTTCTATATGGTGCAGTTGGTGAAACTGTACACTGCAGAGTACGACCAATTGCTGGCATTGCTAAAAATAAAAGGCAGTCTACCAAAACAGACCAGTTGCTGGGCCTAGTTCTCACCCATTCCTCATTACTAGTGAAGACACACTGAAGCTTATGTAGAACCCCAACTGTTTAACACTTCTTCTTGGAATAAAATTATGCCCCCATGGCTGTTCCCCTCCCAATATTTTCTGTGTCCGAGCCCTTTTTATTACATTTTTGGTCTGACTTTAGATTGTAAACCACATGGAGGCAAGTTCCTCCTCTTTATATTTGCCTGTAAAACACCAGTCAAAGTCGTACCATATAAGTAACAATAATTGAGTATTACAAATGTATCCTAACTCTACAGCACTGATAGCCATACTTGGGTATTTTGACTGAAATTCAGATATTTATATCAGAAACTGAATTTTTAGTACTGCTCTTTCTGCAATTTGAAATCTTCATCCCTACAGCCTGATCAAGGAAGAACTTCTATCTCCATTTGCTCCACCCTATTCTGCTGAGGGGCTGCATGTCGTGCTTTAGAGGATCTTCAGACAAAACTAGACAACAAGAGACAAGGGATAGAGATCCATACTTGGTCTCTTGTATGGAAACATAGATCTCTACCACTAGCTACTGCATGGGACACAGGTTAAAAGTGGGCAGAAACTTATCCAGACACTAAGTTTTATACTCCCTATAAGCATCCACAAAGCTAACTCATTATCCAACTTCACATCCCTCCTTAAAACTCTTCCTTCGCACGATGCCTACAGAAACTTGACAACAGTTAGGCTGCTGGCATGCAGAGATCCCTGCCTATCAACAGTATTATCTCATTATTTCCTTTTACTTCCCCATCAGTCTGTCCGTATTCATCTGTTGTCTATACTTAGATTGTAAGCAAGTTGGAGCAAGGAGTGGCTTTTGTGGTCTGTATAGCATAATGGTGTCCTGCTCCATGACTAGGGCTCTTCAGCGCTATTATAATACAAAAAAAATAATGAACAACAACAACAAGCTATGCTACAAACATCCAAATGAAGATCATTCCTGAAGTTCAACAAAGCTGATTTAATTATTTGTTGCTCAGGGGGTCATTACAAGCTTTTGAAAGGTGACCTACACTTCTTATTGGGGAGAGCTGTACTAATCTGCACTTTTTACATTCATGAGCCTCATCACCAATCCTGATCCAAAACGGACTCCACTGTCTATTTCTTGCTGTCTCATAGCCAAGTGGTAAAATAAACTACATTACGGACACATTGTGCTTTTAATATGGAACCACACACTTACTTAACTCCTGCAGATTTTGCTTGAAGGGCACTGCTCCAGAAATCTTCTACGTTTTCTGGTTCAGAAAAGGCCTGCAGACAGGCACTAAATGGGATCTTGGCACGGACGAGCTCTGGCGGAGGTCTCCTAGCAGCTTCTGCTTCTCTCCTCTTCAGTTCATACGCAATTAATTCATCTGATCAGAAGCAGACATGACACTGATGGCTATAGGAACAATGCATCCACCACAGCATCTTTCACTGCAGTCTTACTTCTCGCCAGCTTTTGAAAAACAAAACTATCATTTCGTGGGGGGGACTTTTATATAGGTCTAAATATGTCCACGAGACATCAAGACCCCAGGATCACAGCCATGTTTTAAACACATTCCTGGTTAGCAGAGTTCCAGTCACACAGAGGACATGGCAGTGTGAACACTTGGAAACAAGTGATTAAATTCTTCGTGGCATGTTTTTTATTTCTGTACGAATGGCTATGCCACTCTGTCAACTTTATCAGCTCAATCCGACTCTGAAAACCACTGCTGGTCTACTTCTCCATTGTGCTTTCTTGACTGGTCAGGGTTTATATATTGGGCAGGACTATAGTGCTCACTTTGCCAGTGATGGCCAGTCATACCACAAATCAACAAAAATAAAAGTTCCTAAGCTATAAATTCCTGGAAATAAGATGCAAATTTTTAACAGAATATGTTTACTGTTGGAACAGATGACCAAGGAATGGGGTAAAGCCTCCCTTGAAGTCTTCAAATCAAGACTGGATGTCTTTCTAAAATGCATGTTCTAATTCAACCACTAGTTAGGGGCTCTATGCAGGAACCACTGGCTGAAATTTTATGACCTGTTATGCAGGAGGACAGCCTCTTATGACCTTAAAATCTACTAAATCTTGATGTGAAAGAAACAGTGGAGAACACCAAAACCAAGGACAATTTACTGACCACAACAGGGCCTCCTCTTTGAGTCCTTCCACTGGCTCCCCTCTTCACCTCTACATCAAACATACACTCCTTGTCTTTACTTTTAGGGCCCCTCACAACTTCACCGCATCCTAGCATTATATCAACCCCCATCCTCAGTCTAGCAATGCCCCCAGCCATTCCTAACCACCCTCTTCCTTACATATCACTGCGCTTTCTCTCCATGCATGAGGAAAACACCCCGATAAAATACAAACAGCCACCACCTTCTACTCCCTCCTTCAGACTGGCCTTTACCATGATCCCAACAAAACCCAGCCTGCTGGTCTAGCTTGACAGGAGACAAGCTTCAACTATTCCTCTTTTTTCTTTTCCCCACTCCCTCACTCCCCACCTCATTAAAATCCAGAAAAAACAAAACAAAAGAACCTCTACAATACAGGTAACTAAAAAAGCTGGGCTAATTCTTCCCCACATTCATTTGCTTGTATATTGTAGCCTATGTGCAACCCACACTCCTTCTGGGTGTGGCATTCTGTCCCATCTAGTGGCACCAAGACCACTTACCGAGCAATTAATGAGTCTGCTCTACAGCTTTAGCTAACAGGCAGTTGGCTTTTAGCTCATGCAGTTGAGATTCATACACTAAGCTCCAGACGTCCTAAGTTTGATCCCGCCTGTCACCGACTGGGGTCTGCCAGTGTTACGTATGCTCTGCCCTTTTACTGCTTGTGTCTTTAGACTGTAAGACCTTCAGAGCAAAGATTTTCTGTTTTCTATATCTGCACACTGCCCAGCACAACTGGGCCCAGATCCTAACTGAGGCACTACCATAAATAAATATTGACTACAGTAGACTCTCGATTACCTAGGATGATAGGGAAAAAATTAATCCTGGTTAATAAAATCCTGGATAATCACCATCCATAGGAAATATGGGGCGGGAGGAGGGGTGGTTGGTTCACCAGCCATGCTGCACTGGAGGGAGGGGGTGTTGGTTCACTGGCTTACCCTGTGCCCTGGTGGAGGGGGGGTTTTGTGTGCTTGGGGCAGCAACAAAGCCAGAGCAGGCCCTGAGAGTTACACATATTTTTTTTTTTTTTGACATCCTGGTTAATCCACTTTCTGGTTAACCCAATCCTGGATAATCGAGAGTCTATTGTATTAACAACCATCCCACAGTGTGACTGTGGAGATAACCCAGACACATAAGTTACACTGCAAGAGGAAAATCTGTGTTCACATTTTCGAAGTAGCTTTGTCACAAAAGTGCCAAACAAGTCTTTAAAAATGTAAGTTTTGCTGTTTCTTTATTAGCAATTTCTGTTGTTCTGCAACTAAAAAGAAAGTGATGACACTTTTCTACAACAGTCACTGTATTCCTCTGTTTCCTAATAAATTTAAGCAGAATGCTTGGACTAGAGATAACTCTGAAGGAACAACAAACCATGGTGAAGAGCTGTCCCACCTAACCGCAGTATCTAACCCAACAAAGGCCTAAGTAAAAGAGAAGCTTTTCTCTGAACACCGAGCTGCTGTAGGAATATTTAAAATATTGCGAAGTAGATCTATGCAGCCATGGTCACTATGTCTGCAATATTTTCCAAAGATTAGGCTCACATCAGCCTCCCTTAACGGAAAATCCCCTACTCTGTATGTATTACATCTGTGAAAGGAGACTCATCTCTTTATGGTGCCAAGACAGGGGATATTTCTCACACTGGCATTTGCCTTTTTGGTTGCAATTACGAAATTCAAACCCCCAGGCCTACAGTGTCACAAAAGTTCAATTTTGTTTCCTAATGTTCATCAACCTCTTATTCCAGAAAAGAACGAAAGTGGTTATAGATTCATTGATTTTAAGGCCCAAAGGGATAATTATGATCATCTAGTCTAATCTCCTGCATAACACAGACCTGAGAATCACACTGCACCATTTCTGCATCACATTGTTGCTCAACAAGACCAGGTCTGTTAAGAAATAGCCAAGCTCTATGTCACTAAGAATTTAGCACCTCCTGTGGTTATCTGTTCCAATAGTTAATTACTCTCATCATTAAAAAAATTGCATTTTATCTGCCTACGAGGCAGATTAAAGTGGGACTGAACACAGCAAACTGAACCAAGCATGCCAGAGAACATAAAAATAAGAGAGAGGACATACTAGGTCAGACCAATGATCCATCTTGCCCAGTATCCTGTCTCTGACAGTGGCCCATAACAGAGCTTCAAGGAGTGAACAGAACAGGGAAATTATGGAGCAATCCACTCCATCTTCCACTCCCGGCATCTGGCAGTCAAGGGTTTAAGTAACCCCGAGCATGGGGCTGCATTCCAGACCATCATGGCTAATAGCTATTGATGAACCTATCCTCCATAAACGTATCCAGTCCTCTTTTGAACCCAGTTATACTTCTGGCCATCACAACATCCCATGGCAGTGAGTTTCACATGTTAGTTGTGCATTATGTGAAAAAGTACTTCCTCTTCTTTATATTAAACCCGCCGCCTATTAATTTCATCAGGTGATCTGTTTTTCTGTATTGTGTGAAAGCATAAACAACACTTCTCTATTCACTTTTTCCACACCATTCCTGGTTTTATAGACCACTATTATATCTCCCCTTGATCGTCCCTTTCTAAACCAAACAACCTAATATTTTAGTCTCTCTTCATATGGAAGCCATTCCATACCTTGATCATTTTCGTTGCTCTTCGTTGTATTTTTTCCAATTCTAATAGATCTTTTTTGAGATGGGGTGACCAGAACTGCATGCAGTATTAAAGCTTTGGGCATACCATGGATCTATATAGTGGCACTCTGCTATTCCCTGTCTTATTTTCTATCCCCTTCATAATAGTTCCCAGCACATTGTTAGTTTTTTTGACTGCTACTGTACACTGAGTGGAAGTTTTCAGAGAACTATCCATGATGATTCCAAGATCTTTTTCTTGAGTGGTAACAGCTAATTTAGATCCCATCATTTTGTATGTAGAGTTGGGATTATGTTTTCCAATGTGCATTACTGTGCATTTATGTACAGTGAATTTCATTTGCCATTTTGTTGCCCATTTAGCCAGTTTTACGAGATCCCTTTGTAATTCTTTGCTGTCATCTTTGGACTTCAATATCTCAAGTAATTTTATATTGTCTGCAAATTTGCCTCTTCCCTGTTTACCCCTTTTCCAGATCAGTTATGAATATTTTGATCTGCACTGGTCCCAGTACAGATCCTTGGGCGACCATGCTATTTACTCATCTCCATTGGGGAAACTGAGCTTTTATTCCTATCCATTGTTTCCTATCTTTTAACCAGTTACTGATCCATGAGAGCACCTTTCCTCTTATCTCCTTGCTGCTTACTTTGTTTAAAAGCCTTTGCTGTGGGAATTTGTCAAAGGCTTTCTGAAAGAAGAGTCCTCTTCATTTTACAGCACTTTCCCCATGCTCTGGAAATACTGAGGCAGACCTGGAGCCCTGGGCACACATATGCACACCCTGTAGGCATGCAAGCCACTTTGGAATGTTGTGTTCTTGATCAGCTTCTATGAAGCCCACCACCAACTCAACGTGGATGGGCCACTTATGAAGGTGAATGAGCCTGCTACAGCCCTCGCTAACAGAACTGGAGGTTTAACTCAAGTAGTAGATGATCATGTTCCAAGATTCAGAGATCCCAGGATCTATCTCAGTTGCTCATGATGGTGTGGTAACGGTATTGCCACCCTTACATCCGTGGCGCTCCAGCCACCCAGCTCTGAAGGACACAGCATTACATCAACCCTAGCCCATTCCCTATCAATCTTCCTTTATTGATTTTAGACAGGCAGCACCAACAAGCCAGCCCACCAGCACCTTTTTGACTTTACCTTTGTTCGTTGCTGCCTCCATGGCCACAGGTAACTGCATGAGATAGTCTACCCTTTCTGTGTATCGCACTTTCCTAGTCTGGCAGCACTGTGTGCGTTCTTCCACCAGGAACCGGAAAACATCGCTGGGGTTTTCTGAGCCAATGCGGTTTCTCTGCAGGGAAGATCAGACCTGATCACCTGAGTAGCATCACAGCGCCCAGAGTACACAAAGTGCTTCACAGACCTCAAAAGACACCACCCTTGCCCCAAGGAGCTTACGCCCTAAGGGCCACGTTAGACCAGGGGTCTCCAAACTACGGCCCGGGGGCCCATGGCTTCAATTTGTCCGGCCCTCCAGCCAAGCAGGCATGCGGAGAAGACGCTGCTGCCCCCTTCTCCCCCTGTGAGCAGCTGTCGGCTGCCCCATGTGCAGAGGGGTAAGTGCCCCCATGGCAGTGGCCCAAGAACTAAAGGTGGGGGGGCGCTGCAATGGCCGGAGGAGGAAACAGGGGTGGGGGGTGCAGCGACCGGAGGAGCAAAGGGGGATTTTGCATATATTGAATTTTTTCACAGTCACTTCAGCCCAGGAAGCCCCTTCAAAAGTCTAATTTGGCCCTCGTCTCAAAGTTTGGAGACCCCTGTGTTAGACCATACCAGGAGACCCCCGCATGAGCCTGGAAGTTGCCACTGACATCCGTGAGGAGACACAGATGTCTGCCCACACACATCTGTGTAACTTGCAGAAAGGGGGCCTTAATATCGGTATGCTGCATGGAGTGAAAGGAACAGTAGGGAGCAGGAAGAAGGCAGGTTACAGTAAATATGTTGGGTAGAATGTGCCTTACAGAATCCTTTCAGCAACCAGATTATTACTTTTATGCTCTGAGACCCGAATTGAAACAGAATAAGCAAATTTTAGTTAATTATCCAGCTGGAATGCCACTCAAATAATATACCTTCTCTTTGTTATGCAAGTTAATGTCTGTTATCAGTACTTGCACCACCCCCATAATCAGTGCACATGGTTTGGGACATGAAACATTATGCATGCAGATCTGAATAACTTCACACCAAGCGTAACACATGAACAAACACGCTTAATCCCCAGGGGAGGTTATGCTTTAAATTGTAATTGGTTGTCTCCTTTGTAAATTTCCTTTTCAATGCCTTAAAGAAAGTATTAGCATTCACAGTGTTGACTCTTGTATTGCAGCACTGAGCTGCAGCTTAATGGAAGTAACATTTCATACAACAGACACTTTGCTTTCAGTATGGGAATCCATCTTCCCCATAATGATTCAATAACATACACCTGATAAGTGTAAGGGAGCTAGACAGGGTATTACATCTGCTCCAGAAGAGGATATAAATACGTGGAATAATAATAATACCTGCTCCATTTAACATTCACAGTCTTCCTAATTATAAATATATTGACAACTTGTAATATATGGAGATATGCCTATCTCATAGAACTGGAAAGACCTTGAAAGGTCATTAAGTCAAGTCCCCTGCCTACACTAGCAGGACCAAATACTGTCCCCTGACAGATTTTTTGACCCAGATTCCTAAATGGCCCCCTCAAGGATTGAGCTCACAACCCTGGGTTTAGCAGGCCAATGCTCACACCACTGAGCTATCCCTCCCCCCTCTCCTATATTTATATACTGGGTAGCTGCTGAAAGGGGAAATTCTCATGTAGCCAAGGCCTTAAAGGGTTTGTAAAAAAATTGATGCGATCACATGCTGTCCTGTTTCTCATCCCCTAACATGGGAAGCAGAGATAAAGAGAAGAAGTAGTGAACACTTTCTTACCTCTACTAGGTTTATAAGGTGCAGGAAAAACTCCTGTGCATCTTGCTGTCTGTTGGAGGAGAATTCTGGGTGCCCTTTGCTTACAAAGGCCTTAAACATTCGAGGAGAAATTCCATTGTGTTGAAGCTAAAAACAAATGCAGAGAGAAATATTTTTGAAAAGCACTTCTGTGCACATTGGTCTGAATTACACACTGGCTCAAACCTTAGAAGTTAGATTTCATGACCAAAGTGCCACAGGAAATTAAGCCGAGCCACTGAATGTGATTCATAATCCATGGCCTAAAAGCTTTGTAAATGCAGCATCTGGACTGACTAGCAGTGATTCATATCCTTCCAGAACGGCAAATGCACCTATACTTATGTCTCTGAAAGCCAGGAAACAAAGAACTACGGTATGCATCAGCCGCACCCCACCTCTGTCCCCTGAAGCTAGCAAGAGCAGAGCCACTGTAATTACGCTTCAGCAAGGGCTGCCTTATAATAAGAAGACATGTGGAATAACTAAGGTATATGTTGTGACCAACAGAACTCCCTCATTTATCTGCACACTCCAACTGCCCTTCACTGCGCTCAGCACAGCTGCATAGACTGGTGCGGGGAGTGCTCATAACAGTACTTACATGAGACAGCACGCTACATGACAGAAGCAAGTGCAGGTGTTGTTCCAGAAGGAATCCTTAGGACAAGAGTCCAGAGGTAGTAACAACTGGCAACTCAGAGGTAGTTTGTGCAGGGTAGGCCAAATCTAGACCAGATAAAGCTACTTGGTGTTCATTAAGCCTGTCCGAAATGTGACTTCACCTTGGGGCAGGCTACACTTGCAGATATAGAGCGCTTGGAGTTAAACCAGCCCTCGGAGAGCGCAGTAAGGAAAGCATTTCAGTCTGTCCACACTGACAGCTGCAAGCGCACTGGAGTGGCCATGTTTGCAGCACTTGCAGCAGCATTGGGACAGTGCATTATGGGCAGCTATCCCAGCATTCAAGTGGCTGCAATATGCTTTTCATATACATGGGGGTGGAGTGGAGAGTAATAGGGAGTGTGTTGTGTGTATGTGGGGGGAGAGAGAGTGGATTTTTGGGGCACTGAGAGTATGTCAGCATGCTGTCTTGTAAGTTCAGACCCCCATCCCCTCCCTACCTCTCTCTCTCTCTCAGTCAAAGCAAGCAGCATTCCTCCGTAATGGTTGCTTTGTCCCAGAGCAGATAAGCATGCTGGTTGTCAGAAACTGAGCTTTGAAAGGGGATATCCACATTCCTGCAGCCGATTCCAAAACAATGACAAGAGTGGCCACTTGATTTAAGGGGATTATGGGACATTACCGGAGGCCGATCGAAGTGCAGTAATGCAATACACTGTTCACAATGATGCTGGGGCATTTCAGCTGAGACACAACAAGCATTATGCTTCTCATGGAGGTGAATTTACCAGGAGTGCTGCAGCTCCAGAGTCCAGGCGCTTAAATTGCCTTGCCAGTGTGGACAGCTCGTGAGTTAGAGCTCACGGGGCTACATTAATACGCTCTAACTCGCAAGTGTAGCCATGCCCTTGGTGAGAATGGTCTGACAGTTTCTCCTGCAGCACCCCATATTCTCCGGAAGGGAAGAGTGCTAGGATGTCTGACAAGGGCAAGTTGTGGCCTCACTCAGAGAGGGCAGAGTAAAGGATGCAGGTGTGAACCTTAATTCTGTAATTCCTGGTTTACAGAGGTTTAAACATAGGTGCATCCTGCATTCTGGAAGAGTATGATGCACTACCAGTCAATTCTAATTCTGTGTTAAAGTTTTTGGACAGTGAATTTCCCTCGTTTTTTGAGGAAATGGTGGTATTTTGAGGAAATTATGGTAAAGAATAGTACACGACTGAGGACCACCTGTGGGGGGGATGGACACAAAGAGGCTTCCTTTCTACCACTTGACCACTAATCCTAGACTGGACCCGCATGAGGCACAATAATTTTCAAGCAAGCGTGTGTATTTTAGAGCATTTGGAAAAACTGGCTAGTAAATATGTAAGTATAGTGGTGCTATAATATAGGAGAAGCAGCATGAAATAGGACACATTTTTAAAGGAAACTTTCACTCCGAAGGCCCAATTTTGATCTCAGTGTTATCAGTATAAACAAAGACTAACTCCTTTTAGATCAATGGAGATCAGTACCAGGCCCTCAGTTCACAATGCTTGCTCAGCTGCTGGAAGTACATCGGTAATATCATTACGCTAAGATGCTTTTTAAGGGCTTCTGTAAACATCCAGAGATTTAATAGTGCTGGGAATTTCTGAATACTGGGTTGAGTATCACATTGGTGTCCTCAGCTGCCCTGCATCAAAGGAGAAACTATATACCCTGCTTCCTTCTAAGACAGGAGGACTTAGAAGCAAGCAAACTGTCTGGCCCCAACCACGCTTGCCCAGATTTTTGGTGCACTGAATTTGGAATTAAGCCCCTTTGCCATTTAAATAAAACTTTTATTCAACCATCTGAGTAGAAAGAAGAAAAATTTGCAAATGTGCCGTATTCTCGAGATTAGGATCTCACACACATAGCAAGCTCTTTCCACCAGAGGGAAGCTTGATCAATTTAACCCCAAAACTGAGATCAGTGGCAAAGTCCTGAATGAAAAATCAGTTCCTGGTGACTATCGATTTTGGGCCTCTTTTTTATGCTGAAATGGCTTCAAGTGCCCACTGCCTTCCCAGTTCAGGAAGAGCCCACTGCTCTTCCTAAACTGCTTTACATTAGTGGAAAGAAGGAATATTTATAGACTACTGGGCATACTTTCCTCATCAACAGTTGCAAAACAGTTTAGCTAAATATAGAGCAGACTAAACCGCTCAAAATCTCACATAAATGCTTTGACAGGCGGCACCCACTGACATCAGTTTATGGCTAGATTCCAAAGACTCAGGATGTTAAAGGCCCATTTGCACTCTGTGAAAAATGCTAATGAATAAGATATGAAATTCATGTTACACACATGAAAAACAGAAGTCAAGGAACCTGTCTTACATTAAATCCCTACACAATTATACTTATTCATTACAAATGCCAGAGCAAATATCTTGGAGGGCAAAATGTGCACTAGGTCTACAGTAGCATTTATCTCCAAAATTCCCAACATTGCAATGCCACCAGGGCAGCTCCACTAGAGGGAGCGAGAGTGGGAAATGTCTACCCCAGCAATTTCCGAAACAAGTACAACAAAAAATTAAAACAATAAAAACTGTTTCACTCCTGACACCATATTAAAAACTGCTCAAACAGGAAGATGTTTGAAGACATCTGAATCTACTAAATTATGAACAATGCATATTCTTTTGTGCCCATGGATGGAGTTCTTTCAATTTAATTAACTGGCAGAGATTAGCCAAATGTTACTCTGCAAAAAACTTTGGATAGTTTATTACAACATTCACAGTAGCAAGTGCTGTAGCTAAGGTAAAGATGCAGTTTTCATTCTAATCCCCCTCGCCCCATTAAATGTGAAACTTAACACACTACCCTTTGTTTTGTTAAACACATGTAGGATATGCAACAAGTTAATTGCTGTAGACATCTTAACACTGGGGTGTTGTACTTCTTGAAAACTGTGTCCTCCATGTCTCAGCGGTAATGATGCATTAACGTTAGTTCTTAACTTTTAATAAATGAAACGCAAGCAAGATTCACCAAAGCTTCTGTAAACGTAGAACTAAACCATTGGCAAAGCAATCATGCATAAGAAGCGTTCATTGAGATATGATTTTAGATGATGCAAATCACAGTTGCAAACCACAGATTCCACCTTTGTTCAAAATCTGTCTACTGATAAATTCCCTTTCAAATAAGAGTAACAGGTAGGGTGAAATTTCTGTAGCATCAGAAAGGAAGTGGAGGTGGTGAAGGGTATAATATAGGTAACTACAGCAACTGTCTGTTTCTGTGACAAAAGCATGTCCAGCTTCTGTTATATCTAAAAATATATCTTGGAACTTATTATAGATGCTTCTTCCAAGAAAGTTTCCTCCAGACACAGTATCTTCAGTATCCGTTACAAGTTGACCTTTTGTTTCCAAGCATCCCACCTTGGTGGGAGGATGGGTTGGTCTCTGATTAAATTTCATGTTCTGTACTGGGCTCAGGGTAACAAAGGTTGGCAGGGACATGAATACAAATTAGATCCAAATTTAACTTCCAAAACAGCATCAAAGTGAATTGAGGTTATACAGTTGCACAGATACAAACCTCTATAACATGCATCTGGCAAGACAACACTCTGTAATATCCTTAGTTACCATGAAAATAAAGTCACCCACCCCACCAACAGGGATTGCCGGAAGAAAATAAGAGAAGCCTAGAAGCACTAGCATCTGAACTGAAATGAGGCTGAGGTACGGAGAGAAATATCAGTTAGTGATACCCCCTGCAGTTAGAGGAAAGATGAACTGGTTTCAGAAGGTTTAAGGCCAGAAGAAACCACTAGATCAGTGGTTCTCAAACTATAGGTCAGGACCCCAAAGTTTTAGTGGGGTTTTCAGGGCTGGCCCCAGCCAGTCTAAGCCCAATCCCAAACGCAAGCCCCACCACCTAGGGCTCAGGCTTTGTCTTCAGACCTGGGTAGCATGGCTCAAGTTACAGGCCCCCCACCCAGAGATGAAGCCCTTTGGCTTTGCCCCCCTCCTCTGCCCAGGGTGGTGGGGCTCGGGCTTGCTCAAGACTTTGGTCCCATCTCTTGGGGTTATGTAATAATTTTGGTTGTCAGAAGGGGGCTGCGGTGCAGTGAAGTTTGAAGAATCCCTGCACTAGATCTTCTAAGCCTGAACTGCTGTATAACACAGGCCATTAAAGTTCACCAAGGTCCCCCTATATTGAGCCCAATGACTAGTCAGATGAAACTGCTGTGAGCTGCAGGCTGAGAACAGGAGAGATCAAGGTGCCGCTAATGCCGGAAGCCCCTGTAATGGGAGGGTACTGATTAGGTGAGATACGCCCAAATGATCCTAGACCCAATTTATTGTGGAGAAGCTCCTGGGGAGGGAGGGAACTTCCCCACCCAGTGGTCAATGAGGGGCCCCAAAAACAGCGCTGCTGCATAATGCAAGAGAACATGGCGGTTAACATGGGATGGGGCTGGAGCCTCAAACATGTGCCTCACACCCTCCTTCCCCCGATTCCGATCTGTGTTTCAGAGCTCACACTTTACACTCTAATGGGCCCAAACAATTGCCTCACAACTTGCTGCCCCCAACTGAGCCCTGGGAAAGCATTCACCCCTGAAAGCTCATGCTCCAATACGTCTGTTAGTCTATAAGGTGCCATAGGATTCTTTTTTGCTTCTGGAAAAGCGGAGACTGAAATCCAAACTTCCCCTCTTGGGTTCCCGCCTTAGAACATGGTGTGCAATGCCCCATTTTGAAAGTCCACACCACTCGCAAAGGGCTTCCTCACTCTGCTGGGAGCACCACCCTTTACGGGGAAAGGTGGCACGCTGCCAGAAGCCACCCTGGGAGTAACTGCTGACGGAACCCCATCCTGGATTTCTCTTTGGCTCTTAATAAAGTGTAAACTGCTGGAATGATTCAGCAGAAAATAGCCATCACAACCAGCCACGGCCCACCCTGGATTAAAAAAAAATATATATCTATGGCATGTGTTATGCAGGAGGTCAGCTTCTGGCCTTAAAATCCATGATTCTATGAATCCCTGTGGGTTAGAGTTTGTAACAAGAAAGTAAAATAATTTAACCATCAGAAAGTAACCAGGCCCATTCTCACAGCTTTGGGCAAGGAACCTGATTTTTCCAAACAGCACTGCACTCCTAACAAATGATGTCCCCCAAAGTCATTCTCCTTCTTCTACCTCGCCAGCTCCTGTAAACCTTCCCTTGAGCACTTGTGGAAGAGGAAATAGGAAATTAGCTGTCACCCCTTATTTACCAGGGACATGACAGCACCCATGAACCTTATTCTCAAGAATTGAGCCTAATATGTCTTGTTCAGAAATGACTGATGTGCTAAGGATCAAGGGATAGTAGGATATTTAGGAAGCTTGATAGGCTGTTTGACTGTTTTGTGAATAAAAGCGTATAGTACCCACTGTTTAAAGAGAAGAGTGTACAGATAAGTTAATATGGAGGTAGGTGGATGCAGCAATACCAACCGTGGCTGGCTCTGGGTATCTGGTAAGCAAACTGAAAAAGGAGCAGTGGTTTATGCAGCATTAGAAAAAGATCTGACATTCATGCCACAAAGGAATGATGCGACAGCAAACCAGAGATGAGAGACAAGGACAATATTGGACTTTCAGGAACTACAAACAAACAGCTGTCTCTGCTACTGCAAAATTACTGCCCATGTATGGCTCCATTGTTTGCAATAAAAGGTCAGTTCCATACTACAAGTGCTCGTTATTATGGGTGGATGAGATCCTATATGAGACAGGCTAGGGAAAAAATCCTTCTCTCCCCTTTCCTCATTTATATATTACAGATGTTTGACTGTATTACATTGTGCCTCTCTATGGCTGCCTTTATTTTAGACCCAAACTGATCTCCACTCCACACAAAGCAACTGTCTACTCTTCTTACTGTAAATTATTTATGTCATAAAATAGTCATGGGCCACAACTGAACCTCCTTGAAGCACCAGTGGCAGCAGGATGGAGGGTATCAAAACCCACCTCTACTCTTGTGTTTCCAGGGTAGAGACAGCTGAAATTTTGTGATCTGACAAGTTTTCCACTCCATCAGATATGAACTCCAGATTAAACAGGGATCTGAACACCACCTCATAGGCTGGCCCATCACTAATCAGAAGTGGTGAGTTATGAAACAGAGGCCATAAAATTGCATTATTTACCATAAAGAAGTCAGTCCTACAGAGACAAAGGTCTCCTGCACCATTAATTATTCTTCTGTTCGCCATACTGGAACCTACCCCGATGCCACTGAAATCAATGGGAGTTTTGCCCTGGATTTCACTGGTGATGGGACCAGGTCCTGTGGGTCATTGTCCTTCATTTTGAGCTTTAGCCAAGTTGAGGAGTTCATTCCCAAATATTTAGGGCTCTCTAAAATAGCCTTCTGTTGTCCTTTTACCTATAAGCACAAGAGTTCCTGGCACAGCTGGAGCAGTAGAATATCCTATTAGCAAAAAAAACCCTGGTCTCTTTAAAACTTTGCACAAATAGCTGCTGACTAATAGATTCCTGAGGGGAATCTTGTACATTACACCTTGCTAAACATGCCGCCTGGGATCAGCTGCACCCCCATGCGCTCCAATAGCCAGCACCTGTTCTCTTTCCTCAGGACGTCACTTTTACCTAGTTATCAGGCTGCGAATGCTTGGTCAAATACCTTGTGTTCTTCCTTCATCACCTGTTCAATAAGCTCAGATTTCATTGGTGGTTTAGAGTACTGGCCCGAAAGGAGGCCGTGTCCTAATTTAGCCCTGTAGGGAGAAGGGGAAGAAAAACAAACAGAAAGACAAAGATTTTCCTGCAGGTTTGGAGAAAAGAAACCGACAATAACTTTAACTCCTTGAAATCTCTTTATTGTCTGCAATTAGCTAGGCTGGAACATATACCTGTCATTCTTCCTCCCGTCATTCTCCCCAGCCCCTGTCAAGATGCTCTCCTACTATTTACAGCTAGTTTGCCATAGCATCCTTGGCTCAGTATGCTTAATAATAGGAACCTGGCACTTACATCTGTGTGTTGAAATCTTGTGTTGGATCTAGAGGGGAGTAGTCGAATATTCTCTGAAGGTTTCCCACATACCTGGGTGATGAGAATAAAGGAGAAATGGTCAAAGATTATAGGTGATTTCATCTGGGTTCTTTGCTAAGATGCCTGGATATCCTAGCAGGTTGTACTGCAGGGACACTTAAGCAAACTTCCTCTCTTGGGAGAGTTCTATAGTGACAAGCTTAAGCCACCACCATGATGCAAACAAACAATCCCCCTCTGCTTTAGAAACTCCTAAGTGGAAGGGGAAGACAGAACAATGGTTAGGGTGCTAGCCTGGGACTTGGGAAATCTGGATTCCATTCTCTGCTCTGCCACTGACCTCCTGTGTGATCTTGAGATAGTCACTTAATCTCTCTGTATCTCAGGTCTCCACCTGTAAAATGGGGATAGTAGCATTGCACTACATCACAAGGTGTTGTGAGGACAAATACATTAAAGACGTGCAGCATTTAGATACAGAGATGGGAGAAATATAAGCACTATGGACAGGTGGACAGCAAACTTACGAACAGTAGCACTTATTCTCATGGACATTCAATAATTAAGTCTCACAACATCTCTATGAGATAAGTAACCTCTTTGAGACAGTAAATGATTTGCCCAAGTACACAAAGTCAGGATTAGAACAAATGAATTCCTGGCTCCTTATCAATGACTCTTTAACTGAATTCTGGATATATATCACACAAATGGTAAGGTCTGCAGTTTGAAAACAAGTTTCTAATGCCCAGTCTCAAAGAGAAAGAGAGATTAATTTGTGCCTTTTCAACAGGCACTGAAGAGTATGTTAGTCCACTCAGTGCTGCCACAATGTGCAGAGCATGGCAGCAGTTTTCATCAGAACACAACGAAGATCTGACAGGGAGGTAGGGCCACATTGAAAGAATATGTCCAAGTTAAGCCTGGTACGTCTTCCATCATTAAAAATCTTCACTATGTCAGTGATGCCAAAAGCTCCAGAGAGTTCCAGCAATCATGCTGCTGAAAGCAGCTGCACTTGGCAAAGTCATTCTGGATATTACATTTAAAACTGAGTCAAGGAAGCTGGCACAAGAGTCCTGCAGTGAAGGAGTTAATGAATCTGCAGTCATCACTGCATACGGGCAAGTAAATAAAGAAAAACAAATTCCATGTTCCCCCCCACCTTCTTTTCCAAAAGGCAAGTGCTACATGAAAATCTAGGAAGACGTTCAAGATCTGAGGGTGTCACTTTCAAAACATACACTCCTTCTGTCGGGATATAAAGGAAAATGCTGAGTTTTATCTTCAACTATGTGCAATTCTCCATGAACAACTATAAACGGCTGTTCACCTGGGAGTGCTGAGTGTTCAATTTTGACTGTCAAGAAAAACTCAGATCTAAACTAAGAAAGAGGAATAACCTAAATGAAGTGAAAACAGCAGCATTTGTTTCTCACTCAGCAAGGAAAGTAACTAAACAAGCAACCCACTTGCAAAGCTGAGATTTTTTAATCAAGAAACAGCTTTGGCTGCTAAGATATGTCTCTCTCTTTTAAGCCTTGTTAACACACAAAATCTGTACTGGTTAACTACTGATGTAGTTCTACTGGTATGACAACCCTAGTGTGGACACAGTTATATTGATATAAATGTGCTTACACTAGTATACAGTAGACTCTCGATTATCCAGGATTGGGTTTACCAGGTTGTGGATTAACCAGGATGTCAAAAAAAATATGCATAACTCACAGGGCCGGCTCTGGCTTTGTTGCCATCCCAAACACACACACAAAAAAAACAACAAAAGGGCACAGGGCAACCGGTGAACCAACACCCCCTACCCCCGGCACAACATGTCTGGTGAACCAACCTCCTCCCCCTCTCCCCCCGATATTTCCTATGGATGGTGATTATCTGGGATTTTATTAACCAGGATTGATTTTTTCCCTATCATCCTGAATAACTGAGAGTCTACTGTATAGCTTAGCTTATGTCTACACTGTGCACCTTACAGTGGCACAGCTATGCTGCTACATCAGTGCCACTGTAAAGTATGTAGTATAGCTGCTCTTTGTCAGCAGGAGAGAGCTCTCCCGGCGACAAAATAAAACCACCTCCAATGAGGTGCAGTAGCTTTGTTAGCGGGAGAGTGTCTCTCACTGACAAAGCACTGTCCACACCAGCACTTTTAGTTGGTAAAATTTTGGTTGGTCAGGGATGTGTATTTTTCACACCCCTGACTGACAAAAGTTTTACTGATGGAAGTGCAGTGTAGCCTTATTCCTGTGCAGGAAAAGAAATACGTTATATCCGTATAATACACTTTTATACTTGTGTAACTGCTTCCACACTAGGGGTTGTACTGATCTAATTATATTGGTGGACAAAAATCACATGCCTGACATAGTTATACTGCTCTACCTCTAAAGGAAGGATGGTCCAGTGGTTAAGGAACTAGTATACAACTTGGGAGACCTATGTTTAATACTCGGCTTTGCCACTGGCTTCCTCTGTGACCCTGAGCAAGTCACTTAGCCTCAGGAAGACCCTCTGCCTAATTTCCCTATCTGTAAAATGGAGATAACAGCACTTCCTTCCCTCAAAAAAGTATTGAGAGAATCAATACATCAGGGGTAGGCAACATCTTGCCCACGAGCTGATTTTCAGTGGCACTCACACTGCCCAGGTCCTGGCCACCAGTTTGAGGGCTCTGCAATTTAATTTTAAATAAAGCTTCTTAAACATTTTAAAAACCTTATTTACTTTACATACAACCATAGTTTAGTTATATATTATAGACATAGAAAGAGACCTTCTAAAAACGTTAAAATGTATTACTGGCATGCAGAACCTTAAAGTGAATAAATGAAGATTCGGCACACCACTTCTGAATGGTTGCCGACCCCAAGAATACATTAAAGACGGTAAAACACTTGAATACTAGGGAGATCATAGAATCATAGAATATTAGGGTTGGAAGGGACCTCAGGAGATTATCTAGTCCAACCCTCTGCTCAAAGCAGGACCAATCCCCAATTAAATCATCCAACATGATGATTGCCATCCAACAAGATGGGAGCCATTCAAGTACCACAGATAAATAGATGCCAGTACAGGAACTGTGTGCAGACCAGGCTGAAGTTTATGAGCCAGGGACCAAACCTACATCAATTAAGTCAAAAGGGATTTTGATTTCAAAAGCAGGAGTCCTGGACCTCCTCCTCCCTAGTCAGTAAACACACTCTGTCAAGCCATTAAATTGGCTGGAAGTCAGCCATTTACAATAAGAGCTACACACTGAAATACTATATGGATTACATAAATAATAGATTTGTGACATCAGAGCCTGCGCAAAGCACTGCTGAGAATTACTTACGCTCGCTGAAACTCTGGGATGCTGAAAATGGCCTGCATGACAGCACTGAGGTAGCAGCTATTTCCCAGATTCTTCATGCCAGTGTATCCTGGGCCATACATGGGCTTTAGCTTCAGACCAGATTCCTGAATCACTTCCCACTCAGAGACTCTTGGTTTTATGTTGTTATCCCTTAGGCCATTCTCTGTCTGAATGCAAAGGAGTTTGATTTTTTTAAAATATATCTGTAATTATGATGCATTAATTATAAATCAACTTAGTTGTCCATGTTATAAAATGGAATGATCCAACTCAAAATGAAAGTAAAAAAACGTTCCAACCCAAGGGAAGAAAGTTCAGAATCAACACACCAACAGCTTCTTGCTATTGCAATACACTGGCTAAGTATGTGTGAACACCTCTTCCTCTAGTGGCTGGTCCCACTGCCTGCTCCTGTTGTATCCTGCCTGCTGGAGTTAGAGCACAATAAAGCTGCCCAGTGTGCTCTAACTCGCAAATATAGCCAAGCCCTCAGTCACAGCTAAACGAGTGCTCCTTTAGCTCAAGGAGTGGTGGTGGTGAAGGTTCTCCTGCTCACAGCTCTTGTGTCTCTACATTTGCAGCCACCATTCATAACACCATTATATATTATTAGCAGCAGATCACCAGTGTGTTAGGCATCTTACTGGCAGCTCTGAAGGCACGGAGTAAAATTCTGGAACCACTAAAGTCAATGGGAGTATTGTCACTGGGTGAAATCCAGGCCCCACCG
Organism: Dermatemys mawii; assembly: GCA_007922305.1. Lineage (NCBI taxonomy): Eukaryota > Metazoa > Chordata > Testudines > Dermatemydidae > Dermatemys > Dermatemys mawii. The sequence continues at coordinate 7,018,138 of ML677401.1, read as the reverse complement.
AAGTTAAAATCTGCATGTTTCCTCAGTAAAATGGGCATTTTCCATTACTAAAAGTGATTATTAAAATAAACTAGTTTCCATGCCAATATTAACAGCATATTTTGATAATTAGAACTGAGAGAATTTTTCAAAAGTGAAATTTAACTTTTTACTGTTATTTTTGTAGTTTATTGTTTGCTTTCTCTCAGCTCAGACAATGAAAACAGACTGCGAACAAAAGTGAAACTGACTAGTCAGCTTCAGATCCATTTCATTTTCAGGTTCTCATTCACTGACACAAGACAGCAATGCTCAGGTTGCAAATAAACAAAATAATAATACCACTACCTACCTCTTACGTAGCACTTTTCATTTATGGAGCAAAATGCTTTACAAATGAGGTAGGTATCATTATCCCCATTTTACATTTGGGGGAAGTGTGGCACAGAGAAGAGAAGTGACTTGCTCACGGTCACTCAGCAGGTTAGTAGCAAAGCCAAGAACAGAACGTAGTTTTCCCAAGTCCCTATATTTTATTTTTAATATATATATAAAACACACACACGCAACCTAAATTTGGTGCCAAATTTGACCAAATTGTCCCTTTAATTACTTTTTTATTTGATCGTTAGCTACTAGCTCCACTTATCTTTGGTGGATTTTGACTTTTTACTCTTACATTTAAATGTGCAACAGGTTTTTTTTTATTCATGAAATTTAAAAAATGACTCATAATTAAAAAATCTCAATATTCTTCTCTTTTATTTGGAGGATTTTCTTATCTTTGTGGGTAGTGACACACTAATCTCTGAAAGTTAATCATGTAAACTCCAGACAAGGAAGGAATCCTATTGGAAGGCAATTTTCAGCTCCTGAAACCATACGGGGTATGTCTACACAGCACACTAAGCCAGGCCTCTTACTCAGGTTTGAATTTAACCCCATATTTCTGTCCACACACATATCAAACTGACTGGAGTCCTGCCATGATTTGGGTCCAAGCCCTGTCATTTTGCAGTGTGGACGCAGCTCAAGCTGCAGATCCAAGTCAGGTCTGTTTAATGCAGCATGGACACATTAGTATGTCTGAGACCCCCACTTCCAGCAACTGTAAACACATACAAAATGGGAAATGAGTGCCTAGGAAGGGGTACTGCAGAAAGGGATCTGGGGGTCAGAGTCGATCACAAGCTGAATATGATTCAACAGTATAACACTGTTGCAAAAAAAGCAAATGTCATTCTGGGATGTATTAGCAGGAATGTTGTAACCAAGACACAAGAAGTAATTCTTCCATTCTACTCCCCCTAACTGGAGTATCATGTCCAGTTCTGGAAGCCACATTTCAGGAAAGATGTGGACAAACTGGAGAAAGTCCAGAGAAGAGCAAAAAAATTATTAAAGGTCTAGAAAACATGACATGTGTGGGAAGATTGAGAAAACTGTGATCGTTTAGTCTATAGAAGAGAAGACAGAGGGGACATAACAGTTTTCAAGTACATAAAGGTTGATACAAGGAGAAGGAGAAAAAATTGTTGTTCTTAGCATCTGAGGATAGGAGGAGAAGCAATAAGCTTAAATTGCAGCAAAGGTGGCTTAGGTTGGATTTTAGGAAAAATTTCCTGTCAGGGTGGTTATGCACTGGAATAAATTGCCTAGGGAGGCTGCGGAACCTCCATCACTGGAAATTTTTAAGAGTATGTTAGACAAACACTTGTCAGGAATTGTCTAGATAATACTTAGCCCTGCCATGAGCACACGGGACTGGACTAGATATCCTCTTGCGGTGCTCTCTGGTCCTATAATTCTATGGCTGACAGACCCAGATCCAGCAGTTGTAAACCCAGCTGTACAGTGCAGTGTGATTGTTCAAGTGCAGGCTTGGGAACAATGAGCCTGGATCCACAGACCCAAGTTAACAATGCAGTGTAGACATACCCATACTGATTTAGAGCCCAGAGAATGAACATGTACTAGTTGACAGTATTCTTCACCAAGCTAAATACAATCATTACAATCTCAGGCGGTTAGCTTTAGGAATCATATTTTATTTTCCACTGATAAATTATATTTTCCTGGTTAGAAGAATGTGAGAGACTCTAAATAAAAGATGAGTTTCCTACCACATGCATCTGGAGCATATCAATTCCAAAGTGTGCCAAGTGTTTTGCTATATGTGGATCTAAAACTGCCTCCTCTTCATCAAAAGAATAGACATCTACAAAACAGAGAGAAGCAAATGTGATGATGCAAAGAATGTTACCTATTGGCTTTACTTAGGAATGGCAACAAAACATTCTGCGAATGGTAACACCTATACAGACTGGGCTATTGATAGTAACAAAATTTATGTATTACCTGCAAAAATATAGAGAGAGTTATACAGGCTGGAAGGTATCTTACCCTCCACAATACAATCACGTTATTAAGTACTCTTAAAACAAACTTGATATTTTCACAGAATTTAAAGTATCCTAAAAAATAAAAAAAAGTTTACTGTGATTTCAAAAGAAAAGCAACACAAACATATGAGGTGTACTAAATGCAAGAAGCAAAAACACACACAAACATCAGTTATACAGCACATCTACATTTTCAACATAGAGATTCTTTTCAAACTGTGCGATCATTTGAAACTCTGTGAACCTGTATATATGCATGTGCAGACATTAGATACAGACAGAGGGACTACAACTGTGGACATAAACAGCTGATAGACTACTAATGATATTACATCAGTCATTAACTGCTGCTAAAGGCACAAGGAGAACATCTTTGCCCTTATTCCTGTTGTGGTGCAGGAATGAATGGGGAGCACAGAGAAATCCATCCAATGACAAACAAAGGTAAACATTTTAGTAATAATAACCCAGGAAGGCCTCAGAAAATCAGTATTATACTCGAGAAAGGAAGGACTGTCCAGTGGTTAGCGCACTAGCCTAGGATGTGAAAAACCCAAGTCCCAGCTCTGCTACAGACTGTCTGTGTGGATTTGTGCAAGTCATTTAATCACTCAGTTCTCCCCATGTAAAATGTGAACAACAACAGTGCCCTACCTCCCATAAATGCCAATGAGGATACATATAAGAATCATTGGAACAACTTACTGTGGATTATGGTGGCTCCGTCACTGACAATTTTTAACTCGACTGGATATTTTTCTACAAGATATGCTCTAGGATTTATTTTGGGGACATACTCTGGCCTGTACAATACAAGAGGTCAGACCTAGATGGTCATAATGGTCCCTTTTGTCTTTGAATTTATAAATCTGTAAGACTGTGAGATAATGGGGGGGGGGCCTCAGAAATATCTTAAATACTTGCAGGTTCAGTGAGACCTATATTAATGTCAGTCAACACCATTACTATCCTTAACTGCATAGATCACATCTGGTTCATAGAACTTGTTATAAACAGATCTATAAAATCTCTCTCATAATAGGAATAAAACCTTCCAACCTGCATTTCAGGGTTGCTATTTCAGTTCCCTGGTGAATGAGGATTGTTGGATGCCAGGCTTCAGACTGATATGACACGCCTAAGGTATGCTATACTACTATGGAATGCCAGATTTATATAAACCCATACACCATACTGGTAAAAATTACATGAGCCTGATCACAAGACTGCATTAGTTGTCAAAATAATTGATTGCAGAATACCAGTGTGAGAATGTGTGACAGAGAGAATTCACACTTAAAATGCCAAAATGTGCTTTTCACACACATAGCAAACAATCTTCATTTTACTTAGAGAATACCCATAGTATGAATATTAGTTTTAATGTATAAAGCTCCATCAAACCCTCTAAAAAAACACTCAGCAACAACTAAAGCTAGACTAAAAGAACAGGAGTACTTGTGGCACCTTAGAGACTAACAAATTTATTTAAGCCTAAGCTTTCGTGTGCTACAGCCCACTTCATCAGATGCATATAATAGAACATATAGTAGGATTATATATATATATATATATACATACACACACACACACACACACACACACACAGAGAGAGAGAACATGAAAAGGTGGAAGTTGCCATACCAACTCTAAGAGGCTAATTAATTAAGATGAGCTATTGTAGGCAGGAGAAAAAAACTTTTGTAGTGATAATCAGGATGGCCCATTTTGATTATCACTACAAAAGTTTTTTTTTCTCCTGCTGATAATAGCTCATCTTAATTCATT